>CM070041.1:44427533-44451768 GCA_036250615.1 Ptychadena robeensis | reverse complement strand
TTTTTTTTTTTTGTACGGAAAGTATTAAGGACCCCCTTAAATGGTTTACTCTTTGTTATTTTGCAGCATTGCTATAACCTTTAAGTTCTTTTATTTAGTCATTAAACCCTCTGGAGCGTTTCCAATCGTGGCACGGTTTTTTTATAACCGGGCACGGGCAAATCGGCGGCGGAGCACAATAGGCTCCTCAGACGATTTCTGCCTACCAGCTGGAGGTCATTAACATAAGCCCGGCGGCACTGGAGACGACGGGACTTCCGCTGATGAAACCGCACGCCCCTCCAGTTTGACGGTCGGTCTCATGGCGCCGCCTACCCCCGCCCATTCGCGTCACTGGTGACGCGATCGGGGGCGGACCGGTAAGAACGGCAACATGCCGGGCTCCGACCGCCGTAGGAAGACGAGCGAGACCTCGAGCGCGGCTCTAGTTAACTGGGGCTGAGTTTCATGATTGAATGAAAATCAGCCCGATGTTTTTGATACTCGGGCAGAACTGCTCAGAAGGTTATTGACAACAGCCACCCTACTGACAGAAAAAAACAGAATGTAGACATTTTTGCCCCGATTATTAAAAAATGAAAAACTGAAATAATGAAAATGGTCCTAAGTATCAGGACCCTTTGCGCAGTGTTAGTAGACTCAACCGTTTGATCTGAATAAGCCAGAGTCTTTAGGAAAGAAGTAACAAGTTTTCACACCTGGATTGGAGATCCTCTGCAATTCCACCCCTTCCGCAGGGGGAGGGACCATAGGACCACAATCGGGCACCCCTACCCCAAGGGTGGTGCATTGCACGTAAGGTGAAATCTGGATCATGTCCGCTCGCTTCTGGGCTTAGTAGGTATGATCAACGTGCCGCCGCTGCGACTCGACGATAATTTGAGTGTCTGCCACGAGATTGCCCTACTTCGCGCGCTCTACCGCTGGCACTAATGTTCGCCGCATTGAGGCCCGGCACCGCTTGGTAGGTGGTAGAGTTCTCAACTCATCTGTCTGTTTACACGGCCCTGCTACCTTAGCTGGTCAAGTGAGAGACCAGGCAGTAGACTATTATGCAACAGCGAACAAGGGTGTGCCCGGGTGCGCTGACTAGATGCTGCCGTGAGATCGAGCGTGTACTTAGTCCGTCTTATGCCACCCCTTGCCCGCTGCGTCCACGCTGCCGTACCCCTGCCAAGAGCGTAACGCACGAGACGTACACAGAATCGTGATGACCGGCACCCGTTGCTACGTTCCTCGAGCTAGGGAGAATATCAGGACCTGCCGTTCTCTGGACGGCCAAGCTGTGGGGTTTGGTGGACAGGCGTCTGATCCGACTAGTTTGACACGATCGCCCCTGCACCTCAGTACCGATTGCGCTGCCTCACACGTGTAATCCACCATCGTGCCGACCTAGTCATCTATCTAGGCGCATCCTGCACTGTCCCATAGATGCAGTTAGGGTAGCGAATGGTCCCACAACTTGAAGTCTATGTTCTAGGATTTGCCTCGTATTGTGGTTAGGGTTTTTGTTTTTGTTGTGATTGCAGGGGAATAAAGGGAGTGGTGTTCAGTCAGTGTGCACCAGTTGTCTAATTGGTTGCCCCCCCCCTCTCTCCTGTGTAACTGCTATGGCTTGAAATGAGGCTGTCTCTATCTTCTAGTCCCCCCGGGGTGATTGGGTTTGAGTCACAGTTGCGGCCGTTGGAGGAGTGATGTAATCTCCTACACATAACAACTACTCACCACGCCCCGTGTCCTTCAAAATCTCCCTTCCCCCAGTGGATTTACCATCCTTGTGTGCCCTCATTTTCATTTTTGTTTGGTATTTCAATTACATACATCGGTGGACTTTACCACTATTCATACTTCTGTATTACTTTTCACTAAGTGTGAACCACCACCCTGGGGGTTATGACTCCCCGATTTCTGTTCCATCCCCCCTGTCCTTTCTCTCCTACTCCTTATTGATTTTTCCTTTTTTTACTATGTTTGATACCCCTCACAGGGTCTTAGTTTACACTGTCCACCCTTTTCATTGCGCTCCCCTACACCTATTAGCCACATGCGTCACTGAAAGGAATACAATTGTCTACTAACTAAAGGTCCTCACATTCACGACCTCAGGCCACCATCCCACTTGTGCGCTCCGCAACACATTTTCTCCTTTTTCCTACTCCATACAACGTAGACACCCATACTCCACTATAACACCACTTCACATTTACACAGTCACTACACTTGTCCATCAGTTCAAACATATGGTGCTAATGTTTTTCGTCGTCCTTACCACCCCCCATCTGTCTTTCACACCTATTATATTGCACTTTCTTTCAGCTCAACTACTAATTTCTTATCATCCCCTTCCCCATCTGCTCCACACACCCGTTTCTACTTAGCTCCAGCCCACCCCACTTCCTAATCCACACTAACTATAGTAAACCGTTGGCTTGTGGCTGATGACTGAGGGGCTCTCGCACAGGGAGTTTCCGGCGTCCCACCAATCTTGGGTATTGTGACTGTGATGGTCTCCTTCTTTGTGAGGACGATTTTATTAACCTTACACTATCTCATGCCATAATATTACAGAGCTGAGACATACTTTTCTTGCCATTTAGCGCGTGGATGATTCAAAGTGGGTTTTTGGTGCCCATATGTTTCTCTCCTGAAGAAGCGAGTGAACTCGCGAAAAGCGTTCTGAGACGTATAACATATGTTCCATATTTTATGTACTCGAATATATTAAAAGATCATGTTATGTACGCGCTGATTTATTACCATTTCTGGATACAAATTGACTGGTTATTGTATACTGCTTTGCCTCCAAAGTACCTTCAATTCGGTGGACCAGGGGTTGAGTATCATATTGGCCACATCGGGTGCAACCTTTGTTTCTTTTATTATAACTTGGGATGTTGGCATTTACACTTCCTAACGGGGATTGATGCACTTTGTATTCAACCACAGTGATCTTTGGGTTCTTCTTTCCCTCTCTCACCAAGGGTCTTCTCCCTAATTGGGGAGAATCTCAGTTTGGCCAGACAGCCAGCTCTAGGAAGAATTTTGGTCGTCCCAAACGTCTTCCATTTAAGGATTGTGGAGGCCACTGTGCTCTTAGGAACCTTAAGTGCTGCAGACATTTTTTTGGAACCTTGGACAGATCTGTGCCTTGTCTCTGAGTTCTTCAGGCAGTTCCTTTGACCTCATGATTCTCATTTGCTCTGACATGCAGTGTGAGCTGTAATGCCATATATAGACAGGTGTGGGACTTTCCTAATCAAGTCCAAACAGTATAATCAAACACAGCTGGACTCAAATGAAGGTGTAGAACCATCTCAAGGATGATCTGAAGACATGGAGTTAAATATGAGTGTCACAACAAAGGGTCTTAATACTTAGGACCATGTGATATTTCAGTTTTTCTTTTTTAATTAAAAAAATGTGCAAAAATGTCTACAATGCTGTGTTTTTCTGTTAATATGGGGAGCTGTGTGTACATTGAGGGGAAAAAAAGAACTTGTATGTTTACGGTTCCCTTAACTGATTATTACTCGAGTTTAAGCCGGGGGTGGCAAAAGCAAAAGTGCCACAACCTCAATAAAGTTAAGAGAACACCGGTTTAGTTTTATTGCAGGATGGGTTTTCAAGGCAATTCTTATGTTCAAACATGAAAATAACTTTTTATCATTATTATTGGGTCCAATACATGGAAAGGAAACTTATTTTCCATAAGTAACATCAGTAACAGTAACGGGCCACCAGATGCAGTGTGGTGTTTGTTTACATCACATCTGCTGGTGTCGGAAACAGAGGGAGCTTCACAGGGGCTGCTAACAGAACACCAGTGCCTCTGATTCTGCGACCCGGGACAGGTGAGTGGACCCTCACCCTGACTCGATTATAAGCCAAGGGAAGCTATTTGAGCCCATTTTTTGGCTGAAAAAGTCGGTTTATACACAAGTATGTAGGTAATTATGGCTACTTGCTTTATGTTTAAATTCATTGTTAGCACTAGTTTAAACTTTCTGTGTTTTTGTCATTGTCTCTAAACAATTTTCTGTTTTTAGAGCACTCGTCCTTCAGGAGCTTCATTCTCCGCACAGAGGGCCCCAGCTCCTGCCTGGTTGCGCCGCCTGTCTGGGCAGCTGCTTTCTGAGAGATTAATGAAACCAAAAGGGGTTCAAGCTGTGGTTCGTGGGATCCTGGAGGGAGCTGGAGGTTGGTTAAACCGTTCAGATAAAAAAATGTATACTGGTTATTATCCCATCTTTTCTATTCTGATACTTGGATTACAGTGTGACTATACATAGGCTTTGTAATAAGAAGGCGCAATGACAACTGCATGCTTTTTAGCTGGTTGAAGTGTCATGTCTGTAAACATCCACTTCAAATAATGCAAATTGCTACACCCTGGTCATTTGCAGTTTTGTTGAATTACGTTACTTGAAGTGAATCTGTCACCAACAGATATAAAATCTGCTATTGCTCATTTAAAAGAATACAAATTTGTTGAATGTAAAGGTGATCTTTTGGCTTTGAAAGTTTTTTCACACATGAAACCAACATATAGATAACTAGCTAAGCTCCTCGCTTAATGGATGTTTACTCAGGGTCTGTGATTTGGGAAATGCAAACACTAGCCACGCAAGCAAGCTTTACTGCACTGGACGAGATGGAGCCATCTAGAGAAGATCAGAGCCCTGGCAGCACATACTTACTGTTCTGCGCTATCCCGGTGGCTCCGATCTTCTGAGCTGGCTTGAAGCTGATGTCCTGTCCCCGAATGACGTGATGACGTTACATCAGGGGGCAGGGGCGGCGGGAGATTCAAATGTAAATAACGCGAGAAACTGTTTTCTATGCAGAAGACTGTTCAGTGTGATTCCCTTTGGAGTTCCCTCATGACACCAGAGGAGAGTGCCAAAGGGCACTGTATCCAATACAATTCAAAGTAAAAAAAAAACCCCACAAAACATATTTCTAATTGTAATAAAAAATGGATTATAAACAAAACATAAATATGAATACATACTGTTTTGTAATCTTTCATAGCGAATAAGTATTTTAGAGATTTATTTTTTTTTTTTACATGATTGTGTGTTTCAAACATTATTATATTCAGGATGCCTATAAGACCCTTGTACAGACATATTTTGAGAAGTTACAGGCCTACAACATTATAAAAAAATCGATTTAAGTCTACGGTGTGCTTTTGGTACAGAAATCTTGACTTTGCAAGTGCGCTAGGGAGGTTAAAGGACTGAGCAAGTGAGCAATGACAGCTTACATATGGTCACTTTAGGATCTTCTATGCAACTTTATTAAGTGACTGCCATTACTTGGTAAATCTCTTAACCGAAACTTAAAATGAACCGGTGTAACTTAGTTCTAGATTTAAAAAACAACATAGACTAGGTTCCTAAGCTGCTTAGGTTTATTTTTTTATTGTTAGATTATTATTATTGTTAGAACAGGTATGAAATATAATTTTATGTTACAGCTGGTGCTGCTGGGGGAAGAGATGCAGAAGCTGCTGCCAGCAACTGGAAGAAATGTGATGCTGTGGCCAAGATCCTGGCATCATGTCCTCAGCAGTCGCTGACTGTAGAAGAATATTACCAGAAGGTCTGCCCACAGGTACCAATGCACTCTTTTTTCGCCATTGGAAGGTTTAATTTACTGTATATACTCGAGTATAAGCCAACCCAAATCTAAGCAGAGCCACCTAATTTAAAAAAAACAAATCTGGAAAAACTGAATGACTCGAGTGGGGGAAATGCAGCAGCTAAGGCTCTGAAATGCACAACAAATGTGCAATTGTTTGGAGATGTTATTATTTAATTCAGCAGATTTGTAAGTTAATTACAAAGCCCCTGAACATGATCATCACCAAATTTGCTAGAGATTTAGAGAAGGGTTGTGGGAACATTTTTAAGAAAAAAGTTTTGCTCTAGCATATGATGTTTTTGCACAAAATAAAAGTTCAAATTAGGTCAACTTAAAAACATTGACTTAATTTATGCAAAAAATACATGTGCAAGAGCAATAATAATAATAAAAAAAGTTTCCACGCCCTTTCCGACATCTCCAACAAATTTGGTGATGAAACCATGTTCAGGGGCTTTGCATTTCCCTCATGAAGTCCACCTACAAAATGCCGCAATTTTCACTTCTTGACCCGAAGATAAAATTTCTTTAGCACATTTCAGGTGCTGAAAAATTCGGCTAATATTCAACTGTATACTGTAAATTCTTAGGTTATAGAGTTGAGCTAGATTTAATTGCCTTACGTATTGGGGCACACATCCAAATAACTTAATTCAAGTGTTCAAGAAACGTTTGTGAAAGATTGGGTCCCTCTCAGCAGCTCAGTGAGCTTCAGCTTGGGACCAATTGGATGCTACCTGTAGAAAGTCCATTTATGAAATTTCCTTGCTACTAAGTTTTCCACAGTCAAATGTTGGTTGTATTTAATCATAGAGGGAGTGTAGGAACAATAGCACTTCGGTCCACATAAGAATCAAAGAGCCAGGTCAGCGTATAGTGAGGTGCACATTAGCTATTTATCTCAAAATGTTGTATCGTCTTTAAATTAACTCAATAACAGCATGTTAAGAAGCTTCATGGAATTGATTTCTATGACTGAGTGAGTGAATTGGTGTGATCAATCAATCCCGCTCGAAAAAGGGGATATCGGACATGACTGTAAATCACAGTCAATGTCTGTTGCTTTCCCTGGAAACCATGGGTCTTCATGCAAAGCATCGGCTGAGCTGGAGAGACAGCAGTGCATCATTACGCTGCTGCGGGGAACATAGGATGGCTCCAATATTGAGCCGTGTGTTCCCTGCTAAAGAGTTCTTTCATACTATACATGCTGTGTTGCTGTTAGCCCATAGGAAGCCTGGTTAACCGTTTATACTTTTGTGCACTGCGTTGTGTTGCCAGTGTGGCATTACATTTCTAATACAGTTGCAAGGGAAGTGCTGTGGCAGCACATCTGCTAACCTGTGCAGTGTGTCCAGTTAATGCTAATGCACAAGTTGTCAGAACACAGCTCATTTACTGCTTGTTCAGGTTTTCAATCCTTCCCAATGCCCCACAACTTGTTTACTGCAAAGGCATCTGCACAGCACCATCATCTTACTGCTGCCTTATCCCCATGGCGGTGTGTTGACGCCATTGAGATAAACAAGTCAAGCGGTGCACAGCAAAGGCTGCATTGAAAAGCTAAAATTTCTGCATTTAGTGCGTGGGCCAAACTTGGGGTTCATGACTGCACTAGACTCAACAGTAGTGGAGTCCCTAGAGTGACCAGTCATAAGATTTTGTCTGGTATTTCTATGGATGAGTAAAGGTTTGGAGAATTCCAGCACAGTGCTTGCCTACTAGCTTGTGCTGAGTATAACATTTGGTGGAGGGGAATGATAGTGTGGTATTGGCTTCCTGGTTCCAGTGAAAAGAACTGTTAATGCTTCAGGATACCAAGAGATTTTAAACAACTTATGCTCCCAACCAGTGGAAACAGTTTGGCCCTCTTATTCCAAAATGACTGCACACCAGTACACAAAGGTTCATTCAGACTTGGATTAGCGGGTTTTGTGTGAAGAAACCTGACTGGCCTACCCAAAACCCTGACCTCAACGCAATAGACAACCTTTAAAATGGATAAGAGCTGAGACTGCGAGACATGTCATCTCATCCAACATCAGTTCTTACTCTCACTAATGATGTATAAAGGGGTGAAACATTGTGCAACAGAGCGTTTAGCAGCTAGCCTGGCATGTAGATATCAGGGATGTCTCTTCTGTCGCAGTGTGATTGACAAAGGCACAAATCAGTAATCTGTACTATGTGCTCAGCTATGGTTTATTTGTAGTATGACATTTTTACGTCAATCTGTACTTTCATTCCCTGCAGATCTTGGATTTGCTCCATATCCAGAATACACTGATAGCACGCCAGTTTCAGAGAGTGGCCACTGAAACATTCCTAAAGATGGAACGTGATCAGCCGGAACTCGTAGAGAAGCTTCTCATTCAGCCAATGCTGAAACCTCTGTTTCGCTGTGCTGCCATACAAGCTGGTAAGTAGTTACATTGTTCTGCAAAGAAACAAAGCTTTATCATAGAATCAGTGGGATCCTTCCTTTCGTTTTGTAATTTAATATGAATGCCTAAAGTGGACCTAGCGCCAGAAGTTCATGTTTGCATAAATGGCACTAGAAGTAACAATAAAATAGAGCAATGCATAACCAATAACTTACCTGTAATGCGTTATTTAAGAAGGTCCCTCGCAGCCCTTCCTCTCTCCCTGGCTCTGATGATACATGCTGCGGTGGACCAGAAAAGACCTGAGCATATATATTTTTTTGATTTTGAGTATACATCTGCTTTAGAAGTCTAGAAGTAGCACTTATATTTGCTGTTTTGGGTGGGAATTCATTTTATATCAGTACAATGTTGGGCTGGCTGGCCTTGCATTGTTGAATAATTGTTATGCCCCTTACTGCAGCTTAGAGAGAAAGATGGATAAGGTTTTAGCTGCCGTAGGAAAGCAAGTAAAAGGGTAAGTGTAAAGACCATTTGGACTTCTCTAGGTGAAAATGTAGCATGTACTGTTACAGTCTGGGGCTATCCCCACTACGAGGGAAGTTTTAAGCTGAATTTACTTTTAGGCATCCAGCATGGCTTAGCAGTTCTGTATAGTTATATTCTGTATATCCGTGCCTGCTGTATACGCAGCATTTTAAAAGACATTCAAACCTATTTGGTCCCTGTTTGACAAAACATTTACAGGATTTTATCACACTTGTGACCATCACCAAAAAAAGTCTTGGCTTTTTTCCAATACCTCCAGTATGTAAAGATTGTAATATGTTTTAAATGTTTTATTGTTACTATTTGAGTATGGAGTTGTATAATATGAATTTCTTTTTTGACATTAAGAATCCAGGATTTAGTTTGTCATCTCTCTTATTTGCTTTTCTTACTTAGACAAACCTTTAGCCCCAGGAGAGGCTTTAGTTTCAGAATCTGAACTATCTCAATGTGTTGAGGACATTGTTAAGGTGAGTGTAGATCAATTGGGAAGTTAAATGTATTAAAACCTCAATGTTACCTTCTCACTGGCTGGAAAGTGGTATATTTCCTCTATTTGTATATGTAGTTGGTTTCCCTTGTGTTCGCACAGACGTTTCTACTGTCTGTTGTGTAGGAAATGTTCAAATGTTTCAGAATTGAAATGTAGGTACTTAGAATTCAGCTTTTAGTAGGTGAAAAGGTTCAGCAAAGCTCATCTTTGTCACGATGCTAACTATGTTTCTTGTTGCTACATGTAGTTAAACCTGAAGTGGACCTAAACTCCTATTTCTTATTTCAAAACTAGTAATTTCTCACAAGTAAGCATTTGACTTCTAGCAAACTTATAGTGCATTTAATTTTAAAAACTTTTTTTTTAAGAACTATGGCTTTTCCGCTATCTCTTCACTGAAATTGGTGCCGGAGTGATTGGTATTTGCAGATTTGTCACTATTTATAAAAAGTACCGTATTTTTCACCATATAAGACGCCGTTTTTCACCCCCAAAATTGGGGGCAAAAAGTGCCTGCGTCTTATACGCCGAATGTGCGGCCACTCGGCCGCTGGTGGTCGCACCTTGGCTTCCCACCAGCTCTCCCAGCATGGAGATTAGCTGGGAAGCTGGAGGAGCTGTCAGATGTGAGATGCCTGCCGATGTCCAGCTCTCCCATCTGAACTGTGTAATTGCCTATGCCAGCCCTAAACTGGCATAGGCAATGAAGAGAGAGTTATAGATGATCATCTATACCTTTCTCTTCTGTCCGTGGGAACTGCAATCATTCCCCATGGACACAGTGAGAGGAGACAGCCCGCCCCCCCCCCCCTCCCCTTCCTCCTGCAGATCAGTGTAGCGATTACGTGTTTAGCTGAGAGTGTACTGCTGCTACTGACACTTGCTGGCTGAATTGGATATTGCTTCACTGAATATATTGCATTAACCCAATTGATGTGAAAACGTATAAAATCTTTTTTTTTTTCTGGTTTTCCTGCCCTAAAAACTGGGTGCGTCTTATACAGCGAAAAATACGGTAGTACAATACAGAGTGTTCTATTCCATGATCAGCCAATAAGTATGTTTGTTGTGCTACCTTAACCATATGAGCCCTGTTGGTAAATTACATTTCGGGGGGAAATTCAGATTTGCTGGTGTTTTCAGACTTGTGAGTAAGTAAATAGATATTCTTTATGACTAAAACATTGTGGTGATCCTATTATGTTTAATTATGAAACAGCAACATAGTTGTGATTGCTCTGTGTTGTAATTTCAGGTTTTTGTAGTTGGTAACGACTCCTCGCCATCAATTCTCAATTACACCAAACAGATCCTCTCCTCCATCTTCTCCTTGTATTGTTTTGCTCGTCAGAACGTATCTCACTTACGGTAAGTAATCCACTGTGTAAAAAAGTTTGCCGCTTCTCTGCTATTAAATATAAAAAAATAATAGCACAGGTTTGCACTTGCTTTCACCAAAATGAAAGTGAGAGAACTCGAACAGCAAGGGAGGGAGAAATATTTTTTTTATTTTTTCAGTTCCCCCTGCCAGGATATTCTTCTGTGGTACTTGGAGAAATCAGACAGAGTTTCTGCAGTATCCTCACTGGCAGGTCTGAGTGGCCTTGAGCAGTCTGTCAATCCTCTACCTCGCTGTTGCCACATTCAACCAGGAAGCCTTGGGGGAGCGATCATCACTATTCAAGACCAGAAAAGGTGATATTTCTATATTTTAGAATCTGCTTGTTGGCACTTGATGAAACCATCATCCATTACATTGACTTGACTTGCTGGTATTACTCCTTATAATGTACAGGAGCAATTTCAGATGCATTCTGTGTTACAAAATCAGAATGGAACTCGGCAACAAATCATCAAGTATACATAGAAAGTCATACATCTTCAGCTTTCACGTGATGAAATGGATTTCTGACGCATTCTGTTATGTGTCCCCTAGAAGGCAGTAAATCTATATTCTTTAACGGACAGCCTAGGTATGAGAAGCTGAACTGTGCTCCCTATAAGGGGGTGTCCACATCCGTTGGAACCCCCTCCGCTAAGCGTATTGCTTGGCTGGAAGCCCCGATGGAGCACATTCACTTACCTGCTCAGCAGATGCTGTGTTTTCACAGCGCTGAGCCGTTCCGCCAATGGAACAGAACGTAGTGCAGTACGTTGAACCTCTGAACACAACATCCACCGAGCAGGTAAGTGAATGTGCTCCGTCAGGTAGCTTGCAAGCCAAGGGCACCCCTGTATTTCTATACCCACTCTATACAAAAGAAATGTGTGTGGTGGGGGTGTTTGGTGATGTGGAGTGCAGTATTGTATAGTATAGTGGCAAGATGAAAGCCACGAAGAACATCCAAGCCAGGCAAGGTTTAATGGTCTGATGAAACCAAGGTTGAACTTTTTGAACATAATTCAAAAAGATATGTTTGGCACAAAAACAATACTGCACATCACCTAAGAACACCATGGCAGCATCATGCTTTGGGGTGTTTTTTTTTCAGCTGGAACTGGGGCCTTACTTAAAGCGGTTTTAAACTCAAAATAAAAAAAACAGACATACATTAAACAGACACAATACTTACCTGTCAGCAGTTAAGATGCTGGAAAACTGCTAAAACAAAACACCCACTATACTCACTTCACTTGCTTGCAGTTCTCAATCACAGATTTGCAGTGTTTCTGCAAAGGAGAGTGGGCAAATCTTGCCAAGTCAAAATGTGCCATGCTGATGGACTCATACCCATAAAGACTGAGTGCTGTAATAACATCAAAAGGTGCTTTAACAAAGTATTAGTTTTGGAGTGTGCACTCTTATGTAACCACATTTGTTTATATTTTGTTCTTCCCTCTACCTAAAAGATTTCAGTTTGTTTTTCAATTGAGTGGTACAGTTTATAGGTCACATTAAAGGTGGAAAAAGTTCTGAAATTATTTCTTTGTCTAATTTTTGTACAGCACAGGAACTTGATATTTTACCAGGGGTGTGTGGTCTTTTTTATATCCACTGTATACTCTCTGTACATTAAACACATATGATACATGAAATGAGTATCATATCCTAGGGTGTTGTGGTGATGCCTCTCTGGGGAACATGTGCTTCAGCCTAGGCACAGAAGAATTTGGTTGAAAGACTGTGGCTTATATTTAGCGAAAAGACTGAGGAGATTGGAAGAGGAAGTTGTACAGGCTAATTGTTATAGCAAAAACTTTTATTCTGCTTTTTTTATTGTATGAAACAGCTTTGTTTAAACTTGCTCAAAGAGTTGATCTCCTTTTCTCTGTGCATTGTGTTTTTAGCACTGATGATGAAGATGATGTTCTGTATGAGAAGGTGTCCTGGGATCAGTGGCAGATTCATTGTTTAGTTGATTTGCTCTCTGTGAATCCTCACACTGGACTGGCTGCAGACTTCTTCTTGTACTGTCTAAAGGTAGTAGTCCAACAAAGTATTACATACGTCTTCTCATATGTTGTTGTTTTCCTCCGCGTTTTGCACAGTTTATTGTTATTCCACACTGAATTAAGTAACAAAAATGAAAACAATGGAGGCAGAAAAAATCCTAATGGGTTAAGGCAGTGGTTCCCAAACCTTCCTTGCAGGGCCGCCCTTTTCTATTTAGGAACATTATCGGCCCCCCCCCCCCTCCCTATTCAAACACGTTAAGAGTTTCGGAACTACTAGGTTAAGGGAAGTAGGAAAATAATGCCACATCACATTGTCTTAATCCAATCAGCTGCTGAAGCTTGGATCACATTTTCACAGCACAGGACCATTTTTACTTTTATGGTGCTATTATAGGTTAATGGCACCCAAAAAATTCTATGTGCATCTTCAGTTCTTTTTTTTTGAAAATCATTTTTATTGCAAAATTTCCAAAGACAGTACACAGCCATACATAGCATTACAACTTCCAGTATAATCCAAACATCGTATGTGTACATGAGGTCTTAACATCCATCCAGGAAGCTGAAGAGCAGCCAGTCTGTGATATGGGCGCCGCAGTCGCCACTACCTAGTCCAGTCCTTACGCTGCCTCCTTGTTACATTGGAAACATCCTTGCCGTGTCACGTGAATATAGACCCATATCCGGAAGACATAAAAATTTGCACTACCGAACAATCATACAAACCCAACAAAAATAAAACATAATCATAACAATAACAGTAACCGTACCAGTACCTGAGTCCCGATTTCCCCTTGTCATCCTCCGTAGAGGTCCCCCCCCCTGATCCCCTCAACACTGATGCAGTCCTCAGGATGAGGTTATCAATCAATGACGCACCCAGGATCCCCGGGTAAAAGTGGTCAGTGCTGCAATACCCCTCTAAGTCCCAATAGTCCCGTCAGTCTGCCGGGATGGCTAGTCTGCCCAGCTTGCCCGCCATGTGCTCCTTCAGATACCATTCCGTTTGTTGAAAGATTTTCATAAAGGAATGTAGCTGTGGATCAGAGTACTCAGCCAGGAGAAACCTACGCCAGATTCGAAAGAAGAGCACCGTTCGTTTATCCTTATCCAGTTCCGCATGGAACTTGTCATAAAACATATACTGTTTTAGAAGAGAGACCAAATCGGGGAGGGCCGGAGGGGACCCAGAGATCCACTTATTGAGAATAACCTTCTTGGCTCCCAGTATGCAAATAATTTCCCACCTGCTCAACGTGGAGATATTCTCCCCATCCCGTGGTACTGAGACGTGTAGAAGGAGGGTAGAAATGTCCGGGTCCCTGTTGTACCCCGGGATGGTCGTCATATACCCTGTCACTAACCCCCAGAAACTCCATCACTGGGCAAGTCCAGTATAAATGAATGAGACTCGGTAGCTCCAAGTCACATTTGGGGCACCTGGTGAGCCACCCAGGGGGAGCCTTACTGAGCTTGATATTGAACGCTCCGTGCGCCTTGTGATAGACGCTTAACTGGGTCTCCCGCCAGAGTTCATTGCACACCGCTTTCCTGGTAGCCGCCCACCCTTGTTGCAGGATATCCACCGTGTCCTCCCCAGTTTCCCCTATGAGGGCAGCCCAATAGCGGACCATTGGAGCCTGGGCGTCCATGCCACCCAGGAGGACCATCATGTGGGGCGGATACCCTAGGAGTTTGTCCCTCAGGGAAGCGAGATAGGGGCCATTGTTGACGTTAGGGCCATAGGCATTGACCAGTACACAGGGGACAACCTTGATTTCGACTTCCACCACAACCCACCTGCCCCCATCCGGGTCGCAGGAAGACTGCAGAGAACCACATTGGAGATTTTTATGGAGCAGCGTGATAACCCCCGCTCGTTTGCCTAGCGCCGGCGCACCAAAGACGTGCCCCACCCAGGTCTTCTGCAGAAACCTCATTTCTGCCTTGGTCAGGTGCGTCTCTTGTAGAAACGCTATGTCTGCCCGTAGGGACTTAAGGTGACGCAGCACTTTCGTGCGTTTTTGGGGGGATTTCAACCCCTTGACGTTCCAGGTGACTATTTTGAGAGCTGGTACATCAGTGGACATCAAAAAGCCAATTGATCAGTGTAGATAGACATATTACCACATTAGTATGGGGGCGGCAGTCCCAGCCGAGCTGCCCATCCCTCCCCAAGAATCACGGGGCGTGGGGGACCTCGGGATACTCCGCCGCAGGGCCGAGCCACAGGAAGGAGCCCATGGGCTTCCCCCCCCGGTCCGCCCCCGCACGGAGCACCCGTGACCCAGTACGGTACAACCAAACAAATAACTCTGAACCCAGTAAACACAATAAACCGTAAAATAACATAGAAAAATGCATGAGAAACACTCCATTAACTTCCTTCTTCCCTGATGGGAGCATACCTTCCCACAGCTCGAGAAACGAGCAAAGTGCCGTACCTAGGGTACCGCAGAGAGAAACCGGCTGCGAGGGCTGTACTCATACACCCAGACCTACTCAGCCGGCCCGTCCCGCTGTGACTGGCATACACGCCAGAGCCAAAACGTACAAACCACATAGCGTTGGCAATGTAAACGAGAACTGAACATGACATGTCATACTATGGCATTGTATACGATATCATACTATACTATCCCCCCTGCAAGGGTTAAAGCAGTAATAATACTAAGTATTATCATCCCCCTGTGTGGAAACCCAACCGCCAATAAGTCCCAGGACAGCTCCTAAGAGCATGCTTACGGCCTCTTCAGCGTGGTGGAGAGTTCTCCGGTTGACACGGTGGGGTCTTTCCTGGGGGTGGCGATCCTGAGACGGGGAGGGAGTCCACATAAGCTTTGGCCTCCTCGGGAGTACGGAAGGTGATGGGGCGACCCTCCTGGGGATGAACTCGGAGGATGGCCGGATAATTCAGTGCAAAACGCACCCGGCGATCTACCAGGGCTTGGCAGATAGGTGTAAACATCTTACGGCGTTTGGTCACGTCTGCAGAGTAGTCGTCGAAGACGAGCAGCTTATGGCCTTCCATCACCAGATTGCGCTGGGTACGATAATTCCTCAGTATGGTCGATCTGTCGCCGTAATCCAGATAACGAACAATAACAGGCCTCGGGTTGTTGGTATCCGGCTTAGCTGGTCCCAGGCGATGGGCACGTTCCACTTTACAACGGTAATCCACGCCAAGAGCCTTCGGCAGGGTAAGCGAGCACATGTCCGCCAAATCCTTAGGCAAATACGATTCAGGAACCTCAATAATACGCAGGTTCTTGCGCCTCGACCTATTCTCTTGGTCATCCACTTTCTCCTCCAGGAATGACACCCTCTTTTTTAATGCAGTTGTCACTGTAGCTGAGTCCTCCAGCTGCTCATGCAGGTCACAGACCTGTGCTTCCAACTGTGTCAGCCGATCAGCCTGCTCCTTCAGCTCTTCCTGGACTGGCGTGAGGTGCTGGTTAATGGCATCTGCGACCACTTGGGCCAGGTCCACTTTGATCAGGGTGGCCACTTCCCTGGCTAGTTTCTTGTAGTTCACTTGGGGGTCATGGACCGCGGGCTCCTCATCCGAGGAGTCATCTGCGCTGCGCCCTGTGTCCTGGCTCGTTGCCATCTTGGGCCTCGATTTGGCGCCATTCGGCGGCCCGCGCCGTTTTTGTGAGGAGCGTTTGGAGTGCCCGCTGCGGGCGACATACCGGTCCATGGTGGTTCTGTACGGCAGCCGGGGTGAGTGCGGCGGGTCCGGGCGTGGCGGCCAAGCTTGCAGGGGGGGATTTATTGGCGGGCGTGGGACGGAGCTCTCTCATATGCCTCTATCCCATCAGGCGCCGGAACCGGAAGTCATATTCAGTTCTTAAAATACATTCCACAGTGTGTTGACATTTGAATTCCCTGCCATTTATTTAATTGGTAAATCAATCCCAACGGACTTGTGCATAGTGTGAAATTGGCCTTTTAGAAGGGGTGACACATTATCAAGATATTGTCTTTTTGATTGAAATGGTAAACATAATGTAGCTATTAACTGTATTTAATATTGCAACTTGGTAATGAAGACCATGTTACACTCTAACAATGATTTTGGACTCTAGAAACTGACCCCAATAGTAGCAGAAGAGGAAGGAGAGATGCTCACACCTAGCTCAGATGCTAGTTTGTTGGACATTGAACAGAAGCTGACACGTCGCTACCAGACACAAGAAAAATATCTTCAGCTTCTGCAGGTTCTCTCTGTACTTTGTGAAAGGATCTCCGATTCGATTTTCACAGATGTCAAGCAGGTGAGATTGCTTGCAAGGCATGATGCTATATAAGGGATCATTTCAAGCTGGGTATGTAAAGGTTGTGTTCCACTTATTTTCTTGTGTGCTTACAGGTGGTCGATTTTGTGTTGGTGACTTTAGAGCGGGCCTGTTCAAGCCCTGCCACCTCAGAGGGAGTTACAGTTGCAACCCAGACGCTCAGCATGGCCATGGGACTCATAGCTGCCATGCTGGAAGCAGTAGAGGTTAGTACAGCATAAGATTTGTTTAAATACAGTATTGGTAACGTTTATAAGGTGTTATAACACCAGGCTTTGCTTACATAAATACAGTAAAACATCTGTCCATAAGAAAATAACTTATTTGCTTTGCTGGGACTTTGTTTTGGTATAAAGGGTTTCAAGGTGTCTTAAAACCAGAAATTTGGTATAGATGTCCTGCATATGCAGACTCAAAAATTTCCCAGATTACCTGCAAAACGGACGATTAATACAGCAGGGCTATGCTATGCTTGTATACAAGTGTAAAAAAACAGAAGCCCCAGACTAGAAGGATTGTTCTTTGGCTGACTTTGAGCTTGCCCCGCAAACTCACCCTGAGCTAAGTTCGTGGATACTCTCCTACTCCCAGCGAGCCTGTGGCGAATTTGAGTATCGACGGACCTGACCATCTCCTCCTTGGTGATGGCGGGGGGGGGGGGGGGGGGGGGGGGGGGGGGGGCGCCTTTGGGTGTATGTCAAAATGGTGTTTTGACATCAATGCAACAGATCCCAGAAACCACAATGTAAACAATTCCATTGACTAGCAATGGATGTGCTTATGGTGCATTAAAAACGCACATTGTGGAAACATTAGAATGGGGAGTGTCTACTTTTTTTTTTTTTTAGAAGGCAGAGTGCCGCATTATCATTCAGGCAACATGCAGGGTGGGCAGTGATGTATCCATTGAAGATCAAATGACACGTTGGCGGGAAGGGGAAAAGCATTGGTTTTGGCTTTTCGGTGTCTTTGTAATCTGAATGTACAGGACGCGTTGCGCCAATGAACCGCAGGCAATCCACCCCCAAATCATCCAGTCTGCATCTTTTTCTGTTTAGTGACTCATGTCCAGTGTAGAAAAAAAATAAACTGGACACATGGCCTTAGGCCGCTGCACCACGCCCTAATGAATTTGTATCACAAAAGAGGAAAAGCTGGGTGCCACTTTGACAATGGGGAAGTGGACACTGTACCATTCAATATGCCATGTGTCCACTGTGTCTTTTTTCGCAGTGGACACATGGCCATACTAAGATTTTTACTTTGAAAGAGCAAACGAACTTAAGAGAATACAGGGTAAGGGTGAAAGAGTTAATTCTGTTTATTAGATTACTAAGCTGATATTTAGCAGCTGGTGACAAAACATTAATCCACAATGAAGGCATGAGTCACTTTTCATGAGCTGGCAGGTTCAGCTTCTCATCTCAGGTCAAAGAAAATAGGTCACAGACCTGAAACCGTTTCCCATCATTTACAGAATACTGCACAGGTTGCATTTAAGGTTACTTTGTGTTATATCACTTCATTGATTATTTTGTTTTTGACAGGCATAGTTTGATGACTGATATTTCTATTTTTTACTTCTAGTCAGCTTAAAAATCATTTGTGTTTTTTTTTGTAAATTATCTCATGACCCTAGGAAAGTTATTTTAATTCACTTGAGCAATTTAATTTAAATGTGTTTTAGAAAATTATCTCTGCGTATGGAAAGTTCAAAAGTTTGCAGACTTCTAAAACTAATATTTCAATTCCTATGCGCTATATAATGTATATTTACAGGGCTCATGGATGATGCTTTAACACCTGCCAGATCTAAAGTTGCCTACTTGTAATGGAGCTCCTTTACTTTTCTTTGCAATTTCCCAGTAGGAAAGGGGGCGTTCAGGTGTAGAAGTAGAAAGTTAGAGCAAACTTCAGAACTGTGTAAAGCTAGGCATAGACGGGTCATTTTCTTGTCGACTATCCAGCCGACCGACGGGAATTTACCAGCATGTCGGATCACCGTGTGATCCAACATGCGGCATATTGACCAGTTGGGTGCACATGATTCTCTGCTGACCGACCGATTGCGGGAACACACATGTGGGAATTCCCTTCAGTAGGCAAGATGGGAATTTTAGAATTGCAGCTCGAAACAAAAATTAAGGTGGGTGTACAAAAGCATAGATTTGTTTAAGGAAACTTCCTATACCATAGTGTAATGCACACAATATGTTGTAAGAGGAAATAGGAAGAAAGTTGATGATAAGTCCTCTCTGCCCAGCCCTTTGGTAATCTGGCACAAAGCAGACATCCAGGAGCCCTTCAGAGAGACAGGAAAGTGAGTTAATTGTAGCCTCTCCTATAATCCAGCCTGTAATCTAGAACATCGTTACTCAACATTATTATATAAGTACCATTTATAACCAGAAAAGTTTAAAAGTGTCAGCTTTCCTCATACAGTCTAAATGCTGCTCATATTTATTAGAGTACCCACTCATGCCTGTCCTTTGCTATTAGACATATAGTACATAGGTTTGACATTGAGACATTCTGTTGAAAAGGGCATAATAAGCTCATCTTGTAACCTTGGGTTTTAACCAATCACTGGTTGCTTTTTTCTTGACCTTGACAGCCAGGCCTCTGAATTTGATCCAAATGTGAAGTAGCAAAGCATTAACCTCTTCTTAAGGTCCCCAGGCACCTAACCAGCAGGGACCAATAGATGAGTTGTGGAGAGCAACGTCATGACATCACGCTGCTCTCCACCGCTCACAGTAGCACCCGTTGTGTGGCGGCCCTTAGTTTGAACTGGGATGCCGGTCCCCATTCAAACGAATGGCATCAGCCAGAGATTTACGGACGCGCACGCACATTGGTCGGTGGCAATATGGGCCACGACTCGTTACGTGTGTGGGGACCCTTTTTCTCTTGGTTTTAGTTGGTGCACTGAAAAAAAACAGAGCTTGAGAAGACTTATTGCTGCCCATGTACATATAAAAATAAGTTCTTGTTGTTGTACCCAGTGATGACTGACTTTGCTAAACACTATTAAGGGTTGGGAAGTGAGAAGGTGATGCAGAAAATACAAGAAATTCTAAACCCTTTCAATAATAATCATAGAGAGAGTTTAAAGCATATGAATAATATTCATAATTAAAAGGGGGTTGTCCAGTTCACTGTCTTAGGAGAGGCTCCCATGCAGACAAGAAGGCATCCTTTGGGTGGGATCATGGGGTGTGACAGCAAAACAAAACACATTTAATAATAACGATCATAAACCAAAAGACATCAACAAGTTTCAGGGGTCAAACATCCCTGTCCAATGAAAAATGACGTTGACTAGAACTTCTGGATAACGTTGAATAGAATCCGTGTAAGCTTCATCAAGTAATTATCTAGTTTTGGCAAATCCACGAATCTCAGGGAATTTTGTTTTTATGTTTGTCAACAGCAACAAAAAACAATCTTACTATTTATTATTGCTGCTTTGTTTCTGGGAATAAACTCATCTGGTACATCTCTTTAGGCTATATTTCCACAGACACTTTCCGAAGGTCAGTAGACCAGAATCAGACCCGTCTCCCCCATGTTAACCCTATAGGCAAGCAACCAACAACCAATGGGTAGCGCCTCACCTTGCATTCCCTGGGGGGGTTGCTGTTATCAAGTAGCTTAAGTTTTGAGTAAAGCTGGCCACAGACATCCTTGAGCATGATTTTTTAAACAATTGAAATGCGTTTTTTTTCGGGATCCAATAAATTGCCAATTAATAGGTAATTAAAGGTAATTAAAGATCGGCTACACAAAAAAATTGGATCGCAAATGATGGAAGTGGGATACTGCCTCCATGGGTCGATCAATAGAAGCGATTTGAAAGTTAGTTTCACATTGATGGACAACATTTTTCAGACCTGTCCGATCCCTGCGCGATCGATTTTTTTTATTTATTTATGTATTTTTGTGCGACTTTTCAATCGATCCCTCACTTTATGCATGTTTCGTGAAGGATTGATCGCAGCAGTCGATCTCTCAAGTCGCACAAAAATTCAGGACATCTATGGCCAGGTTAAGGGGACTTTTTTGTATATGGTAATGGTAATGGTTGCAAGGTAATTTCACGGCTGCAAGTTGAACGACTAATTAAAATTCAGCTTGTGGGTGTAATACACTGACTGGTCCAAGTAAAATGGCTTTCCTGAAAGAATTCTGCACTGAGCTGCCTCCTCAGCATTGATCTCCGTATGACCTGGGACTGACAATCAGGCGTGGGGTCAGCTACTTTGCTTTGTCAGCTGCCTTGCTTTGACCATAGCCATCATTAGGCCACAGGTTGTTCTGTTTTGTAGTTTGTCAGTCACAGTTGCAATATTAAAAATTGAATTTTTTTATAAAAATAAGTGGTAAGCTAAGAAAAGATGCCTTACAGTCATTTTAAGTAAAATGGTATGGTAATGGCATTTGCTGTGGCTAAACTTATAGGAAAGTATACTTGTTAATCTAAGTCATTGTCTGTTTCTGACATGGATCTGTCCTTTTATCCTTTCAGTTGACCTCCACGGATTTCAAGCATCTGAAGCGTTTACTCCCTGTGCTGGAAAAAGTGTCACGTTCCCATCCAGAGCCAGTCATTCAGGAACTAGCAGGTGACTTACGTGTTACAATTGCCACACACTGTGCGGTTCCACTCACACGAGGAACTCACACTGGTCAAGATGCAGACAAAGTGGAGGAAACCCAGCAAAAACACACCAGACATCACATGACATCTGATGTGTTAAATATTGAAGAGCTGCTGAAGTCAGCAACAGACATTGATGTCCCCACAAGAGCAGCAGCCCTGCGCACCCTCACACGACTTTTGGAGCAGAAAGATCATAAAGTTTCAGAACATAGGGAAAAGGTCATGCAGGTAAGAAAACAAAGCTCCTGTTTGTCATATTACGGTGCTGCTTGCAGAGTTGTGTACTTTAATTTTATTTATTTTTTTCCAGTTGTTCTTGGATAATTTAGAGCAAGGAGACTCCTTCATATACCTTTCTGCAATTCAAGGTAATTTCACAGCTGTTGTTTGACCAGTCTATTAAAGCCTAACACAGAGATTTAAAACACAGCTCTTATTTCAATGGGTTTATGAAAAGGTTCAGTCATAAAATTACCTTTAGATCTACCAACAACTATGTAGTGCCGGGTCCTTAATGGGGACCTTAATTCATTCCCATGATATTGGAGTCCTTGCAAGGGCTGGTTTAGGTCAGGACGCAGGTAGGTGCAGGCCAAGTTCTTCACACCAGACACACCTTTCCATGTCTTTGTGGCAACCAGTGCATAAAGTAAAAGCCATAAAGTTGGGAGCACAAAATTGTCACAAATTATTTTGGTATCCGGAAATATTCCAAATTCTTCCCTCTGGAATCCTCCCTCCACCAAACTTTACACTTGGCACAGTCCAGTCCAGCAGGTACCGTTCTGGCATCCACCGAACCCATCAGATTGCCAGACAGAGAAGCATGATGAGTCTGAGAACAGGTCTACTTGAAGTAAGGCTTGGATGCAGCTGTTCTGCCATGAAAACGCATTCCATGAAGCGCTCTACCTGCTTTTCTGGAGCTAATCTGAAAGTTTTACAAAGTTTGGAGGTCTGTAGCACTTGCCCTGCAGAAGTATGGTGACTACTGTGCACCCTTCATCACAATATTCAATAAGGAAATATTATAAATGGACTTAGATACCCTCATCAGAACTAATCAGAATCATTAGTGTTCTATTGAATGCAATTCTTTTGTTTTCAAGTGACGTTGTATATTTACATCCTAACATCACGATCTGCTCCATTGATAATAGCAGTGAATGTTTTATGAAGAGTGGAATTAAGAGAAAGGACAGGAGCAAAAAGGGACCCCTTTGTAGCAAGGAGACAATACAACCTATGTTTATAGGTTCTTCCCAGGTTCATCTGCTAAAGTCGAACAGTTAGGCAGCTTTGATCTCCCCCCTGAAAGGCCTCACTAATCATTAATAAAGAACTCTTGAGGCAGAGAGCATCTTCAAAGCGACCCAAAGAGGCCCACACAGGATATACCTGCCTTTTCTAGGTGCCTCTGCAGCTACAGGAAATAGCATAGTGAGCCTGTACTCAATCTCAAAAGAACAGTCAGAGGCCCACTATGCAGTGTTGGGCACAAAGGGCATATTTTATTTCCAAACACAGGTTTTACCAAGTCACCGAATGTGTTCCTCATTTAAGGCTATTTTCAGTGTACTGGACAGAGTCGTTGGCTCTTTTAAAATGTTATGTCTATGTGCAACTGCTGTTCCAGAAAAGTACAAATTGAACTTTATAATAATGTGTAGGTGCACAATCTATATCCAACTGAATATTTCATAATTATTTCAGATAAGTTTTCAATTTTTGCTTGAGCACCCAGCAGCACAAAATACAATTGCTCACATGGAAATCTGTAACAGATACCTTAAGGGCTTGTTTCCATTTACGTCCCTGACGTAGCAGATAGACTCACCTTCTCGGCGGGGGATCTGTCTTCACGGCGCTGAGCCGCTCCACCAATGTAAGGCTCAACATAGTCAAGTATGTTGTGCCTCTGCACCGGCGGATGTGTAAACAGATCATCCACGAGCAGGCAATATCAATCTGCTACATCGCAACCCCCGCTAAGCGTATACGCTTAGCTGAGGGGTCCCCACATTTAATGGAAACGAAGCCTAAGGTTTCTAGGCTGATGGCAAACAATACTGCTGAAAAAATTATTCAACTGTGCTAAAATATTACCTTACAAAAGAACATCCATCACATCGAGTGTTTATCAGCTGGTGGGTTTGCAGCATCTCATTACTTGATTCTGTATGGTACACGGTGGCAGTTTTAGGCATGGGCAACCTGGACAGCCGCCCAGAAGAGAAGGAAAATCACCAGCAGCTGTAACCCCCCAACCCCCCCCCCCCCAGATGCTCTCTCGCCCCTGATGGTACAACTTCTTTGTATCAATCCACTGTGGAGTTGCTTTTGCCTCAGATATGTTGTCGGGCACACTGTATAGAAATGTCAATATAATTTTTAGACTTTTAAACACTAGACAAGGTATTGCAGATTATTCACATCAATTGTTGCCATATGTTCATTATCATTTAATTTCTTTTGTTTTCTTGAGGACGAAAATAAGAATTTCCAAAAATAGTCCAAATATGAACCTTACTGCATTTCTTGTACATGGGGACTCTTGAGAGCAATATCTTATCTTAGAAATGGTTATATGAATAACAAGTCACGATGATAACACATTATGATTTTAATGAACAGGTGTTGCTGTACTTTCCGGGGACATTCCAGAACACATCCTTCCTATACTCCTAGCCCAGTATGAGAACTCGGCACCGTCTAACAGTAAGAAGCTTTCTCCTGAGACCAGGATGAAGGTTGGCGAGGCCCTCATGAGGTGTATCAGAACATTAGGTAAGTGTCTTTAAAAAAA
>CM070041.1:44398409-44427478 GCA_036250615.1 Ptychadena robeensis | reverse complement strand
ATATATATATATATATATTCACTAGCTGTCTGATCAGTCTGTACTGAAAAAAAGCACACAGCATCCTGAGACGGCCCCATTATGTTTCCATGGCTGTGGCTCGATTGATTTCTTATTCCATGTATTCCGTGGACCTGCCCAAAGATCTGGAGGTTCTGGACAAGTGTGTATCCATTCATTTATTCTGTGCTGGGGAGAAGTAAAATGAAGCTTTATTGAATTTTAAACCTCCAGATTGTTCCTGCTGCCAATTCCACCTTCTAACCTTCACCACACGGCAGCTAAGCCTGGTGGTTGTCCACACCTACAGTAACACAGGTCAAGCATAAAATGGCATGGTATCTAGTGAATGGAAAACTCACTGCCCTTCTCTATGATTCCATGACTAATTTGAGAAATGGTCCCATGGATAAAATATTACCTTTCTCCTACCTTGACATTTCCCTTCTGGCATTATAAATGGGCTCCATGGCGTCAATTTCTATACTTTCATCCTCCTCTCTGGCTAATATCCCCCCACCCTGCCCTAACCCCTTTTGAATTTTTGTGTCCTCAGCCCTTGATGCTTTTATTGGTCTGTCCCGTTTTGTCTTAAAGAATTGTTTTCCATATTATTGCTATATAACAAGTATAGGGTCTGCTGCTTTAGCAACTAGTGGAAGGTGAGATTCTTATTTTCTCTCCTTTGTCATTGCTGTTTTAAGTTTTATTTCCTGATTTGTCAAAACAAAACAAGTTGCAAAAAGTGTATTTCTTTTGTATTATGTACATTTGACTGATTGTTAACCCCTTGTTTAATATTCAGTTCAAAATAATAAAAATGTATTGAAAACAAAAATAAGGCTCACGGCACAAAAGGTACCCATCAGTCTGCAACATATTTTAAATGTTAAAGATGAATGTCGGGCAGGTGTCTCAGAACACAGTTAAACTACATATGACCTTTCTCATTTTTCAGTCTTCAATAAGACACCCAAACAGTGCAGGTAGATAAATGTGACTTCTCTGTACACTGTATTTAACCAGTTTACTAACCAGCGCTGTACACACACTATTATGTTCTATGGAGATCGAAGGATCGATCCATGACCATGTCACCACGAAAGAGTGCCTTGGCTGACTATTTAAGTGTGTTTGACCTTAAGTGCTTTACATCTTTTAAGATAAACATTAGTAAAGCACAATCATTGTGTAGCACTATAGATCATGTATATGTGTTAAGGTGGGTTTAAACATGTAGATTTTTCTTCAATCAACTGCAAATTAGATTTTTTTGTTCGATGTCGTTGTTGAACATCATTCGTTCATTAATCGAATGTACATTAGACTTTTTGTTCATCCATCCCAATATCGAATAAAAATAACAACAACAGATACAAATTTACCAGCATGTTCAATGACCTTTCGAACGATTTTTTGTTGAAGGTCGAACAAAATGTATGCATCGAACAAATTGGCCATTCTAGATTTTTGTTCAATCAACCAAAAATTTTTGTTCTTTGTTGATCGAATGAAAAAATGTGTAAACCCACCTTAATTTATTATAAAAATATGGCTGTCCCACTTATATAATTACCCAAAAACGTGGTCCACATTACAAGTGTAGCTATAAAAAAAGTTGTAGTAGTCTTTTTAACACAACTAATATATATATATATATATTGCACATAATACTAGAAGGAACTGAGTAATAAAGCTGCAGAGAGGGATATTTCGCCTACTTCGCAGGTGTCACATGACCCGGGGTCTTGCTGAGATCTGTATGTAGACTCAGCATTTCCCAGGTAAATTGGTGTCTGCCTCTCCCAGGATTTACAGGGCTTCCCTGCATGTTTCATCCTGTGTGTTCCACATCCGCTAATAGAAGGAAATCTTTTGTCTTCTAATCATTGCTTAACTTCCAGATTACGTTTTGCTTTTCATCTGGTGTAATAGCTTTTATATTCTTTGTCTCGAAATCAAGGTTTTTTCCTAATACTTCTCTTTTTGTTGTAAAATTAATGCCCGTCTGCTTTCATTGAGCGAACGTTGAATTATGGAGTACTAAAGTACCTTCTGGTTTACTGTTGTAGCCTTATATAAATACTGATAATGTTTTAGTTCATTATTGTTTCAGTAAAAGCTCATCTCCAGGCTATATGGGCTAAATCTACAAATGAAATTCAAATAGCAGATATATCTGCAAAAGGATGCATACAGTTAGGCTTTGTTTCCATTATACGTCAGGGCCCCTCCGCTTAGCGTATTGCTTGGCGGGAGGTCCCAACGTAGCACATAGACTTACCTGCTCGCTGAATGCTCGGTCTTTACTGCGCCGAGCCACTCTGCCGATGTAAGGCTGAACGTAGTCGAGTACATTCAGCCTCTGCACCGGAGGATTTGTAAACAGAGCGTCTGCCGGCAGGATGTCTGTGTGCTATGTCCAGATCCAGATGTATAATGGAAACAAAGCCTATGGGTCCCCACACACGCAACAAGTGGCGGCCGTTCACGGTTGACCACATGTGGGGATCCCTGTTCCCCCAAAGTTCGGTTGACCAGAGAATGGACATGTCCATAAATCTCTGGCCGATGCCATTAGTTTCAATGGGCACCGGTGTCCCTGTTCATACTAACGGCCAGCACACAAAGGGTGCCCCCCGATACTCGGAGCGATGGACTTCATTGTTCATCTGTCAGTCCCCACTCGATACGGCGCACCCATTTGCGATGGTCGATTGTTCCCAAATCGAATGCTGCCATCCTTTCTTTAAGCAGGAAAGCTTGGTCAAATAGGGAAACGACATGTTGGTAAATCCCTGTTCGATTGCCATTACTTTGGATGTCCGACTAACACTTAAGTGCAGCGTGGGGACGTCATGCAGTGATTGAATGTGTATGGCTACCTTTAGAAAGTGCCAGTCCAGGTGATCCACTACACCTGTTACACCTGCACTTCTTGCGCCATATAAGCCTAGATGGTGCATGGCTGCCCTGCCCATGGAAGCGTCCACTTGCCTAGATTGTTGTTGCCCCTTGGATTCTACATTGGTCTCAGGTGGGACACCTTGTGCACCGAAGTACTGGGGGTAATCAAAGTTGGGTAAACATGACGTGTCTCCTGTTAAAGCATGTTCCAAGCATTCCACATTGGATCATTGTAGAATTATTGCTGCATCTCTTTCTATTAAACTGCATGTAAATGAGTTACTAAAAGACGATTGCTGGAGGATATGTGGGTGAAGAGGAGGCTTAGATGTTGGTCAGAAGTAACATCCTGGGCGTCAGTCTCACAGCTTCTTATGGTGACTCTGTGTTACTCAGTGAGGTGTGTGCCAGGTTCTATGATGTCTTGTCAGCAGGTCCTGAGGCTACAGCCTGACACACTGAGGAATCTCCACTAAAGTAGAGCTATTGGATGTCTGTAAACGGGAACCATCCCTTACAAGAAGCCCTCTTTGAAGAGATCCCGCTTGGAGGGACCCCTCATTCCTATTTGTCCTAAAGTATTTGGCCCCCCCTCCCCATTCAAACACAGGTTCAGAATGAGGGCCAGCGCCCCCTGCCCCCATACATTCGCGCGCTCCCCAGTTTTGAAACCACTGCCCTAGAGAATGGGAAATTGAAGGGCCCAGGAGTAATGTCTACCACCTAGGGTATAAAGTCCTTAGCCTTTTCAGTTCTATTTTGGTGTGGTTCCCAGGTGCTGGGATAGATTCCCAGTTTTGTGTGTGTAAGCACACATCAAGGGCTCAATACAAAGTTATTGTCTGCAGACTAAAGTTGGCCATGTACAGATACATTTTTCCCCACTTAGCGTTTCTGACGGCACCATCTCTTGCAGCGCTGTCCTGACAGTACTGCTCTGGACAAGATGATGCTGTCCAGTGTAAATCAGGGTCCCCGTAGTGCATACTTAGTTTTACTCTGTCCTGGTGGCTCAGATCATCTGTACTGGCTTCTGCACTGTAGCCGATGTGCCCCACCCCCCGCACAAGAACCGTTTTCTTTGGAGAAAACGATACTCGGTGTGATTCCCAGATGTGCCTTTTGAAGTTAACCCTCCCTCCCCTGGTGTGTTCATCACACAAGAGGAGAGAGGGTGCCAAAGGTAATTGTACTGGATACAGTGATAACTGTATCCAATACAATTCAAAGTAAAAAAAACACACAAAACACATTTCCAATTTTAATAAAAATTTTACTATATACAAAACATAAATATGAATACATACTGTTTTGAAATCTTTCATACCAAATAAGGATTTTAGAGACTTTATCATACAGACGATACCTTTTTATTTTTATTTTCATGTAATTTTTTTTTTTACATAATTGTGTGTTTCAAACATTATTATATTCAGGATGTCTGTTAGACCCTTGTACAGACATCTTTTTGGAAGTTACAGGCCTACAATACAAAAAGTCTGGTGCGCTTTTGGTGCAGAAAATCTTGACCTTACACGAGCGCTAGGAAGGTTAACTTGGTTGGAAAATTTGGAAAATGTCAGTCGCTTGTACAAGTATCTGATGGTTTTGGGTGTTTGATTTGTATCCAATCAGACTTTGAAGTCTACGCAAATACTTTTATCTCCATAACTGGAAAGGGATCAAAATTAAGCAACCAGTTTTGCATTGATCACACTGTGTGATAGTGCCATGAGTCGATATAAGATTAACAGTTAATATTTTAATTTCTCAAGTTGAACAAATTTAAATTAATTGAGATCCAATCAAGCAAATGTTGATATGTGTATCGTTAACTTTTAGCATTCAGCTAAGTGCAGCATTGCAAAAAAACAAAAAATTTTTTTTTTTTTATGACTTTTTTTTTTAGTTTATCTCACAACATTGAGGGATTTTGGCATACTCCGCCTAAATTGTCATCCACAAAGGAAAATGGTTGTATAGATGGTAATAAAAAAAATGGTTGTATAGCCATAGGTTGCGCTACACAGGATCAAGGACAAAGCAAGAAATTAGCTGGTTACTTTCTTGGGCATTATATCTTTCTTTGCAATACTACACAAAGGTTGAACATTACTGCCCTTTACAACCCACTGGTTGTGCTTGTGGAGCTATAGTCCCAGTAAACCATATTACAGCACTCTATACACCATTGGTTCCAAAACTGGGGAGGCCGCAAAGGTATTCCAGGGGGGCGCTGGCCCTCATTTTTAACCTGTGTTTGAATGGGGAGGGGGGGCTCAATAATGTTCTCAAATAGAAAAGGGGGCACTGCAAGGAAAGTTTGGGAACCACTACTATACACCAATGTCTAATTCCATAGCACAATAGCAATGACCAGGCCATGTTCTGGTTGATTGAGTGTAGTTGTATATATTCATTGTACTGTAATTATATATTCATTGTTTTTGTCTGCAGGAGACATGGTCATCTCACACAGAGACTCCCTAATTCATGCTTTTCTGAGGGGTTCCCGGGATCCAGACAGCTCTCTGAGGGCCAGCAGTCTCTCCAATCTGGGTGAACTGTGCAAGCAGCTCCAGTTTTCTCTGGGCCCAGTTGTCCATGAGGTAACTCTTCATCTTTTCCCCTTTATTGTTTTTCTATTATGAAATCCCCAAAGCAATGACTTTTTCAAGTCACAGATATTGAGAGCTAAATTTTTTCAACAGGTGACCTCCTGTTTATCCGCGCTGACACGTACTGATCCAGAGGCTGAGGTGCGCAGGGCGGCTATTCATGTGGTGGTTCTACTTTTAAGAGGACTGAGCTCACTAGCCACAGAGGTAAGGATGTCTGGAGCGAAAGTTAAAACCTTTCTCGCTCTAATCCTCTGTATCTTATCTACATTTTTTTATTTAAAAACTACCATATTTTTCTTGCTTTTAGACGCAGCCCATAGTTTTGAAAAATTAGAACACTTCACGTATAACATGAACATACAACCTGTTCCAGAAAAGTAGGCAGGGCTGGTCCATGCAGTATCCACTCTATATATTACTCCAGCCAAGCCAAAAGGCCAGTGCCAGGAGGCAGAGCTTATTTCCAGCAGAATGTGCAGGGCTGAAAGTTACCATGTCTATACACTAGCAGGACCCATTCTCTGAACCCTCTAAACAACTTTTGGGGAGAGACATTTCACAATCTGGCACCAACATCTTACCCATGAACAGCTATTCAAATATGGTGTAGAGATGAGTCTGTGTAATTTTTTTATTGCAATGCGAAATGTTAATGTAAATACACAACTCATGTTATCCAAATAACCTCAATTCATAAAGCTGGTTAGTCAGTGTTTTCAGAGAATGGGTACTGCTAGTGCTAATACTGCTAAAATCTCCCCTTTGGCAGTGGCCATTTAGCTTGGCTGGAGGGAATGAATGTTTGGGACAAACATTCACAATAGACATTTTCCATTGATTTTGGAATTGTGAGGATCAGCAGAGAGTAAAGAGAATGGCAAATTCTGGGGGTTTTGTTTGGACTTGCTTGAGTAGGAGCAGTTTTCAAAGCACTGGAGATTTACTTTATAGGGTTATTATCATGCAAAAAATAACTATTCCAGCATACAGCAATAAATATATAGATAGATAGATAGATAGATAGATAGATAGATAGATAGATAGATAGATAGATAGATAGATAGATAGATAGCAGGTCTTCCTCGGTCTTCCTGTGCCAGTTCTCCCCTAAACTTCCCCGGGATAACAACAGCACTGAACATGTATGAGCAAAGAAAATGATTCAGGGATGGACACATAGTGGGTGATAACATATGGGGTTACAAAGCTAGAAGGTAGCCACAGCAATAGAGGAATTGTCTGGTGCACATATTTAGACTGCTTTGTACGAGACTGCAGTTTTGGCAAAGAAACACATGAAAGCAATACAAGTGTACATATGTATGTGCATTCAGTTATATTTTGAATAAGGATTTAATAACCTTTTAAGATTTTTTTGCCTATATGCTAAACACTGACATGTATCTTTCTGGGTTACGGCTGCTACTAGACCTCTCCTTTCAGCTTGGATGATACATTTCTATGATTGCCAGTATTGGTGCTCTTTAGGGAGACCATTGCTTTTACACAGACAGGAAAGGGGCATTCCCTGCTGCATACTGACGGGGAACATCCTATTCGCTTAAGGTACCCATACATGGGTAGATTTTTTTTTGTTTGATTTCCATGTTTGATCGACCCCTCTCAAAGAAATTTCGATCGAACAGGGAACATGTTGATAAATCCTTGTTCGACTGCCATTAATTTGAATGTGGACCAGGGTCCTCATCCAAAGTATGAACGGGGAACATGCCTGTCAACCCTCCCATTTGGCCGGGAAATTCACATTTTTTATGTGGCTTTCCTTGCCAAATCCCGGGAGGGGGCATTACTCTCCCTCCTAAGTACCCTCCCCACTTGTGCAGATGATGTGTGGGGTGGGACATTAATAAGGAGGGAAACGCCCTCTCCCTCCTAAGTTAGGCAAGAACTAAATAGAGGGAGGGGACTTTAATCTCCTGAAACCAAAAAACGGCATGACGTCACATCCAGTTTTCCCGGCCGCCGAAATTGACAGCGATGACGGGGAATCAGTCACACAAAGTTAAGCACATTGATTTGCTGAACGATGGATGGACGATCATTCTGCGAACAGGTCTCGACCCGTGTATGGGGTCCTATAGTCTGCGGTTGATTTTCTAATGAAAATGCACTTTAAGGCTTTGTATGAAAAATAAGTAGGCGCCAGATGTTGTGGAGGAAATCCTTTTATTGAGTAGAGACACTATAAACACCTCAACATGTTTCATGGCTCAACAGTCTTCTTCTTAAGAACATTTGAAAAGTCACTTTTACTGTCTAGCTGGAATTATTTGCATTACCCTTTACATTATCCTGATGCATGAATTCTTTGTACATTTGTGTTGGAAGTGAGGATGTGTTTTTTCTCATTGTATTTTCCTCTTAGAAGGTGTGTGATAAATGGTAAGCATGTTGTGACAGAATGAGCGGAGAGGCTTATGAAGCCTTTCCGCGAGGAAGCCTTCTTTTGTTAGTCTAGTGACTGCGGTGTTCTTTCTTCCTTTATATCTCTCTCTGTAATACTGGAGGGATTATTACAGCTTTTATCTGTAACATGATTTGTATAGAACATCATATTTCATTTTAAAACCGGTGCAAAGGAAGTGTTTTCACTACTATACCATAAGCATTTTAGCAGGAATCTATTGGACATTGGCACCTTCATGTTTCTCCCTTCCACAGTTAATTGAAACATCTCAGACCCACCTCAGTACATATCTTTCTTAAAAATTTGGAAAATGTATGTGAACAAATTGTGACTTTTCCACCAAAACAGAATTTGTAATCTCAGACATTGTTGTTTAATGAGAAGACCTGACTCTCAATTCATGTCAAAGATTTCAAAATTTTTTCCACACTAAACGCATCAAATGTAAAAAGTGTTTTGTGGCTGGCTATGTGCAAGGCGGGAAAGGCATGCTGGAACAGCAAAGGGTTTTCCGTAATCTGCTACCTTGAGGACATAACAAACAATTATCTAAAATATCTTCAGATGCAATATCATAAACCTAACCCATCACATGGCCCACCGGTGTGATAGTGAGAATATGTAAGAGAAATAAAGATTGTGTATGTAGATTCCTTAAGTTTATCCTCTACACCTCGCATGTAAAACTTCACCTGGTTCTAGTAATTGTTCTCTAATAAACCATTCACTTAGGACATCCCTGTACATAGGTTTCTAGTTGAACTGCAGCACAAACAGTATTGTCACCCTTCTGCAGGTAGTAGAGAGAAAACACAGCTGCTCATAAAAACACAGGGGGACTCAGAATAATATGCTTCATGTTTTAAATATTAAAGCTGGTCATACACCTTTAGATCTCTTTGTGAGATATCATTTAGATCTACCAACAACTATGTAGTGCCGGGTCCTCTGCGATTGAACACAGGTAGACTTGATGGTTTAGAAAGTCCCCATAAGTTTAATCTTATTTTACAGAGAAATCTAAAGGTGTATGGGGACCTTTTATTGTATTTTTTACCTTCACGAGATGCACATCCCCCCAAAACAATTGAAAGTAAAGGTCCCGGCCTCCTGGGAGTTCTGGGAATAGGGGAAGCAGTCAGTCTGCCAAGCTGACACACACAGTGGAGGAAAGTGAAAGCACCTGCACTCAAAGCCACAAATGGCAGATGGTTGTCTCCACTGTGTGTGTGTAAGCAGGGCAACCACTGACAGCTTCCCCGCACACACCTCTATATGCAGCTGAATATGTGGGAGCATCTAATCGAACGCAAGATAATGTATTTTTGTCTCCTTTTCCTTTTCTTTACAACCATTATTTTGGTGGGCTGTAGGGAGTAGGGGGTAATTGATTTGCAAAATTGCTGTAATCACAGTCTAAACAAGTTACCAACATTTGGTTTCAATATATTTATTAGTAGGATGTTAACAAATGTATGTGAGCTGTCGGAACATCAAAATAGCACAAGAATGAGCAAATTGAAACAGATAAACCAGTAAATGGGACATAGAATAAAACAAAACTCAGTAACAATAAGAACATAGACCTCCCTACATTATGGGTATATGGGGAATAAACCAACATGCCAAAGAAAACTTGTAAAGCACAGGCAGCATCCACCTGTCATAACCAATACCTGGAAGGAACCCCGCCAAGACATGGGAGTGGGAAGCTCACTACTGTAGATGTATCCATCCAAATGTAAGGGAAGCATGGAATTCGCCTTTAATGAAGGCCAAGAAAATGGAAAAGGCTATTTGAAATTCTGGCCTTGGGCATTACTTTGCTGCAGCCTCTGTAGCCACAGGGCATTGTTAGGTTATTACAAAGCACTGTTCTTCAGGTGATGCACCATGACTGATATGACTGCTGAGCCAGCACTTTCCCAGTGAAGCCTGGCAGCCAATCATTGACCCTCAGCAGGCTTTACTATGGCTGGATAGGCTCCATTGTTTACAATATACTCACTATCTTCCACCTCCATGGATCACATGTTCTTCTCGTATCTGCCACCTTGTGTGTCTGTATTGATCTCTGGGTGTTCAGACCTCAGAGGCACTGTTAGAGTTAATTCCATGCTGTGTACTGCAAGCACCCAGCACGGAAGGGTATTTTAAGCTCCTGCACAGATTCAATTCCTTAATTACCCACCATGATAAACTGCCAATTTCTGCCGCTCTGTTCATTTTTCAGGCCCTCCCCTGGTAGCTATTTTTAGTCTCACTAGAGAAATATATTCTGATTGCAGCGAAGATCTTACACACAATAGAAATGTCAGGCAGGCAATGCACACCGTGAGGTGGTCACCTGCACATGTCCTCTACATTGGGCTGCTCTGGCTCAAGGACACAGCTTTAATAGTGGACCTCAATTACATTCAAAAGTTATAATAAAAGGACAGCTGATACCTAATAATTGGACACATGAAATTTTTTAGAACTGAAAACAAAAAACACACAATAGTTTATTTGTGTGTTTAAGCTTATAGTTAAAAAGCATTTTGCCCACCCCTAACATCATCCATGGTACTACTGTATTCAGGCAAACTAGTAGAGAATGTTTTGAGGTCTCTCCTGCCCCTGTTAATGGAATGTAAGAACTCCATTCAGAGGTTCGTTTCGTGCTGCTTTTCTTAACTAATGTCCAGCACTGTCCCCTAGCAGACGTGCCCATCCAGTGATATGGCGCTGCTCTTCTCCTATGGGTGAATGAATGTTAGCATACATATTGAAATGACTTTTGTTGGTTTCTTTTTCAGCCTCACACTGCTAGTTGTGAATTCCTTTATTCTACCCTCACTATGGAAACATTTTTATACACATGTCCATTAATATTTGGACAGATACAACTTTTTTCTCATTTTTGTTCTGTACATTACCATAATTAATTTTAAATGAAACAACTCAGTTGCAGTTGAACTGCAGGCTTTCACCTCTATTTCAGCGGGTTGAGGCTGGACAAGACCATATGTATCTGAACATTTTCATCCTCACATCATTGAGCCAGAAAAGGTAAGTATTTTTTTCATTTTAGGGGTCACTGTCCCTGGACGACGACCCGATGTGGGTGAGTAATGTTTATATATTTTTTATAGGTTTTTTATTTTAGTTTTAATCTGCTTTAAGGTTTGCAACTGCATCTGAGTTGCTTCATTTATAATTCATTGTGGTAATGCACAGAACCAGAATTAGAAATATATATATGTGTGTGTGTGTGTGTGTGTGTGTGTGTGTGTTAAATCACTGAAAAGGGCATTCTTGTATATCCCTGACACCCATTAAATTCAAGATACAGCAGTAAAGCAGTAATGTTCAACTTCCTGCATGTACCTCTTGTAACCATTAGATATCCTTCATCCTCTTGGCTGAAATACAGATGGTATCATTCAGTCCGGTTCCTCTGTGCCCAGGCTATCATGTACTGACCTGTGGCTTAATGGTGATGGACTAGCAGCAGTGATACGCTTTTCTCTGCTTTAATGAAACAATCGTTAACAATCTTTTTAGGTGACAATTATTGAGCCCCTGTACAGGTCTACATCTGCAGGAGAGAATATATATCTTATTCTATAATTTATAACCTACTGATTCCTGGCAGTATTGCCACTGATTTGGTCTCGCACATCAGACTCATTTAAAACTTTGCTGCCTGTATTTGTACCGTGAAGGTCAGGCTTTAAGAATCAATTCAGATTTACGGATTATGTGCGGCATTGGAGGCGTGAGGGGTCCACTCTGCATTAAGTTTCATCCGTCTTATTCCTCTTCAGTACTGTAATACACTCCGCTAATAAAACAGCGGGGGCTCGGCAAGTTTCTCCGCTCTGCTTCCAGCCCTGGATTCATTTCCCATGTAACCTCAACAGAGAAGTTATACAAATTACAGCTATGAAGTACTACCATTTCTTTATGTACATACTGTATTACTTGTTCTTTTTGTACATCTGTTTATCTGAACATAAGCCAGGGTCTTATAATAATATTTGCTCAAAAAAGTTGGGCTATCTTATTTTATTTTTTTATATTAATTTCCTTATATTTATTTTGTTCATTTATAACAAAAAAAAATATTCAAATCTAGTCATGTCATCACATTTTGGAGACTCATCAAAACTCCAAATGAAGCTGAATTGCTGTCCACTATCTTTGTGTTCCAGCTTGTTTTAGGGGGTCTTCTGGAGGTGTCCACTTACCTTGGCGAAGAGTGTCCTGCTGCATTTTATTGCCAATTGACTTTTTTACATGTATAGTTGCCTGGAGACTATTTCAGTTAACATTTTGTTTCTGTGTTTCAGGCTATCTAGGTCTTACTTTAGGGGTAGGGCTTTTTTTTTTTAGGAAAAACAGGGTAGCATTTACCAACCAAATTTATAAAATTAGTTGTAGTTCATTGTGACAATTTCAGTATTTGATATGGAATTGTAAATCTTTATTGTACAACAGTCATTCATTGGTTTTCAATGGATGCGTCACACATCATGCCTGTGCCGCATGTGGAGACAGGCACGTCATAACCCATTAAAAACAATAGTTTCAGTTTTCCCCTGTTTTGTTTTTTTCTGCGCTCAACATGAGGCTATGCCTTTATAGTGGCCATGACGCGTCTATTGAAGATCAATGAAAGTGTCAAAGGATGTGTACAATATGTTCTTGTTTATCAGGTGCATTTTGTCCAAATCATGGCCATAGTATAGGGGAAATGGGGAGCACCATCACCACTGTACAATAACACCCCTTTACATGTCAAAAGTATGGGCAAGTCATGCCCACCTCCCCCATTGGGTGCCATAGGTACAAAATACAGATATGTCCATGACGCCTAGTGTTGACAAGCCCTAAGTGTGACATCTGCCTGTCTTCATTTTGTATGATGTTGTGTGTTTGCTGGCGGCTGCAGTTTCCTCTATTGAAGTGCCTGACAATCAATATTATCGTACTGACTCCATGCTGTGAATTATCTGCAATTGACCGTTGGAAGTATTGCGTTAACACTTTACAGGGACTGTGTGCTTACAAATTAAAGGCTTCATGAGCTGGTAACAGAATCTGTAGCCTCCAAAGTCATTGATACATTACTACGTATTAAATACTAAATTAAGTTACTAAATCCAAGATTCCCTTTCATAGTCTTGCTTTCGTTGTGTTTTCTTTTGACTGGGACCCCAAAAGTTTCAGCTTCTCTGTACTTCTGCACCTCTCACCATAAAATCACACCAATGGGTGCTGCTCTAAAAAAAAAAAAATGGGTGGAGGAATGCGAGGCGTCTCCTTTATCTTTCTTTACTTGGCACATTTGTAAACCAAACAAAAAAATGCAACATATTGGATACCACCAACCCTGGTACAATTCATCTACGGAGACTTTAAGTCATTGACTCAACTATGCGTTAAGTATGCTCTGCATTAACGGAAAAAAACGCAACCCATGCGTTAGGGATCCGTCAAGTATATGTTAAGGGATGCGTTTTTGAGGTGTCTGTTTTTTTTTTGTCTTTGTTTTTTTTACCATAAACGGATTGACCAACGCATTGAAAAACGCATATCATTGAGTTTCAATGGACTCAATTTTCTATGAGTGTGTCAACTCTTTGGCTTACATTGCGTTAATGATTTTGACGCAATTCCATCTGTCGGATCACACCAGTGGATGTGTAGACACTATCCATTGATGCATAGTGGAGTCAAGGCCTTAGGCTTTATTTCCATGGCGTTAATGGATATGTTAATGCACATCCATGCAATATTGATGCATCCGTTTTGTTTTGTTTTTTCTCTTGACTGATGCATTGCGTTAATGTACAATTTCCAATAACTGTTTTTCAATAACAAAACTACAAAGATTTATACAGTAATAGATTTAGTTTTCAATATTTTTATTAATAAAAAATATAACAACAAATAACAAATCTGTAACTAAATATAAAAAATGAACATATTTAAAAAGAATGAGCAGGTACATGGAATATACAATAAAACCATTCACAATAGCGACATTGACCTCCCAATATTGTTGGTATATAGTGATTGAACCAGCATAAGAAATCGTGAAGCTTTGGCAACACCCAAATGTTACCAGGGTACACGAATGAAACCCTTAGACCCTGCCATGGCATGGGAAGGGCATCAGAATGAACTGAAGGATGCCCGCTGCACAGCGTAGCATGGCTGTCCTCAGCCGAGGTTGGAGGGGATTGCAGGTTCTTTAGCAATGGTGAAGGAACACTTCTGCTCATGAGTCATGTTGGAGGAGGTCATCAAGAAGAAGTAATAATAATAAAAAAAAGAAGCAGATCAATAACAGGAAGTTTAGTAGACAGGGGGAAGAGGAGGCACGTGAGGGTAGTCAAGGTACGCATTAGAAAAATAAAAATGATAAACCCCAAGTGGTTAAGGTAACGGGCTATTGATGCTCGAACGAGTAATGTGTGGGTGGAAGCGGCAGATCCAAGGATCCCAGATAGAATTATGCAGTAATAGGTTTGGAAGAATAAGCAAGGAAACAAGGAAGGTCAGAAATGATGTGCCATAAGAAGTAAAGAATATCTTTGGCGAACATGTGGGAAATAATTATATGTATTTTGTTTTAGGGTTTTGATATGGTTCATTTATTCATTTTTGCAGATAATAGATATGCATCAGTCCTATAACAGAGATACTTGTCCCTTGTCACAATGTTTCCCTTATTTTGTGAACTACCAGTCCCATCAGCCCAAGTATGATGGATGAACAAAGGTTGAGTTGTTTGAGGTCCAGCCTGTGTGACAATATTTACTCCATTCATAGAGACCCTGGAGGAGTCAGTGTAGACCAATGCCGCAACCGTAAGGTTATTGTGGTGTTCCCTATGAAGGTCATCTTCCCACAATTGCTTGATGCACCTAATATGAACATTCTAATAGGTTATAATCACATTTGATGAGTTGTAGAATTGTATAAATGTCAGTTATGGAAATCCAGCCTTTGGGCTTCTAGTGAATGGCAGTAGTATATGTTACTATTAGTTGCCACTACAATACCGTTTCCTAATCTGTTGTCATAGTCACACGCCAAAACCTCCTTTATGGTTTCCATAACAACGCATCAATTCTGTTCCAGATGGAGTAATGACTGGCAGTCTAGGAAATGTCATTCTCTGATAAGAGGAGTAAATTCCTCAAAGAAATAACTATGAAAGATGTCAGGAGAGAGAAGGTGTGGTAATACACCGAAGAATAGTGAGAGATTTATACAATCTAAACCTGAAACATGAGGACCGCTAATCAGAGAGAAACACCCAGCACAGACATGCTATAATGCAACTTGTGTTATATAGTTCTAACCTACCGCAAAAGATTTATAGTAAATGTATTCTAGAAATATAAGGAATTGTCCTTGGAGACTTTGTTCTCAATATGCATCTACTTGGCCCATTGTGGTGACCCTCTGGCTGGTATACAATTTGAATCACTATCCTTGAACTAGGATCAGCGTTTCAGGATAAAGTTGGAGTAATTACCAGATCTGCTACTGAAATTACTACTGAAGCCAGAGAGTTAGCATGACAGAAATTTAAACCTAGCCGTCCTGTTCAGGAAAAGCTAGCAAGCCTCCATATTTCATGACACCTTTTCTTTATTGAGGTTGCAGATCACAATGCTCTGTCATAGACGTGTCTCACCGTTTTCTTTCTTGTCTGTTCTAGGTGTTACGTGATGTCCTCCTGGATCTGTACCGCCTGCTCAAGTATGTGGTCCAGTGCGAGACCGACTCTGTGTCTGTTCTTCATGCCCAGCTGGGCCTGGAGGAGCTGGATTCCATCATGAGAGCTTTCATATTCCAACCACAGAAGCTGGAGAAGAAGATTGTAGTTTTACCATAACAGACATGAAGGTCATGCGGACAACTCTTGTAAAAGGCACAAAATGGAGACTTTCACTGCTACTTGAACTGCTGCTTTCCTGGCTGTAGGTGTTTTTAGTTTTGTAATTTATGTCCCATTGGGGAGATTTCCTTTTACATCTTTTTCAGAAAGTTTATGCAATCGCTTTTTATCCCCAGAACAGGTACCCCCATTGGAAGATTTTCTTTTTACCATGCTAGTGAATTTAAAATACACAATTTCCCCCCAGGGAAAGCAGGTCAAAATGGAGGAGTTAAGCCGCCATACACAAATAGATTTCCTGTGTGATCAACGAACAATCAATTGCAGCGTGCTGACACCAATTGGCAAATAATCGTTTGACGAAATAATGCACACTACTTCAGGCAAATCGATTCCTGGCCAGTACTTTGGATAGAGACACTCGGGGCCCATCCACGTAGTGGCAAGCGAACAGGAATTCACTGACCTGTCGATGATCCTCGTTCAATCGACATTTCTTCGAGCGGGATCGATTACTACTACTAATGTGTTGGTGGGCCTTTAATAATCCTCACAGTGATCTAGGAAGCAATTGGCAGAAGTTCTACCCCCTACCTTCTTTACAAAAGAAATGTTTACATACACTTTAAAACATTTGCAGGCTTGACTGAAAGTACTGATAGCCAGGCAAATTATATATTTTGAAGAAACTGACAAAACAGTACTCTTATTGTGCAGTACACAATTTACATTTATAGAAGAATCTTGCTTTCATACAGCAGTTCAAACACTAAACAAGTCTTCCAACTTTTCTCCTAATTCACATATTGGCACACAGAAGACAGGTCACTGCATATAACGTTGTGAAAGAGCACTGCACTGTACTACACTGTGATTTCTCAGAAACTTCAACTGTGGTAAAAGTTGTTGTTTAAAGCAGTGCCCCAGCCCCTAAGTGCAGTCTACCTGCAGAAATTCTGTCCCCATTCCGGCAATCATCAATGTGCGGCCTGGCCCAGCTTTTCTCCTGGTCCTCTCATCCTCCTTGTTATAGTTATAACTAGGTATGCTCAATGAGATGCTGAAATTTCATATTAGCATGCAAACTCTATGCTTGCCCTTCTCTGATTATAACCAAAATCTACCCTATGGGTAGCTTTTCTACTATTCATATAATGGAAACAACTGCAAATTTTGGATTTTCAATCCCCTTCAGACCAGTTGTCAATGGTGTACTAAACCACATATGGCTTTAGCTAGTCTTTGGGTTGAAGGGACGGCAGAGAAACAATGACTTAGAGTGCTTTAGGGGAGAGGATAGTATAAAGGGCAATAATGTAAATCTATGCTGTGGATATCTTTATCATATCATATGGGTCAGGGTTCCAAGTATCTTTTTAGCTCTATGTGCTATAGTTTCTCTTTACCACCCTTCTTAGTAACACCAATAGCAGAAAATTTTGGCTTGAAGTGATTGGTGCTGGTATTGCAGTTAACAAATTGCCATAATGAACATTGTGAGGTAATAACGACGGCATAGTATATTTAAAGGCCACACCAAAATGGTTGTCAAGGGACAACTTTAACCCTTTCTAAAAGTCTACATGTCTGGAGTCCATATAATTTCACATCTGGATAGCACAAACTATCTTGAAGATTGTTACAATGTACTGGGTGTTGTATACAGTTCTATCATTCAGATGAATTTACTTTGTAAATATTGTAAAGAAAACAATATGGTTTTGTAAGGGGATAATAAACATTTTCAAGATAAAATTCAACAAAAATCTCTCCTGTGATTTCTTTCTATTGTATTAATGGAACATTTTATCTTACACCATCCATTAAGAAAATGCAAAGTGAACCACATGTTCTTCTACAAAGATAGAAAAACAAAATACATTCCCAGACTTCAGAATTTAACCTAAACAAGATTCCAGTCAGATTAGAATAGTTATACATAAGGGGACCAAAGTCATCCTTAAAGCTAGCCATACACAGCACGGATTCCCCTGCCAATCGATCACTCACCCGATCGATTCCGGCGATTCCGCCGGGATCCTCAGGTGAGAACGATTAGGCAATTAGGGAATCCGATCGTGGCAGCCCACCTTGTACGGCCGGATCCGTGTCCGATGGATCGCCTCCCGGACCGCAACGCCCCCTGATCAGAGCAGAATCGGACTTGAAAAGACCAACAGGTTGGTTCTTCCTCGGATCCGATTCTGTGCCCCCGATCCATCGGATGCGATCGGACGGGCAAGGTGGGCTGCAGGGGATTCCGGCACGATGGATCCACGTGCACGCGCCCGGAATCCATCGCGCCGGAATCCGGCACGAATCCGTGCTGTGTATGGCAGCCTTAAGACCTTCTCTCTATCATGCCATTAAACTTGGTGCGCATGGATGACATTGGTTATACTTACCAATTTATCAGCTAGGATGTGCTTGTTACCACAGGCGTGTCCTAGCTCGTGACAGGCTGCCTACAAAACAATGGCGGCGTTATTTGTATTTTCATAGCAATGCGCCACTTGTATAATCTCATTGGGTCGCCCCAATCCAGGTAATTGATTATTGCATTAGTAGTGATTAGAAGCTGCAAAATATCACCAAAAAGAAGGACAACTGGGGACCCAGCAACAAAGGCTTCCAAGGCTCACTGGCCTATCATCAAATATACACATATGCATGACTTCCCGCCCCACTTGTTCACATGGGTCCGCCGGCTGAGCAGACAGTGGAGGTTGACATACTGCCCTGTGTAAAGCTAGCCATACACGTGTCGGATTCCATGGCCAATTGATCACTCACCCGATCGATTCCGGCGATCTCAGCGGGAATCGGAGCTCCGATCAATCAGCCAATTAAGAGTATCCGATCGCTGCATACCACGTTGTCCCACGGATTCCTGGACGATTCCGTGTCCGATCACTTACTTCCCAAATGGCAACTCCCCCTGATGTGTGCAGAATCGGATCAGAAAGACCAACATGTTGGTTCTCTGTTGGATCCGATTCTGAGCCCCCGATCAATCGGACGCGAACGATCAGACAAGGTGGGCTGCACGCGATTCCGGCACGATCGTTTCACGTGCACGCGCCCAGAATCGATCGTGCCGGAATCCGGTGGGAATCCGACACGTGTATGGGGGCCTTAACCCTCTCAACCGGCAGATCCACTAACAGCTGCATGAACAGGCAGGGTGGGAAGTAATGCATATGTATAGGATGTGCCAACATCCCCGTCAAAGCATGCCATTTACGTAGGGGTATTGGCACATTGTATATCTGTAGTAGTAAGTCAAAGCAACCACACTGGCTGAAGTGCTTTTAAAGAACTTTCTCAACTCAGATTGAATTGTACAGAATTAATATGATCAAAACTACCCCTAAATGGCTAGCAAACCTAATCCTCACATAGAGGGGCTTTGAAGGTACTAGTGGAGTTTATTAAAATTTGAATACTTTGTTTTTTAATTAATTTTAAAAATCTCCCCATAAGACCATGACATTACTATTTTTTATGAATTGTTTGCAAACTAGTTAGGGATAGTTTTGATGGCATAAAATCTATACTAACAGTGCGGTACCAATTATCACGGGGGAGCATTTACTATTGTTATTGCTGGAAAGAACTGCATCATACATCGGATTAGCACAAAGACTGACTGACTTATCTAAAGACATTTCTTTTGACAATATTTTCTTTAATCGAGTTATGAAGACAACTAAAAAATCTTTGGATTGATGATGGCCAGCAGGATAGAGAGAGTGAAACAGACTCGTGGGGGCGGTCTACATGACCCTCTATAAATAAGGCTTTAAAATCTATATGAAGCTACATGATAAACTCCAGCATTCCTCATGGTTCGGGTCTAATTTACTTCAGTGGTACCAATAGCAACAGTTCAGCTTCTGCCTCTATCCCTCTATGTTGCTACGGGCAACAACATCTCCCTCCGGCCACTTGATAAATTCTGACGGTCATGGCAGTGGTCTCCTTGTAGGTGTGTTGGTGGTGTTTATGGATGAGGGAGTTTTCCCCCTCCAGGTTGAGGAGGATGAGAGAATGAGTCGCCTGTTCCTCTTTCCTCTCCTGGATCCAGTTTCAGGCCCTAAACAAGGAGATTTTTGTGTAAAAGGAAAAAAAAAGACAGATTTTTTATTTATATCCCGGTAGGAAAGTAGGAGGAGAGAGCTGGACGACAGGCTGCTCCATGTGAAAGGTAAGACATGAAAAAGACATTTTCCACTTTTTTATTTGGATTAATCTTCTGTATATGGCATTCGCTATGTACATGAGGTGACGGCGACAAGGAGAAATTTGCACTTGCTGTAGGGTGGTGAGTACACTTTATAGAGTATTTTCTTTGGGGGAGATTAATACAATTTAAAAAGATTAACAACAATTTCCATATTAATGACATTTTAGAATCTTGTGATTGATGGCAACTTGTTTCCCATTTTGGCTTTTTAACTCTGGGTTAATGATTGAGTCTAAGGGAATGCAACATAAAATTGAGCGTATGATGAGCTTGTATTGTGCATAGACACGTCTTAATGCTCTAAAAGATTGCGTAGGCTCTTAAAGCCCCCTTACACCTAACAATCTTGCCATACAATTTCTGTACAATCCACTTTTGTTCTACCACAACCATGTAATATAAGGACCTTTCTAACCCTTCCAATCACTATGTTTTCTATCAGGGAGGCCTCTATACTACATAGTTGTTGGTAGATCTAAAGGAAATTGTACAGAGATTAAAGCATGGTACAGACGGCTCGATATTCGAGCCATCCGATGTATCCTGCAGCAGCATGATGACGTCATCACACTGCTGTCAGATATCGGCTGGCTGGGGAGAGACAGCTCTGCTCTCTCCCCGGCTCAGCTGAAGCTTTGTCTGGAGACCAGCGGTTTCTAGGCAAAGCATCAGACATCGGCCGTATTTACGGTCATGTCCGATATCGCTGTTTTTAAACGAGATTGATTTGTCCTGCTCGAAAACAGCGATTGGCGCATATTTTATGGGCCAGATAGATAGACAATTTTAACTTATATTAATAAATAAAAGCATGAGCAGGACTATCCAATGTTTGTTGATGGGGAAGTAACTTTTGCTTATATACTTCTAAGAAAAGTGTCCCTCTTTTCTCTGATTTATCATAAAGTTGGTGGTATGTACACAATCTATAGAATGCCTATACACATGCTTTGGCCTGCCCAGGGCAGCACATGTGCTTGGCATTGTGGTTTAAATGCTTAATATCCTACATGGCACCAAACACTAGATTTTGTCTAATAGGTAGGCAATGATCTGCGAGTATTGTTACGTTTCAGCTGCTGGGCAAATATACCATAAAGATGGCTGTTGTACAGCAAGTACAAAGTAGGTTGTATCACCTGCTCCACTGTTTTTCAGGAATGGGGCTAGTGGCAAACATAGGAAACATGTGACCAAGCCTGATGTCCAATCATGTGGCCCAATCATAGACACATCAGTAGAGGCATTCTCTGTGGAATTTATCGAGGGTTGACATTCCCAGTGGATAAATGTCATAGGGATAGATCGGTAAGTATTCTTTCTAATCATTAAGCATCTTTATTCTGAAGAATCGGAGGTCAAAACATCAGAATACAGTTTTGGATGGTGTAGGAAATGGTTAGTCGCTCTGGCAGGTCTGTCTGTGTCCTCGTTGGGGAAATGCACTATCTCTATTCATTCTTCTGACTTGTCAGGACCTAGTAGGAATCTCAAAAATGTAGAACCATCACCAGTATGGGAATAGAGGGTACGCTTTTTCAGGGGGACACTTTTCAATGAAAACAAAGTGAGATTTTGATTTTCTCTAGTGTCACCCAATGGGGTTAATACAACAGCAACCCTTCCCCACTCAATCTAAAAAATGTTAATTTATTTACCCATTTCCATAATTTTTTTAGATGTTTTTCCAGACTTTAAGTCCTGTGAAGCATTGTAGGGTTACACAGTTTTGTATCTGCCACACGACCGTGCCATTATGGATTGCGGCACTTGTGCCAGCTACTGTGCGTTCTGCATGCTGGACATGTCTGGTGTTGAAGCCCTGGGATTTGTGGCCATTGTTGGCCTGTTACCATGGGGCTGTTAGAAAGGTTTTCTTTTTGTCTGATCTTGCCCTGCTTGCCTCTGTGTGCTGAAGGGCCTGGCCTGAAATAAGTCTGGGCTTGTGCCCTCTATTAATCTGAAAAGACCTTCGCTCAGGATCCTCTGTTGGGCCAAGAAGAGAGTTCTGCCCCTTACAGTGTACAAGCCAGGCTCTGGGCATTGGATGCCACGTCTCACTTAGAGCTGCCAAGACATCGTGCCGGAGAAACAGTTGATCTCTGTATGTAATGTGACTATAGACACTCATTTCTGTATTTTGTTTTAGTGTTTAGCTGTAAGTTAAATATTCAAACAATCTTAATGGATATTTCACCTCTTTTAAAACACTTTATACAAATCATATTATCTACATGAACCCTTTTTCTTATTTCCCACATTTCCATGTATACATTTTATATACACATATCTGAACCAGAAATAATGATTGCTTACAAATATTCAGCTTCTGCTTTGCGTTGCCACACTTTGGCTTTGCTTCACTGTTCCTTCTCACTACTAAAGTCTATAAGTCAGCTGACTCATACAAAAAAGCAATGCACTCTATGTATAGATGATGGCTTAAGCCCTCCATACACGATTAGATTTCCACCAGATTTTTTGGCTCATCTTGGCAGGAGCGACCGCACGTGATGATGTCCTCATGAGCGGTCGATCTGCCGGGAGATCGGAAGAAATTCTAAACTTGTATGTGGAGCTTCCTTGTAAACAGACTTAGGGCTTCATTGTAAACAGATTTTAGGGTGTCTTCTAGTTAAATGTAAATTTTTACATTTCTTGACTTTCTATTTCGGAAACTTTCAGGTTAGTTGCCTAAGAGAACTTGTACGCTCTTTGGGGGTCCTCACCAGTGCAGATGCCCTCCCAATACATTGTGGGTGAAGGCTGACAGTGTAATTGCACTTCAAGGCATGGGCTCATGGCATCCTGAATATACAGAAGAGTCCTCAGATTGTTGGCTAGCGTGACATTGTCCAACCTAGAATACTGACGACATCTTCTGGCCTGGAGGTGAGCACCTCAAGGTTTAAACTAAGTATTGCGGCTTGACTTTCCTATTTGCTTTTCTTTTATTAAAAGAACAGCAAAGCAACTGCAAAGAAAAAAAAAGAAATGCAAAAATCATATTCAAAAACGTTAAGTTAAAATTACAACGATATAGAATGTTGGCGATATCAGATCATGTTTGGTACTGGTAAAGTTAGAATATTTTTATAATGATTCTATAGCTGGTTGTTTCTCCAGAAAGTACTTTATGAAAATGCCCCCAACACTTCCTTCTAGGCTTCAATCGGTTTTGTAGCTTTTGTAGGACACATGAACGAATTTCACTGCAATGGAGAGGAGCCAGTGAGCAGCAAGTGAAGGGGATGGTACCATGGAAGATATTGTGCTTCTGGACACATTTGATCCCATTTTATCCAATATCAGTCAATATGATCATCACTATACTACTGCAAACACCAATCAGATTTCAGCAGAAATGGCAGTAAATATCGAGCCACCCCTAGCTTTCCTCCCAAACCTACACCACTTATCACTCTCCTTCTAGATCAATCATTACATAAATATATATATTTATATCTCTAAATGAGGCCTTAAATAACCCTTCTTTGTACAGCAGAAAGACAATGCTGTGTAAGCTCCGTCAGATCTCCAGTTGGAGATAACACAAGACTCTTGGTCTTCATCTGACAGTACTAGGCCAATCACCCAGCACTTATACTGTGACATAGATTGACTTACCTGTTTTCTGTACTCACAAGTAGAGATGACAAATTTCCACATTCTTGCCAATGTCAGATTTTGACATTTCAGTTATCTCTACTCACAAGTACCAGTACAAATTTTCTTTGCTCCCACCAGTTAAATACGCCATTGAGGGAGAGGACATTAGAAGACAATGCAGGAAAGCAATAGGGCCAAAAAAAGCATAAGGAGGAGCTGTGCAAAGACTCTCTGTAGCTGATATTACACAAGCATAGCAGCAAAATCCTGTGTGCTACCCCCATTTTGGGTCAGGAAAGGGAAATTATGGCGTGGATGGGTTCATTTTCTATTCTTGTGCAAATTTAAGAAGATAAGGCAATATTTACACCCCCATAACCCAGTTTAATGGAGCTAATACATTTAGTCTGCTTACTAGAGACCTTGAGTAGTGGCTTTGTAAATAATACATGAGGTTAAGCACAGTGCTGATCACTAATGTATGTACAATCAATATATCTCAAGGGGAAGGAGATAACTATTGAACTAAATAGCTTGATATATCCCAAAGAGGTGATCAGGTCATCCTATTCCACCAGTAAACTTACACGATCTCAAAGTCAGCTTAGGGACCTGGATCCACAGGCTTTTGATTGCATAAGACTGGTGTTCCATTCCTATATAAATTTAACAGATGCCATTAACACAATCCAAGAGCCTGTAGTCCCAAAGCCCATCAACAAAGGCCTAAAGCCTACCAACTCAGGCCCTAGTGCTTTCCTGGCCCCCTATAGCAACCCCCTATGGACTAAAAAGCTCATATAGCAGCATAAGCCCCTAACATAAGACATTATATACTTTAGAGTTTTATACTTTGCAGTATTAGTCAACTACTCTGGTGTGGGGAATAGTTCTGCTGACTACATGGGATCTTTATGATGACCATAACATCACTGTAGGACACAGGTCATCTGAAGAAACCACAGTGGCTAGCAGGGAGGACATGAATCCACCCAGCCATTAGGAGAGATGGGAAATGTATGGGACCTACTTTAACAGGCTTTTAGATTGATGTTGTAAGGGGTAAGGTGGTGGTTTATCTTGATAATTCAGAAAGGACCGTAACACCAATTCAGCTCTTTGTATCTATACACTGTGTGGCATCATATACAGGTGATTTGTGAACAATTAGAATATCATCCATCCTGTATTTCAGTCATTCAACTTAAGAGGTGAAACTAATATATAAAATAGACTGATTACATGCAAAGCGAGATATTTCAAGCCTTTATTTGTTATAATTTTGATGATTATGGCTTATAGCTTTTGACAAGCCTAAATCAAAATCTTAGAAAATTCTATATTATAGGCTCAAAGTTTTAGACTCTGATCCACAACCTCTTCAAAGGGTTCCTGAGACTTTAAATGGTCTTTCAGCCCTGGTTCATAAGGAGGGAAAACCTCAAAAGTTAATTGCAAAAGAAGTTGGATGTTTCCAAAGTGCTGTATCAAAGCACATTAATAGAAAGTTACCATATTTTTCGGACTATAAGACACACCCATTTTTTAGATATCAGATCATTTAGGGGAACCATGCAGTACCAAATTTCAGCCACAAGGTGTCACTAGAGACACTTCCCGGCACATCGTCATCTTCCTCACACGGGGAAATCTGCAATTATGCCTCTAGGCTGTGTGGAAGCTGCACAGTGAGTGCAGCTCATGCACCGGCAGACATAGATGGAAGAGATGTAAACTATATCTCTCTTCAGTATTGCTTATATCAGCAGGGCTCTGCTGATATAAGCAATACAGTATATATCAGCAGGGCTCTAAGCAAAACAGATTATATTAGCAGGGCTCTGCTGATATAAACAATACAGTACAGATGGAAGATCCGGCCATGGCCGGATCTCCCATCTGAAAGCTCCTCCACCACCCTGAATAATCTTCTTGCCGAGAGAGCTGGTGGGGAGCAAAAGTGGGCACATCGCTAAATCAAGGTGCTGTGATCGCTAATGATTTTTCTTGCTAGCTTTCGGACAAGTTTTTGAATCCGCTTTTCCAGACGTGATTGGGCCAGACAGGACCGCGCGCCCAGAGAATGAATGGGGACGTCTTTAAAAATCACATCTCAATGAATTCCATAGTCCATTCATGTCTATGGACGTGATCAAGAGTGACCGCCCGCACCCCCGATCAAAAAGGTGGTGAGCCCGCCCGCTCCCCATGGCAGCTCTGAGGAAGAGCCCATTCAAATGCATGGGCGTGATCACCGCGATTAAAATTGCGGGAGATCGCAGACGATCACCAAAGTGGTGATAAGTCAAAGACTGCGTTTTGTGGGGATGAGACTATAATTTAAATCGTGAGTGACAAGCTAGTGGGATCATGTCTGCCCAACTTCAATGGAGCTCGGATGTTCTGGCACACCACCCTATACCTATTTTGATACATTTCACTGCACTGGCTAATAAAAACATTAAAGTGTAATTACTTCCAGCCCTGTTAAAAGTAACATACTTTGTATGGTAATTTTTCCAATGTTTTCAGAGGAAAGGGTTAAAGATAATGATTTGTGGATCGGTTTCCACAATGTTCCTGAGGCGGAGAGGTGGTGTCCCCACAGTACATGGATATAGGAGGGTGCGGTGCTTTTACAAAACGTCAACTTTGCATAAGAAGGGCGGATGTCAATACATCTGTCGGAGCACATTGAAGTCCTATCCAGCTTACCTACAGGTAAGGGTCCTGGTCCAAATCATCAGCCCTAAACCCCTTCCTGAGGGCTACCAGTACTTACCACATATAAATTCTAGTTGCCTATTTCATTGCCTTGGCTTCAGTGTTCTCTGATTTTCCCAGTAGAAAGTAAACTCATGATTTACAATTTACTGAAGCCAGGGGATCAGCATGATTCTCAAGTTATAGGCAAGAAGTGTGGGCCCACCTAATTTCTTTTTCTTTAAAATGAAACACAACTCACATATAGAATATAAAATAATATATAGAATTTTACATTTTTCTAAGTAAAGTGGCCGACATCCCAAACATAAATATATAGAAAACTACAAATGGTGTAGTGAACATCCATGAGCAGCAAAGTATTCCACCTGAAAAAATTCGGGGGCTAGGGGACTTTAATGGCCACAAATCTGGATCAGAGTAAATACGAATAAAGTAGGTGTTAAAATTAAAACATCAGGGTATGTTTATTGTATAGTCATAATAAAAACACACAGCATGGCATAGCTATATTCCAAGGCTGACATCAATACATGTAAAATCAGTAATCCATACAATGTACAAGCAAACGATAAGAGATAAATTCATGGGTCATAGTTCTAAACAGTGCCAGGATAAGGGACCCTGTCAAACAAGGTCCACTTCACCCCTTGAAGGGGGTGTATTGATGTCAGCCTTGGAATATAGCTATGCCATGCTGTGTGTTTTTATTATGACTATACAATAAACATTCCCTGATGTTTTAATTTTAACACCTACTTTATTCGTATTTACTTTGATCCAGATTTGTGGCCATTAAAGTCCCCTAGCCCCCGAATTTTTTCGGGGGGAATCCTTTGCTGCTCATGGATGTTCACCACACCATTTGTTATTTTCTATATATAGAATATAAAATAAATGACTGAGTAAAGCTTATCCCAAACCCCATTATCGGTCTGTATAGCCCATCTACTCATAGAGCATATGAGCTCCTTGTCCTAAAGAAAAGTGATGCAATCCATTTTTCTGAATGATCTGAAGTTTAATGCCTTATTTCTAATTAGTGAAACTTCAGAAAAATGATTAGGGGCAAACGTTAAAAAGGGAAATGGAGAACAGAAATTTTTTGGATGGTTATTGTCAAAGGAAGAAAAACTCTGAAATATGGCAATGATTACTGGAACAGAGGAAATCTTCTTATGGGAACATCTGGCGGTTTGACAAGTTCTCCTCATTTCCTAGTATATTGCTGGTTCAGGAAGTAAAAATTCTCTCCATGTGACAAACAAGGAATAAATACCTGACATTATTTCTCTTTATTCACTTTTCTATCCAAACTAAGAAAACCTTAATGACTTTAGCCATGTTTTACATGTTCAGCTTCGGCTTCTCTGAGCAGAGAGGGAATCCAAAAATACTCCATAACCTCTATGGGGCTAGCAGTTGTTGTATGATAATTCTGGGATGCTAGCAGACCCTTCACCCCTTACTCGCCAGCTGTCCCTGCCTCTAAATATACACTTTATTCCATTTTTCCTCTCCTGGAATGTCATTATATTAGCAGCAGGACTGTGTGTGTGTGTGTGTGTGTGTGCCAGGACGGCATGCCTTGCCATTCCTGACATGTCCTCCCTGCAGGCAGCACAGGGTGAGGTGTACATGGATCAGTCATAACAGGAGAGGAGGTGCCATAGAATTGGGGGGATTCTGTGTAGGAGGCCATTATATTAGTTTAAGACTGTAGGTGTCTGTGCCTCATCTTCCCTGCAGGCTGTACAGGGTGAGGTGTACATGGAGCAGCCAGGGCACATGGGGGGTCCTATTCACATGGTGAGGTGGGTGTATAATTCACAGAGAGAACATGAAGGGCTCCCTGTCAGGAAGGATGATATAAAAGAGATTGATTCCCATCGCAGGGGTCATATTATATCAGATGCTGAATTGTGTGTGGCAGTTCCCTTCCTCCTCATGAGGCATTTTTTTGGATGTGCATAGAAAAGTGGTTGTGTAACAGAGTTTCATACCTATACCTATAGGGGTGAAGTTATAGGGGGTCACTCAAGACATATGGAGGGGCACTCTATCATGGCATGGTGAGGTGTACATGGAGCAGTCAGAGATGTTGGTGCAGGAGAGGAGGGGGCCGTCATTCTATGCCTCTCATCTCTTTCTCAGCTAATTGTCAGGTCTCCATACATAACCCTCTCTGAACAAGAACACCTTCAGTCAGCACATGGTGAAACAGCCCAGGAATATGGAGGGTCTCCCATAGTGTATAGTGTACATAGCACAGTCAGAGTCCTTATTTCACCAGGATTGTGTGCAGCAAAGAACATGTAGGGGGGACTACTTGTCAGGTCACATAGTAGGAGCAGACATAGAAGGGCAGACAGGGCATGCCAGGGCACATGGAAGGATTCCCTGTCACGGCACAGAGGGGGTGAAAGTCACATTGTGAGTTGTATATGGGTAAGTCAGGGCACAGAGGGGGTGGCAGTCACATTGTGAGGTGTACATGGGGCAGTCAGGGCACAAAGAAGGATTCCCTGTCAGGGCACAGAGGGGGTGCCAGTCACATTGTGAGGTGTACATGGATTAGTCAGGGCACATAGAAGGATTCCCTGTCAGGGCACAGAGGGGGTGCCAGTCACATTG
>CM070041.1:44371717-44396939 GCA_036250615.1 Ptychadena robeensis | reverse complement strand
CACACGGATAAGGATTACTACAGAAAAAAAACAGAATATTTCCAGACATTAAAGTGACATGTTTGTCCATAACATAAATGAATTCCCATACTGGTCAAATAATGTGTATATTGTGGAACTTCTGACTAGTGACAGTTAGATTGAGGGTATATGTATCTATACCAGGACAATGTACCCTTTTCTGTGTTTAAAGGGCGAAATCCACACTTTCTCTTCTGTGCATGCACAATATAGATATCCTGTGTTGGAGTGGTAGACTACGAGGACAGCATGTGGTCCCTTTGTGACACCAATCCAGGGTTACGTGGTGTCACCTGCACTGCAGCACTGCATGGCCAGAGACTTTCTCAGCAAAGGAGATTCAATTAAAATGCAATAGATCCGTACTGCAGGAAAACTCTGATCCAGTATACAGAGGAAGGAAAAGACCAGGAAGATAATTGAAAAGTATGGGGTAATCATAGGGGGTCCATTTCTATTACTAATAATAGAGCATAACACAGTGACGCTTTCCTATAATTGAATGCCTCATCCCTCTATGCTTTATCATTCATATCCACATACATTACCTCTGGAGCATAATGTAAATGTAGCCTCATGCCATAGAACCATATATTCTAATCTACAAATAGCTGGTTCATGCTTTTAGCCATCATCAGTGTATGGAATCTGTGGCTCTATGGAGTCTGGCTTGGACTCAAAAATACATTAGAACTATCCAGGAGCACAAGCCATCAAAAAATCAGCACAATAAACCTTCTGAAAGGCTCCATATTCCTTAAGTCCCTTCTCCGCTGTATGGTTTAATGAAAGTAAAAGTTGTAGTGAGAGTTTCCTTTGTTCTGAGGGTGGGAGTTGCCATCCTCGTATCAATGCTGTTCACTGGCTTCCAGGGGCTTGTGAGAAGCTACCAGGCTGACAAAGAACTTGGAGGTGAATTACAATTCTTCATCCACACATGGAAAGCCTCTGATTTCCCGGCTGCTGGAACAAAGGCCATGTGAGCACTCACCTCGCCCTTACCTTTCTGTACACACGTTGCCTCCACATCCGCTTCTCTGATCAGTAGACCACGCCAGATGACAACTATCACTTTATGAGACATCTCATGGATTATAACATTTATGTAACTAGGACTATATATCAATATTTGACTTGAAGAATAGAGATGGTCGAATTTTTCAACTTGCTAACTTGGTGAGCTGATTGCAAAGCCCCTGAACATGGTATCATCACCAAAAGTTTTGCTCTAGCACATGTAGTTTTTGCATAAATTAAGTTAAAAAATAAAGTCAAAATTCTGATTTTCGAAATTCTGACTTGACTTTGAACTATTTGTGTTAGAGACATACTTGTAGTATACCTCCAACCCTTCTGTACATCTCCAGCAAGTTTGGTGTTGATACCATGTTCAGGGGCTTTGCAATTTACTCGAAATCATCGAAATGGTCACGTTTTTTATAATAAATTCGACCATCTATTTAAGAAGTGGAAAGTACTGTATAGATAAAATGTAGAGCTATAAGTGTTACATTTGTCTCTCTCCCCTATATTTTGCTTTATCTGTAGGGATAAATTTGTGACAAGCAGGAAACATGGACAGCCAACAACCTCAGGGATGTTGGATCCTGGATCACAGTAGTTAAGTAGTAATAGATATATACAATATAAAAATATACCATATTTTTCGGACTATAGGATGCATTTTTCCCCATATATTCGGTGCGTCTTATGGTCCGAATATTTTTTTTTTTCTTCCAAACATCCAGCCAAGCGAAAAGAGAGATTTTAGCTGTATTTGGAAGTAACCATTCTCTGACCAATCAGCTGGGTGAATTGAGGCTTTTATGCAAAAAACAATGTTGCGACACAGACTTATCTCTCCACCCATATGTAAATAGGTACACATGGGTAAGTTGTTAGTGCCATATTGTAAAATGTGTCTCTCCATAAGTTGGTCAGTGGGTTGAGAGAATGGGTACTGCTAGTGAATATGACACATGCTAAATTTTCAGCTCTGCACACTTTGCTTGAACTATAGACCTCCCTCCTGGAACTAGCCTTTTGGCTGGAGGGATTTGAACAATGCCATGTCTCCTGGCACCAGCCTTTTGACTGGATGGATTAGAACAATGCCATGTCTCCTGGCACAGGCTTTATGACTTGGCTGGAGTGAATACTGCATGGCCCAGCTCTGCCTTCTTTGCTGGAACATGCTGTATTTTTACTTAATATTTGGATGGCTGTGTCTCTGACTCTTTTTTTTTCTTCTAATTTCTTTCCAAAACTATGGGGTGCGTCTTATGGTCCAGTGCTTCTTATAGTACGACTGCAGGAATAGATTTATTTTTTTTAACGAGAAGCATGCTGATAGTAGGAGAAAACAGAGTGACATAAAGATGAACACATCGCTATCCCGCTTCTCCTTAGTACCCTGTCACATGCTGGGGTGGCTCCATGACAGCCTGAGTTTAGAAAAGGGGGCTTATGATGCCGGTGGTCACACTCAGGACCTCTTGTGGAGAAAAACACATAGTATGGGGAGCATGTCCCCAGTGAGGTTTTGGATTCTTCCTGCAGTGAATTTCACAAACATCAGATGAAAATGATATTGTGTGGAATCTCTAATTCCGCGTAGTGTTATAGATAGTATTGGTAGTGGTTTTATTTGTCTAGATTTGCCATGAGGTTGTAGCCTCCTGGTGCAGGTTGGAACAGCTGAGGCATTAGGTTCAGTTTATTTAAGCTTTGTACTGACTCATCCGAAGTTTAGAAGTTAAAAGAGAAGCTTTAGTCTCTGTGCAATGTAACCTGTTATTACGAGAACTCCTTGTCCCCTCCTCATTGCTCCATCCCTTTGATGTCTCTTTGGTTCCCAGGAAGTTCAGTCTGTGTGACCGATATACAGGTGTCCTTCCGCCTTCCACCCTGGGGCTCCGGAACAAAAAATTATTACTGTTAATGAGATAAGCCAAGTGTGTGTGTGTGTGTGGGGGGGGGGGGGGGGGGGGGGGGGGGGGGGGGGGGGGGGGGGGCATGAAGACAACCCTCTACATGTCAGTAAATTTATATAAACATAGGAAGTAATATTCCCGCTACAAAGACTATTAGTAAGAGACCTGGTGGGACAACCTGAGACAGTTGTGCGCAATATGACCTTCATGAGCAAGGAAAATCTAGCACAGGTACCAAGTTAAAAACTTATTGGTGACATGTATCAGTATAGAAAAAATAAATACCTATGCTGTTTATAATACATTAATGATGTTGCTGGGGACCAACAGTCCCTGTCTTATGAGAGAGATTTCCCTTCACTTCCTGTTTTGTAGCCACAGGGGAAAATCACCTCTTACCACTATATCACTATAGCAAGCATCTCCATTGGAATGTTTTCCCTTGGTTGCTATTCTTGAGACGATTTAAAATGATGGCTTTGGCTAATTTTCTTGAGTGCAGCAGTCATTGGGAGATATGGAGATGTTGAATCTCCCTAGCTGAGACAGTTAAAATGTGGTAGGTGATAATGCCAAACTACTGTACCCATAAATAAGACATATTTTGAAAAAAGGGTCATATATATAGCATATATATATAGAAAAAAAAGGGGGGTTTTGGAGGGGCAGTGAGCACCGAGAGTCACTCAGGCCCAATGTCTCTCCAGTTTGACTTTCTTTGCCCGAAGGCAAAGACAAGGGGACTTTAAATGTGGTCCACCAGACCTTAAACCTTACCTCGTGTTGAGGATTTGGGGAATGCAATCACAACAAAGTCAATATGTAGATACCAACATAACCATATAGTCACAATTCCACGAAAATAATAAAGTTAAAGTCTTTTTGTTTTAGTCTTTTTGTTTTATTTCACAAGTTCTGTGGTATCCTGGGATTGTACGGATGTCAGCTGATCCACGTGACAAATCCTGTTATTATTTATAAGCGTAAAGTTGATAATGAGGTCCGCCAAAGTTGATAATGCGGGCTGGGCCTGGAAGATGGGTCGGTCCATACAGCAATTAAAATTATTCAAACCCCAACGCACGTTTCGAATCCCTTGATCAGGGGGTTCGCTTAGGTGCCGTATAGGCCCGAAATCAGCGAGTATTAAGCAGAGTAGCGGTTCCATGCGTCAGCCCTGTGCAGACAATAGGGAAGGAACGGAGGGCCAGCGCTTGGGGCAGGAGTGCCCCATCCAGCGTTGGTGAGTGGTCTCCTTACCCTCTAATTTATATATTAAAGGGTAAGTGAAATAAAAAATTTTGATCACATTTTAGGTGCTGATAAATTCGTTATATATTCAAGTATATAGAGTAGATGTAATCTATTGATAATATTCAAGGCATTTGCATAAAATGTCATTGTTTCTCTAGTCCATGCTTCCCATGCTTTGTTGTAGTCACTCACTCTCAGGACTTTTAGTCCCACTTGGCGGAGGCCTCAGTGTTGCTCTGACAATGCTCAGTATTACGGGAGCCATATAGATTACGTCTCGGATCAGCGTTTTCTGAAAATGAACACTTCCAAAAGTTAATTTGACCTAAATTGCCTGATAATAACACAAAATTGTAGGGATGGCTGCAGGATGACAGGCCCCGGCCTGACGGATAATGTTAGGGTTTGGAGCGGCAATTGTTGTGCTCGGCTCAGTCATCTGAGATGCCGGCTTTATACACAACCTTCATGTCAGCCTTTGGGATTTTTTTTCTTCATATGCAGCTCTGCAAGCCCTAATCATCAGCCAAACAAGTGACTGGCGTTTTCTTCCCAGTAGTATTGTTTATGGGCAGACGGGGCATTGGATATCTTGCCCAAAGGTTTCAAACAGGGTTTCAGATTCACCTGAAAGTGTAAAAAATAAAAGTGAAGTATTCCTCCCTGACAGAGGTTTATTTGTGTTATCGCCTATGGTAAGGGTCTGACTGTATATAAGTTGTGTCACCCAAAAGTGGCCTTAAAGCTTGCCTAGCTATTGCAAAATACAGTAAAAAACCATTGTACACAGACATATTAAACTGATTAAGGTGCAATACACTGGCAATATTACAAGCTAAACTCAGATTTTTCTTCTAATGTTTATAGTTTTAAGTAAAAAAATGTACAACTTCTTTATTATTATTTTATCCAATTGCTGTCTTGCGCACTCCGTTAAAACCCCTGCGTCAAATCTGCGGATGCAATGGTCCGAGCCTCCATTGCCTTTGAATAAACACAGCAAGCTAAGTCTATGGGAACACAATGGAGGCTTCAGCGGATCACAGTGGACAGTGAAGCCTAAAGGTCCCCACATAACGACAGATGAGCTGTGGGAGCAGCGTGATGACGCTGCTCTCCATCGCTCAAAGTATCGGCGGGCACCCTTTGTGTGGCAGCTGCTAGTTTGAATGCAGAAACCGGTCAGCAGCACAATCTGCACGCACAAAATCGGACGCGGCGTACAGATGTCAGATTTCCATCGGAGATTGTCCTGCTCATGGTTATTATCATATTTGAATCCAGGGACTGTACACAGCCTATTCCAGGCCATGGCCTTTGTGAAATAACAATGGCAGAGGACAATTGAGGGTTTATGTAAAATGTTAAGTAAAGTAGAGTATGTTATACCAAGCTGTATAATTATGGCAGTTATCACGGGGAAGACTGACACAGCTGGCAGACATGCCACCTAAACTCTCAGCCATACATGTGATGACCTGGATGTATGTACTGTAGTTTCTTTCCTGTTTTTATTCAACGTTGTCTTTTTTTCCTCTTGGAGCAGATGCCAGGGCGGCTGCTGACGGCTCTGAAGGTCCTGGGCACAAGTCTCTTTGCCCTGCTGGTGCTGGGGGGAATTCTCGCTGCCTATGTCACTGGATACCAGTTCATACACACCGACCGACACCACCTCTCTTTTGGACTATACGGGGCCATCCTGGGACTGCACCTGCTCACCCAGAGCCTTTTTGCCTACCTGGAGCACAGGCGGATGCGCAAAGGAAGGCAAAAGTTCCCAACAGGAAACTCTAGAGTGGCACTATGCATTGCTGCTTATCAAGAAGACCCGGAGTACCTTAGAAAGTGCCTGCAGTCGGTACGGCGTATGTCCTACCCTCACCTGCGAGTAGTGATGGTGATAGATGGAAACACGGAAGAGGACAGATACATGATGGACATCTTCAGGGAGGTGATGGGATCAGAAGGTACCTGCTGCTACATCTGGGACAATAATTACCATGTACCAGAACAAGGGGGTCAGGAAGGCGAAAGGGGCGTACAGGAACTGGTCCAGAAGTTTCCCTATACTTGTATCATGCAGAAATGGGGAGGAAAGAGAGAGGTGATGTACACAGCCTTCCGAGCCCTTGGAGACAGTGTGGACTATGTACAGGTAAAGCTGGGTGACACTGCTGTGATAAATAAAATGATTTATTGCAGTAATAAAATATTGAGGATATATGGCTTTGTGTTCATTCATGGAAGTACAGGTACCATGGACCATGCAGATGTTCTATAATACAGGGCATGATACTGTACTATATATATATATAGAAATGATTAGTCTCAGGGTACCAAACATAAGTGCATAGGTCAGTGATTCCTTGAGTGGGCACTATGATAATATTCTAATATTCCGGATAGCATTCCTTTCCCAGCCACATATATTGCCATCTTTGCCACTTGACGAGATTGACCAGGAATTTCCAGCATGTCGGATCTCACGGTGATCCGACATGTTGGTAGATTCCTGGCTGATCCCATTACTTTGGGTGCCGGCAGATTCTCTGAGGGGTCATCACGCTGCAGCCTGTCCCTCATCTATCGAGGCAGAATCAAGGCATGTATGCCTACCTGCCGTCCCCAAAAGTAATGGGATAGGACAGGAATCTACCAACATGTTGGATCACCGTGCAACATGCTGGAAATTCCTGGTCGATCTCGTCAAGTGGCAAAGATGGCAATACATGTGGCATGTGGCAATACAAAGCTCACTCCTTTGCAACCCCCAGAATATAAGAATATTATCATGGTGCCCACTCTAGGAATCACTGACCTATGCACTTATGTTTAGTACCTGCTGGTCGATCAAGCCAGGTGGGCGCACCTGATTTTCAGCTGAGCGATCAAACGAAAAATCGGGCAGGAATGCCCATGTATGCCTACCTTTAGTTTTCAGGGGTGTCTACAAGAATCCGAGGTGCTGTGACTTGGAAGCCTTTGGGAACCATTGTCCTAACTTCTTTTAAGCTTAACCTGACCTGACATTGGGAGTAGAATCCCATAAACAGGTCCCAAGCATTGCATAAGTGCCATGTAATTGTTAGTGGAAACAACCACCAATTATGGGAAATCAGATGATAGGGTTTCTGTGTGCAACTTTCATCTGTCCCAGATTCTTCAAACTTTCCTGGATATCCACTATGCATGTTTATCTATGTATGTGTCATTCATTACCATGTTGTATATAAAAATAGAGAGTATAGTACACAGCACCCCACATCTCATTGCCTTGTGGTATGCTGCTGCAATGCATGTGTGGACAGGGTAGGAGCACCGCACAGTTCTCTGCCAGTGATACATCCATGGATAGGTGTGATAGTGAAGGAGGCAGGCCTGCAACTCAAGTGCCATTTGTTTCTTAATGTTTTCTTTAAACTAACGGATAAAAACAATTGGTATCAGACAATGTAAATACAAGACAGCTCAGTTTCATTAACAAAGTTTTTGGTTGGTAGGTCTGCGATTCTGACACTGTGTTGGACCCAGCATGCACTGCGGAAATGCTGCGTATTTTGGAGGAGGACCCAAAAGTGGGTGGAGTTGGAGGAGATGTACAGGTAAATATTGGTTATATTTCTTTTCTTTGTATTTTTGCCCCATAAGACAGATCTGACCATAAGACAAAAATAAGATGTTTTGAGGAGGAAAAACAAGAAACAACTGGGGATCAAATACTTATTTTCCTCACTGTATTGTACCTAAAAGCCAAACCATGTGAACTTCATACCAACCATTAAGTTGTGAGGACAGCAGAAAATGCTGAGACCTCCGGTACAGCTGACGACAGTAAAACATGCTTTAGTACAGTAGAGAGTGCTGAGATTTGTGGTTCTTCGGCACAGATGTTATCTTAAGGGCAGTGCACTCTGGCAGAAACAACTACAAGGCACCTCGAGTCCAGCTATTGCTGATACTCACTGAGATTTCTGAGCCGGACTCCACTGGTAACGTGTAATCACATGTAGACTGCAGCGCTATCTTGTGGACAGATTGTTCTAGAAATGGATGAATTTATGTTATTATTCCACTTAAATTCAAATGTTATTTATGCAGAAACTGCACATGCTAGAGCAAATTTGTTGTGTTTCCAACAACCTTCTTTACATCTCCAGCATATCTGGTGATGATATAATGTTTAGGGGCTTTGCATTTAACTCACAAAGTCAGTAAGTTGAAAAAATTGCCAATCTGTACTTATTACACCAAATAAACTTGCTGTATAAGGTTCACATGCAGCAGGTCACATGACATAGCGCCAGCATTACCGCAGGGTACACAAGTTTCCACGGGAAATGGCAGTTTCGTGCGTTGCTCCTAGTTGCAAAACTACCAAGAATGGGCAATTTCGGATGGCGACCCTGTCCATTATGCAAAGATTTTGCTGGAGTAACCCTAAAGCCCCCCATACAATTACCATGCAATGTCTGTACAATCAAATTTTCTTCTACCAAAACCATGTAATATAAGGACCTTTCTAAACCTCCCAATCATTATGTATTCTATTAGGGAGGTCACTATACTACATAGTTGTTGGTAGATCTGATGGAAATTGTATGGAGTGATCTAAAGGTGTATGGGGGGCTTAAATGAATTAGGTAAAATTGTAACTACCAGTATAGAAAAGGTTGTAACCCCTAGCAACCAGGGTTATTTATAGACAGTGATAGCTAAACGCTGTTTTTCCAAGTTGTCTATAATGAAGAGGAGTAAGCACAAGTATCCATAAGCTGCATTGACTGAGTTCCCCATTTCACCCAGAGACGCCACTGATTTCTCTCTGATTTTCTCCCAGATCTTGAACAAATATGATTCCTGGATCTCCTTTCTGAGCAGTGTGCGTTACTGGATGGCATTTAATGTGGAGCGAGCCTGCCAGTCCTATTTTGGCTGTGTGCAGTGCATCAGCGGGCCATTAGGGATGTATCGGAACAGTCTTCTGCAGTATTTCCTGGAGGATTGGTATCACCAGACTTTCCTTGGCCAGAAGTGTAGCTTTGGCGATGACCGACACCTCACCAATCGCGTGCTTAGTATGGGCTACCGGACTAAATACACAGCACGTTCCAAGTGCCTGACAGAGACTCCCACCAAATACTTGCGTTGGCTGAACCAGCAGACACGGTGGAGCAAGTCTTATTTTCGGGAGTGGCTATACAACGCTCTATGGTTCCACAAGCATCACCTCTGGATGACCTATGAATCTGTGGTCACCGGCTTCTTCCCGTTCTTCCTGGTGGCAACCGTGGTGCAGCTGTTCTACCGTGGCCGCATTTGGAACATCATGCTTTTTCTGCTAACCGTTCAGCTAGTCGGTATTGTGAAGGCCACCTATGCGTGCTTCCTACGAGGAAATGCCGAAATGATATTCATGTCTTTGTACTCTCTTCTCTACATGACCAGCCTTCTACCTGCCAAAATGTTTGCAGTGATCACCATCAATAAGTCTGGCTGGGGTACCTCAGGGAGGAAAAAGCTTGTGGTGAACTTCATGGGTGTAGTTCCAGTATCTGTCTGGTTCTTGATCCTTCTGGGTGGTCTAGTGTACACGGCGTACTGCCAAAGTCAAGACCCCTTCACCGAAACGGAACTGCTGTTCCTGGTAACGGGAGCGATACTGTATGGCTGTTACTGGCTTGCGCTGCTCAGTTTGTATGTGGCCATTGTCGCCCGGCGTTGTGGCAAGAAACAAGAGCTTTACAATCTGGCATTAGCAGAGGTGTGAATAGGTGACGTCTTGTTTGAGATGAACACATTAGAGCATGACAAGAGTTGGGCAACCAAAAGTTTAACCGGCAGGTACCAGAGGTAAAGGCGGTCACAAGGGACAATTTAATCACCAGCAAAGTCTGACAAGACTACACTATGCATACATATACCTCAGGCAGATCAAAATAAAAAAGCAAGTTGCCAAAGCAATATGAGCCATACATGGCAAAGCCTTAACATACCCAGTATTAGCAATCACTGTGAGCCAGCACTTCAGGGCATTGCACAACTACACTAACAGGAGAGAAAAGGGTTGCTTGAAATGGATTTGTTTTACCGAATCCAAACTACTGTTATGGCTTAACATCATCCAATCTGTATGTATTGTTTTGAACAAAGTTAGGGCATTCAATAAAGCAGTGGCGGTTTTAGGCATGGTCAACATGGGTGGTTACCCAGGGTGGCATCATGCCTCCCCCCAGCGCACCCGCCTATCAATCGTGTGGCCACCAGGGAGAGAGAAGATCATCTGGAGGAGTGACAGTCTGTAAGTCCCACCACCCCCCGGGGGAGCTCTCTGGTAGTGGCTAGAGATGCTTTCTGTGGGGGCTAGTGGGATACAGACCATAAGTCTCACCAGCACAATCCCCCGGAGTTCTCTCTGCCAGCAGTGGCCAAAGATGATTGCCCAGGGTGCCAATGTCCTTAGGACCGCCCCCTGCAAAACAAGACACAAAACATTTTAAGAAAAAATGGGGATGAGTTAGAACTTCTAATGTTTGTATTGTTTCTACTTGTTCTGGAGACCCCTCCCCCCCCCCCTATTTGTTTTACTGTGAACAAGAAACCCCTTATATAGGAAGTGATGAAAAATCTCCTCAAATAACCTCCCTAGCACACATGACAAGCCCTATTCCTGGGTGGGCCGGGATCGCATGACCGCCCCACATCCCCAGAAAGCTGCGGGATCATTGATGACGCCGGTGTCATGGACAGAGGTGGGAATTTCAAACAGAGTACATTGTACTGTGCTGCGGCCGCTCAGACTGCAGTGTAAAAATGGCACCGTACGGGCAGACCGCCAGGCGGGTTAAGTTAAAAGAGCGAAAACTAAAAAAGTAAGTAAAAATGTGTCAGGATTTAAACTTTAACCCTGCCATTACATTCTTCTTTATTATATTTAACCTTTCAGGGAGAGGTGCTAGAACAACAGGTGTACATACCTGTAACGCCCTCCATACACCTTGCCATACAATTTCTGTACAATCAACTTTTCTTTTACCAAAACCATGTAATATGAGGAGCTTTCTAATCCTTCCAATCACTATGTATTCTATCAGAGAGGATCCGGCACTACATAGTTGTTGGTAGATCTAATGGAAATTGTATGGATTGATCTAAAGGTGTATGGGGGGCTTAACACAGGGCAGCAATCTCATTTATGCACGGATTTTTGGAGCAGTTTACTTCTCAGGCATCAGTGGACACCCATTCTGAACCTTTGGAATGGTCTGGTGACAAGCAGGTCAGCTACGTAGCATGCATTAGGCCAGTCAAATATAACTGTTCAATTGTCTATAACACCAGTGATTTATAACATATTTCTCTTTATTGAAGTAGGAGATGGTGAAGTGACATAACATCCTCCATCAAACCAAGGCATTCTATCTCTACCCTTCCATGGGCTGACACTTGACCTTATCCATAGAGTCTAATTACAAACCAAGAACAAAAAAAAGATTTGGTCACATGTGGCCTATCAACAAGGTCCAAAGTGACACCTTCATCATGCAGGTCTTAAGAGCAATTTACATGATCTCCTCATGAAAAGTGTTATATTTTAGGCTAAAAAAAGAAATCTGCATTGTGAACATATACCATGTCCCATTGTCTAATTCCGTGGAATAAATTGCATGCAGTGAATGGAGCAGTTTTGCAGAATTGATTAATGCTTGAAAACAATGTTCAGAATTGTAACACATCCATCTTATTCTGACATCCAATCCCTGCTGCTCTGTAGCCACTTTAGCTAATGTGCTCTGTAAAGCTTAAATACATAAGACAATTCAGAAGAATTTCACAAAGCTTGTCCCCATAGTATTGTGATTTCTGATTAGCCCAATTATCCTCGACGGGTTTCAGCACTGCACAGGCTTGCAAATCCACATTGTCAAAAATCAAAGTAATTGGAGAACAGGTTTGTGCAACTAACGGTGGCACCCTATGATCCATTGTGTGTGGTCTGAGATCTGCCAGGTAGCTTAGGCTTAAACATGACTGTAGTTTGTTAAGAACAAAAAAAATGTCATTTGAGGGATCATCTGGCATTGCAAGGGTTTTACCAAGCATTACTGCAGAATTACTGTACTTTTCACACTATAGGATGCACCCCACCCCCAAATCATGGTGATGGGGATCTGTGTCTTATTTTGCGAATGCACGTTTGCATTCCACTTGCATGTAAGCACTGAGCTTAGCCACAGCGGGAAAGCTGTCAGAGCTGCGTATTGAGCTGACTGAACCTGCTTGCTCACATATATTGGCTCTGCACACAGACAGTCCATTCGTGGACAGATCATCTGTATGTGAGCGGGCAGCCCCCCGGCAGATGGTCCCTGCCCCTGTATCTGAGTGGTATGAAGCTGCTTGCTCACATATACTGGTTCTGCAGACAGAGGGTCCATTCGTGGAAAAGATTGTCTGTATGTGAGCGGGCAGCCCCCCAGCAGAAGGTCCCTGCCCCTGTATCTGAGTGGGCTGAAGCTGCCTGTACACATATACAGGCTCTGCAGACAAACGGTCCATTCATGGACAAGATCGTACATCTTCAGATCCCTGTATGTATGTGAGCGGGAAAGCCAATTCAAAAACTCACTCTTGTCTTAAAAATATTATATTTTTTGCCTGAAAATCTCCTGTAAGGGTTTGTTTCCACTTGTGTGGAAGCCGGCGGCGCGATTGCCGCCGCTAAGAACCGCCGCCGCTAAGAACCGCATCTCATGTGGTTTTTAGCGGTGGCCATTGACCTCTATGGCCGCGGTCAGTGCTGGGCGGCCACGGAATGGTGCGGACCGCCGCCTAAAAACTTGGTCGACCGAGTTTTTAGGCAGCGGTCCGCCCGATTCTGCGGCCGGGGACTAGCCTATTAAACAGAATGGGCGCGGATGTATCCGCGCCGTGCACAACCGCGGGCTTCCGCTGTAAGTGGAAACAAGCCCTAATGCAGAACAAGCTTCATTTGCAAGTACACACTGTTAGCAGCTCCCTCTTCCCAGGCTTTGGCAGGCAGGTGGTCTGGTATGCTCTGGAGGGGTCTAGATAGATTTTTTTTTAAACCCTAAATATTATAAAGACTCCTGTGCACACACAACTTCATATGCATGTGCACGGAAGACAGGTTCTCTTGACATCTGACCTGTAACCCTGGGCTGGAAAAAGTCAATGTGAGCAGTCCCATTAAAGCCAATAGTTGTGCCTTACCAGAAAAGTGTAAAGGTAGCCGATTTGTCACTGATCAATTGCCGATTGGATCGGAAATGGATGCAACACCACCTTGGGAATCCGATTTGTGGGTGATTTGGACATGAGCCAATCTCCAAAATGGCCGATTCCACAAAATCCATAGATCAAAAAGGCTGCTGCAAAGGTAGCAATGGGTCCAACATGTCGGTTCAATGTCCAAGCCGATATTCAGTCTTTTTTTTGGTCAATCGTGCACGGTCAGCAGAACCTGATTCATTGCCGATCGATCGCCAATCAATCTCGTGAATGCTCAAAAACTGAGTGAAAAATCAACCCGTGTATGGCTACCTTTGAAAACGCACAAAAAACCCCCCAGCATTCTGGCGTTAGTGGGCGTCTGACAAAATACTCAGCTAGAAAAATGCCTGTGTGAATTGACAGAGGACTCCCCCATAGGGCTCAATGGTTTTCCAGGCACTGAGGCATATTGCAAATATGAGGCAAGTGCAAAATTCCACCAAAATAGTGTGTGTGGATCCAGGGAGTTCCTCTATTGCACAGCCCCAATTAAAGTTGATTTGTATCTTAGCCCAGACTTGTAAGAGAAACAGGAAAACACATTACAGGAGGCATCCTGCGCACAAAAACCTCAGAGCTGCCAGTTCTAGAAAATGACAGCAGCTGCAGATTGAAATATAAAGGTTATTTGTAAAAACAAGTAAATGCCCGGTGTAGCACTTTTTATATTTCTTTTTTTTTAAAGTTGAGTTTAACGCATTAGGGCTCCTTATACAAAGTTGTCAGTGCCCAGGTTGTGTAATAATATATACTGTAACTAGTTTCCCTGTGTACCAAGGTACTCCCTATACCAGTGATGGCGAACCTTTTAGGTGCCCAAACTAACCCAAAACCCAATATTTATCTCAAAGGGCCGACTTGGCATTTTAACCTGAATAACACACACACACACACAAATCCTCTGGGTTCAGTTGCAGTTACAAGCTTTCTGTATCCTATTGCTGCTGATGACATGGCACAAAAGGCAAAGAACCAACTTGATGTGTAAAGAAACTGCAAGCATTACAGTCTGCCAGTTGCTAAAGAACTACACTACCCAGCATGCCCTGCTGCCTTTTCTAGCTGTTGTAGAACTACAACTTCTATACTGTGAGAATTCTTCTGCCTTCTCTTAACGTTCTATCTTCTACTCACTTACACATTACACACACACACAAACCTTTTTCTCTGCTTACTGCTTGTCCCTCCCCAGGGCTTCTGATTGGCTGGCAGTCCTAGTGGAGGGTATGGGGTGCTGTGTGCAATCGGAAGAGAGGGGAAGAAAACTGACAGCATTGAAAGTCAATGGGCTATAGTTCTTTCCTCCATCAGCCTCTATGTTGGTTACCAGGTCGGGTGCCCACAGAGGGCTCTGAGTGCTACCTCTGGTACCCGTGCTATAGGTTCGCCATCACTACCCTATACAAATGCAACTTTATTCTAAGGGTTTACACAACCGACTAGTTTATGGTTTTGGTACCAGGAGTATTGGTCTAAGAATTAGTCTATGGAGTGCCACCCTTCATAGAAAACTACATGAAAACAAGAAATCGATCTAGTGGTTCACAGATGCTCCGACGCGTTTCGTCCTACATTTAGGACTCGTCAGGGAGAATGTGTCACTAGAAACTGAACATACTCAAATTAATACATTGTATACAGATTAAAAAACATTTAATAAACTTTTTAAAACAGCTTTTGTCATTATTCCCCATCTCTATATTGTACACAGTATGATGGTCTTAGCATTCTTAGTCCAAAATCCAGCGTCTATATCACTCTCCACATAACCAGTGTCACTTGAGACTTGACACCTGCATAGGAATGTTCTCTATACGTGACACTGGTTATGTGGAGAGTGATATAGACGCTGGATTTTGGACTAAGAATGCTAAGAACATCATACTGTGTACAATATAGAGATGGGGAATAATGACAAAAAGAGCATGACTGCAAGTTTATTAAATGTTTTTTAATCTGTATACAATGTATTAATTTGAGTATGTTCAGTTTCTAGTGACACATTCTCCCTGACGAGTCCTAAATGTGGGACGAAACGCGTCGGAGCATCTGTGAACCACTAGATCGATTTGTTGATGTCAAACAATTACCATCATGTTTGTATGAACCCTGTACAGCAGATAGAAGTACTGTATAACAATGTTTGTGTAAAATAACTTGCTCTAACAAGCAATGTGAATGTGGGAACTGTGAAATTTTATCGATTTATACGATTGATTTATGTTATGCAATTAGGTCCAATCAAATAAAGACCTTTTTATAGACCCTAGACTCCTCTCCAGTGCCTGCAAACCTTACATTAGTTGGTCTTCCAGGACCCTTAATCTGGTGTTAGGGCCTTTTCATGTAGTTTTATTCTAAGGGTAGCCATACAGGAGTCAACCACAAAATCTGAAGTCCAGCGAATAGGAATGAATTCCTGCCCAGCTGGTTAGATAGACCACAAGTGATCGAAATCGAACATAAAATTGATCGAGCAGTGATCGGCCATGTTGGTAACTTCCATGTACATGTTATTTTATGGTTTCCAGATGCCCTCTTGTGGCAAAAAGCGGGAATGATGCTTAACCTCCCCAGAGGTTCAGAGAAACCCAGTTCATCCAAAATGACCGCACTCCCGGAAAGCTGCGGGACTACCCCTTCTGAGTCATTGGTGACGACACCACAGATCTCCATTATAATGGATTGGAGTCAGTTTCCCAGTGACGCTGGTAGTATAGCATACTCTGTGATTGACCATAGGGGCTGACTGCTAGGAAGGTTAAAAAAAAGCTGATTGTCTGTGAATACATAACACTGTGTGGCAGTACAATCGATATCGTCTTTTTTGTGCGCAATATGTTTGAATCGCACAATAATGGACCCGTCTATGGATACATTAAGCCACTCCTCACTTGTAAGATTTGTGGCAGCTTATAGTGCAGCCAACTCTCAGCAAACACATTATTAAGAATGTTAAAGGCAACAGAGCTGAATGTAATGATCAGCATACAATCAATCCTTGTAGGAGTTACTAAATATCAACTTTCTAAAGGCCCCCATACACCTAACAATTTTACCATACAATCAACTTTTGTTCTACCAAAACCATGTAATATATGAGGAACTTTTTAAACTTTCCAATCACTCTGCATTCTATCAGGGAGGACCCAGCACTACATAGTTGTTGGTAGATCTTAAGGAATTGTATGGAGTGACCTAAAGGTGTATGGGAAGCTTAAACAATATCTTCTTCATCACACAGAGGAAGATAGAAACAAACATTTGCATGTATTGATTGTATTATGAGCCTGATCTAGGAGGAGATGGGTATGGGTCTATGCCTGTGGTGTTACAATGGTAAGCAGTTGTCTCGCCGTCTGTCATGTCTCCCCTGAAACAAATTTCCCCACATATATCATTCTGTTACAAAACAAAGCAAGCAGCTGGTGACTGAACATTGCTGCCATCTCCCTTTGCTCAGGTTTGATCCGCCTCCATATTACAAACGTCCAGGACACGATGTTACAATGCAGGGTGTTACAGCATGGCCTCTGCACGGAGCATGACATGAGCCAGTCCCTGGCCTGAATCTTCTAAACACTCGATTTTGTACAGTTTTTACTATTTACAAATCTTTATTTATTTTGTGATATGCATTTAAAAATTTTCTTTTTCCAATGTTCCTAAAATAAAAGTAACGGATACAAAAAAAGGTTTTGGTGTGGTACTTGTATTGTCATATGAAAGAGTTTCATGTTTACTTAGATGAATATTGGTTTTAAACAAATCCACAGGGGTGGGCCAGATCAAACAGTACTGTGTACTACTGTGTTGCGATCGCTCGTGCTGCACCGCTGTTTTCAACAGAAAGGTAAGGGCTGAGCGATAGGGAGGTTATGAGGTGTAAAAAGAAATGCTCCTGGCACATTTCTGATCCCAAATGCTTTGTGAAGTCAATGGAACACAACACAACATTGGAAGCATTTGTCCTAGGTGTTCAACTACCACATAACAATAATTCCTGACACAAATTCAGATGTTGTGCTGCCCAGTGTTGTCTAAGTCAAGTATGAACTACAGAACACCTCTCACTTTGTAATAGATATAAAGGACCGTTCTGTGGTCCTCTTTTCTCCAGCCTTGTACTCCTAAAGTGCATCCAGGAAGTATTCACAGCGCATCACTTTCCCACAATTTTGTTGTGGGAAAGTGAACATGAAAACTTCACTGGAGGTTTTGGCAATTAAAAAAATAAATAAATAAATGACAAAGCACATGTACATACTGTAAGTATTTGCATCCTTTGTTCAATACTTTGTTGATGCTCCTTTGGCAGCAATTACAGCCTCAAGTCTTAATGAATATGATGCCACAAGCTTGGCACACCTATCCTTGGCCAGTTTCGCAAGCACCTCATCAGGTTGGATTGGAAGCGTCAGTGCACAGACACTTAATGATCTCTTCAAAAATGTTCAATCGGATTCAAGTCTAGGCAACTCAAGGACATTCATAGAGTTATCCTGAAGCCACTCCTTTGATATCTTGGCTGTGTGCTTAGGGTGGTTTTCCTGCTGAAAGATGAACCATCGCCCCAGTCTGAGGTCAAGAGTGCTCATCTCCTTTCATCCAGTTGTCTTTCCCTGACTAGTATCCTAGCCGCTGGCGCTAAAAAACATTCCCACAGCATGATGCTACCACCACCATGCTTCACACCACAGAGTTCAATCTTTGTATCACCCGACCAGAATAGGTTGTCCTTTTGGTGCCTCATAGTGAAGGAGTGGCTTTCGTCTGGCCACTCTACTATACAGCTGCAGAGATTGTTGTGCTTCTGGAAGGTTTTATCTCGACAGAGGACCACTGACAGGACTCACTTCCCTGAGGCCCTTCTCCCCCAGTTTAGATGGCCAGCCAGCTCTAGTGGTGGTTTTGAACTTCTTCCACTTACAGGTGATGGAGGCCACTGTGCTCATTGGGAAAACGACCCTAAGCACACAGCCAAGATATCAGGAGTGGCTTCAGGACAACACTGTGAATGTTCTTGAGTGACCCAGCCAGAGCCCAGACTTGAAGACAAATGGACATCTCTGGAGAGATCTTAAAATAGTTGCACGGACGCTTCCCATCCATCCTGATGGAGCTTGAGAGGTTCTGCAAAAAGGAATGGGCAGAACTGGCCAATGATAGGTGTGGCCAGGATATATTCAAGTATGAGCCAATCCAAATGTAAGCAGGAGGTAAGAACCCTAAAAAAACGAAATGGCTCAAATATAAGCCTAGGATGGGAAATGCAACCGCTGGAGACCCATCGCCAAATTGTTGAAAATGTAATTGTAGAATATTTATTAGGGGCGATTATCAATCTTACTCATCTAGTTTCTGCTTAAATTTTGCTCGAGAGGATCGGAACGCACCCTGTGCTGGTGATAGTAGTTAGTTAGGATGGGGACCCCAGCCAGAATAAAACAGACATGGCCTTTGCTGGCTGGTCGCGATTTGGCCCATATGGATATTGCAGCCGATCAATTTTGCGCAAACGTGCACACCAAACGATCGGCCGCAAAATCACATGCAGATCTATGCATGTATGGGGGGTCTTCGTTTTCCACTTTTAACTTAATTTATGCAAAAACGACGTGTTCAGTGACTTTGCAATTAACTCACAAAGTCACCACTAATCCTGTGGATATGCAAACCAAGTCAGAAGGGAAAACGTCTGGAACCCTGCAATGGGAGATAGAAAGTGATCTGAGCCCTTTAGCTTGTTTATCAATGGACGGTCATTTTTGCAAGAAATTTAAATCAGTTCAGTATCAACCTAAGAGAAATATACAGAAAATCAACTGGTATTTATAAAGTATTTTATTCTTTAGAGAAACAAAAAATAGTATTTAATATATACATTTACCTAAATTAATAACGAAACCCTCAACTTACAAAAATAGAGAATTTAGATTCAGAGGGATCTACATGTAACCTGTTCCCTCCGGGTACCTTCAACGCCCCATGTTACACTTTTGTTTACTGTGTGAGGCTTCCCATATTGTGAATGCGGCTTTTATATTGTTGGCTCTTGGCCAGATGGTTATTTGGAATTAAGATGAACAGCCAGGCACGGGGTACTCTGTGTTCATGTAAACATGGCTAAAGGTGTCACTAAAACAGGAAAACAGATCTGCTGTGGATTGTGTTCATATAACATCACAATGTGAAATCCATCAAAGTGTAGCTGGTTCCCCAGGAAAGGTCCATAGCCACTTTGTTTCTCATACCCTCTTAGGAACATTGGTGATGATAGGTTTCGGCCTGGTCTTAAAAATGATTTTTTTCTTAATGAGTGCGGTCACATTGTATTTGGTCTCCTCGGCTGTATGTTCCGCTTCATCCTGGTAGACGCTGCTACTCTTTACTAGAACAGCAAAGGGCTTCTCCAATCGTGTGATTTTCCCATAAAGTATGTGATGTCCAATAATGAGAAGGGGGACACCCTGGTGAAAAGTACACAAACACACAATTAGCCCCAACTACATGTAACCCAATCAGTGAGTACAAATACAAGGAGTACACATGAACAACACAGTTGGCCGAGGAGATGCCAAAATGGCAACATAACATGCAAATGGAATTCAGCTCAAACTCCACAGCGGCCGTGGTTACATTCTGCTTACAATTTGCTTGCTAATGTTGAAATTTTGCCATCTCATTGATCATCTCTTTTTATAAAAACAAACATTAAAGCCCCCCCCCCCCCCCCCCATACACGTTCTGATTTTTCGTATGAATTTTGCCCGACCGACAAATCAGATGCGGAATTATGTACCTGACCTATCCCGATTTCTCAAAATTGGCCGAAAAATCGGTCAGGACAGCTTCGGACCTGTCCGTAAATTTTGGTCGATCTGCTGTTAATAAATAGCGTCAAGCAGATCGATCAGTGATAATTCGAATTCCGATTTTTCGTGCCAGCCGACCGACCATAAAATTTTAGGTGAAAATCGGGTGACACGATCGGACGAAAAATCGGAACGTGCATGGGTGGCTTAAAGTGGACTTTAGCGACTGCAGAGATCAGAGCCGCAGGAGCGCAGACTCACTGCTCCGTGTGTCTCCGATCTAATGAGGCAGCTGCAGGAGAACGGATCACCCCCCCGATGCTCTCCTTTGTAACCTGGCACATCTGCAGCGCCATCTAGTGGTTGCAGTGCTAATTTACCTGATAAAGTGAATTATTTCAATCTTCATTATCTGATATTGTGAGTTATTCACAAAGCATCTGAACATGTTATTATATGTACCTCAGCAGTGCTCTAGGGAGGTTAATTGATAGAGATGTTACAAATGCCTATGGCTGGGTCTACACTAGGCAGAAACTCCATAGCTCGCAGTTTGCCCAGGGTGCGGTATTTACTATGTTGGCAAGACCACACCCTATACTTTCCATTAGCAAACCGCACTCGAATATGCATTGTGCGTGGTTTTGAGCAAGTTACATACCGCTCCCATTGTCGGGCCTTGTGAATTTGTGGCTTTTGCCACTGCATTAATCGGTTTTCCTCGCGGTCGCCATATTACATCCCATGCTAAGCCAGCTTCAGGATTTACATATACATCATGCTTTAGAGCAGAGTTGAGATTCCATGGAAATACAGATTTGCTTTCATTTCTACAACTTCCTTTTGCTGTGCTGACAACATAACATTAAATATGCAAACAGAACATGCAAGCAGAACTGGCTTCACTGAACAAGACATTTGGCACATGGACAGAACTTGCTGAAAAGAGTTTTTCCCCCTCTAAATCGCTTATTCTCAAAGTATGTAGATACACCCAGATGGTGGGAATCAGATCAAGACGTCATGGTGGGAATCAGATCAAGACGTCACTGCGACTCCTAGTGGTTGTAATGGATATTACAGCAAAGCAAATCTTTTATGTGTCCTTTTTCTACACCGCTCAAAGAAGGGAACACAAACTGACATCTTTGATCTGAATGAATGAAATATTCTTATTAAGTACTTTGTTCTTTACATGGTTGAATGTGCTGACAAAGAAATGACACAATAGTTTTCAATAAATCAAATTTATCAACCCATGGATGTCTGGATTTGGAGCCACACTCAAAAGTGGGAAAATACCGCAGGCCGATCCAACGTTGATGTAATGTCCTTAAAACAAGGGTGACCTACACATGCCTGTATGACTTCCCAACAACACCTGGGAATGCTCCTGATGAGGTGGCGGGTGGTCTCCTGAGGGATCTCCTCCCACACCTGGACTAAACAAAGAAGGCAGCACCATTCTGCCTAGCTTTTATGTAATTCATGGATGGTAAAACCTAGATTCTAGCAATCAGGTAGGATAATGCTTGTCCACATTGGCAAAATCTAAATACCCAAGCACCACAAAAAGAAGTCTTGTTCATGGGGGCCCTGCATTGCCACTTACAGCACTTAAAGGGTCTGCTGAAACAGTATTGGTGTCAGATACAACAGGACACCTTTACAGGTTGTGTGGAGTCCATACTTGAAGAAGTCAGAATGACATAAGGAAGACCTATACAAAAGAATTGTTTTATTGTTTTAATTATTCAATTTTATATTTTGTAGCAAGGTGGATAAAAATCAATAATTTTTGGGGGGGATTTTTTTGATTTAAATTTAATTTTTAAAAAAATAAAGTGCTTTTTGAGGAAAATCTATCACCATCCCAAGGTTATTCCATGATGAAATATAGATTAGGTTTTAAATATGTAGAATAAGGCTGTATATGTTACATTATTTTTGTAAATAAATCCCATGAATCCATTCACAAGGTCATGCTCTTCCAGAGGTGTTTGTAAGATTTTATAATCAATTAAACTACACTCTCAGATGCATAGTTGATAATGGCATAAACACATCTCCCCAAATTCCCCTTGAATAGACAAGGGCGGGGGGGACTAAGGGTCACTCACTATGTAAAACCAATACATTATACACAGTGCAAAAGATAAAGTAATGGCCATCATATCAATCAAAAACAATGCGCAATGTTGCAGGTGTGCACATGCTGTTAGACCATTAAAATAGTCCAAATGGCGCAAATTTCACCCCAACGCGCATTTCGTTGAAGACTTCTTCGTGGGGTACGATATGTCATTTCATGGGCCAAATCTACATAAAACAAACATATTGAATAACCAAATTGACATAAAAGTGGACACAGACCCTCAGGGGTCACTCACGCCCATAGATCAATATAGGGGGGAAAGACATGATTTCTCAAGATGGCGTCCCCACTGCACCGACACCAGTGGGGAACGAAGAGACAGACAGACACATAAATGCTGTGGTGATCTGTGTACAAGATCGATTTTTAATACATTTACTTTGGTAAACATGATTAGTTGATGGTTTGGGTCGGTCTTGTAGTACGCAGATCACCAGTGGGGACACCATCTTCAGAAATCATGTCTTTCCACCCATTATTGATCCATGGACGTGAGTAACCCCTAAGGGTCTGTGCCCCCGTTATTCAATATGACTGATCACTTTGTGTTGGCTGTTTGTGTTATGTAGATTTGGCCTTTGAAATGACATATCGTACCCCCTGAAGAAGTCTTCAAAGAAATGCATGTTGGGGTGAAATTTGCGCCATTTGGACTATTTTAGTTGTCTAAGCACATGTACAGACGTGACATCCGCAACATTGTGCATTGTTTTTGATTGATATGATGCCATTACTTCATTTTTTGCACAGTGTATAATCAATGTATTGCTTTTGTGTCCCCTCACCCATGTCTATCCAAGGGGAGATGTTGAGTGATGTGCTTATGCCATCATCAACTTCTGTCTGTTTCTGTAAGATTATTGGGCGGTTTCTCTGCCTACAGGATATTATTACAGATGCTTGGTTTACTTCTGCAGTTCTAAAAACTAAGTACAACAGAAAAGTTGTCCACATATGAATGATTAACCTGAACTGGGAATAAAATAAAACTAATATGAAAAGTTGTTATTCTAAAAATCTTCATCTACTCGCATTTTAAAGTTATACCAGCAAGAATGATTGATTTAAATCAGTTTGATTTAAATCGAGCCTAACTGACTAGTGATTTAAATCGATTTTAAAACACAAATAAAAAAAAAAACCACATACATTAAACAGACAATACTCACCTGTCAGCAGTTCAGATGCTGGAAAACTGCTACACAACAAAACCCCCACAACATACCTACATTCTTTATGTTCAGTTCTCATGCTGGCATCTTAGCTCCTGCAGCTGCTTCTGCCCTCACTGCCCCCGCTTTAAGCTTTTATTATTACATCTAACTTTCTATAATATGAATGATTGCTCTAGTTCCATATCGAAGACCATATAATAGCCAGGGGATCAACATGTCAGCTGGTATGGTTAGAAGGGGGCCAACCAGATTGGCTTTTTTTTAAATAGAATATAAATTTGCTTATAATGCTGTTAAACAAAACATATTCTCAAACCTTTAATTCAGAGCTAGATAGATGCCAGTGTGAGACTAATACCAAGTTTTTATCTAGTCCAGTGGTTCTCAACCTATAGGTTGGGACCCCCTTGGGGGTGGAATGACCATTTCACAGGGGTCGCTGAGATTGAAGTGGCTTTACACATAAGAAATAAAGAGTTGCTCACCTCTTTAGTGTAGTGCAGGTCACCCATCAGTTTTCCAGCTAGCCCATCTTCTCTTCGGGCTTCGATCTCCCCCTGGAGCTCCATAAGCATCCACTCCCCTGGCTGTCCCTGGGCATCTCTGTAAGGCAATGACAAGTGTTCTGTGAGGCTCAGAGATAACGGGCACCCGGCATTAAATGGCCGATCACAGGCAGACAATGCTTAGCAATTACTGATAGTTTCTGCATATCTATGGAAACATTAAATATTTTAACCAGGGCCTTTGAGGTAAAAAATTAACCGACTCCTACTAAATTTAAATGGGAATAAAAAAATAAATAAAGCAAATGTCCCAATTCACAAACAGAATTACTTCTCTGCTGTAAGAATAAAGCCCAATGCATTATAAATACATCAGCTTATTTAATACACAGGAGTCAGAGAATGTATCTACCAACGCCACATATGCTAAACTCCAAGATTGACACTGTCAATTCTACAGCAAGCGCCCTCTCTTCTTCCATATACTAGATGTGGCACCACATTGGGAACCTTGGTGCCGGCAGAGTAACCAGATGTGTATTGCTGTGGCCGGGACATTAGATGACGGATATTTATTACCTATGACTATATATTACATGTAACTTTAATCACCTCCCAGTCCTCTGAAGGGGATCGCAGGGATGAGATAGCTGGTGACATCCAGTAGATGGGAGCCGCTCAGCATGGACAATGCAGAGGCTGAGTATTCTTCAGAATCATCTTTGTACATCATGCTTATACCTTATATAAAGGTGTGAGTGGTGGGGGCAATGGTGCAGAATAAAACTAATAGATGATCCTTAATATCTTTTAACTTATAACGTGAACCCAGAATACTCAGCTCTACCTGCACCCCACTGCTTACCACTCCCCTGTCCAAATCCTTCCTCTACCTCCATATTCATTATACTTGTTATCCCAACACTATCCCTACAAAGCATGAACACAAAGTAATTCTGTACCTACAACATGTAAAGCCCCCCATACACCATACAATCTTGCCATACAATTTTCCACTTTTCTTCTACCAAAACTATGTAATATGAGGACCTTTCTAAACCTTCCAATCACT
>CM070041.1:44336276-44356879 GCA_036250615.1 Ptychadena robeensis | reverse complement strand
TCTGGTAGTTCTAGTATAACGTAAAGGTTCTATGAGTAGATAGGTAGTAGGTGAAGAGGTAGCTCTCCCAAAGCTTCCAGGTGCCCAGCAGCATCATGCGGGGTAAGCAGATACCACCCCTTGTACCATTTAGATAGAAACCCGTTTGAGCGCTATTCCCTGATAATTAATTTAATATAATATTACATTACATACCGTTGTACAGGCACCCAATAAACAACTTGGTTGATCTCCTAAAGAAGGAAAAGGTTTTTTTCCGAAACATATGTCGAGATCTCCTCACATGCCTTGCATACGAACTCCTTTTGGTGTCCATCCAGGTTCCATCATCGAGTAACAAGGACAGCTCTTTGCTTCAAGTGTACTTGTATCGGATTTTATGTTTTATACATACCTTTGATAAAGACTCACTCTATGTGCCCAGTGCTACATTCGTTTTCCTTATGTTTATTGATACCTATTTGATGTATTACTTGGTATACTTGTTGACCTATTGTTGTCTTTTTATACTTATCTGTCTATGTCAGTTATACATCTGAGGCCAACCGCTAAAGTCCCCTTGTCCCTTACCTAGGTAAGGGAATTTGGTAAGCCTGGGGTTTAGACCTCCAGACTTTTTTGTGGATATTTATACTGGGATGTTGGTTAGCCATTGATGTCATGAATGAGTTTTGATCCCTTCTTGAACATACAAGTATCTTGGATCAAGGAATCGACTGAAATTAAACTGATCAACTGACAATCGATGTTTAAATTTGCACAAGGCTATTACATCTAAGATCGATTGTGCTGAAGTCGACCCGTGTATAGCTAGCTTCGTTGGTGATATACTCCAGCTGCCAGAAATTTCTGCTCTTCGAGAATTAATCCCCAAATTTATATACCAAAATCCAGTAGCTACCAAAAATGTATAAAATGGCTTTTATGTATGTACATTACTAAATAATAACAATGTAATAATTCCCTTCTTTCTCCATCATGCTGTGACTCCTCCTCCTTCTGAATTCTTGGACCCCTTACAGCCGCTCCTATTCATGGACTTGTTGGATAATGGCGAGTTGGTTCTGGTAGAAAGAACGCTCAGTGACATTCAGGCTCAGCTGCCGCCACCCATGAAACAGAAGAAATTTGGAACCTAATTTTTTTATAAATATGAACAATTTTCAGATAAATATTTTGTCTTCACGTTTTGCTGTCCTTCCGATTGGGCTGTGTTCCAAAATGATATAAAAGGCTTTCTGTGGAGCTCGGCACAAACCACCAGGCTGGAGATGGAGGCCTTGCCAACAGGATGGGACAGGGAATTGTACAATGCTGTGTTTTTTTTTTTTTTGTTTTTTTTTAAGTGACATCCAGATTCACATGTGGATTCAACTATAACAGAACAGCTGTTATTATTTGTTCTTTTTCTTTTCAAGCCAAAATCCAGCTAGAAGTTGCTTATATGTAAATGTATGATGTCCAGCCAGCATAGCCAAGACTGTGAACATCAGTGGGATTAACCAGCTCCCTGCTTGGCCACTTTAGAAGTCCAATAATGAGGTCATCCCAATGCTCTTCCACTCATATACAGTGAGCATCAACACTGTTCCATCAAATGTACAATGTAAAGCTGAGTCCTGATTGGTTGAGTAATGCTGCTGCCTCTGTCTCCTACTGGACAGAATAATATCTAAGGTAATATAAGGAAACAAAACCTGGTATTTATATTAGCTTCTTTTCAAACAACATTTTAATGACTTGATCGACTAAATGCAAGATTTAAAAAAAAAATTGGAGGGGAAGAAAATTAAAACCAATTGTAGCTTACTGCTTGTGTGGCTGTTGGCAATGGTTCATTGTGCCATGCTGTGTAGGTTAAAATGTATGCATAGGTGGATGGAGAGGGCAGGGCTAGAGGCATATACCATGCTGGCTTATCTTCTGCAAAATAAAACAAAAGTACTGGCAACGACAGAGATATGGCTGATTGGGACAACTGATGAATAAAAAGCAGCACGTAGTGCATTCCAGGCTTTCATCTTTACGCATTTTGTGCCTTTAAAGTGGACTTGTCCTCTGCCCCATTAAACTAGTTGTAAAGTTAAAAGTTCTCTAAAATTTGGTGAAGAACACTTGTGTGTAGAAACTTGCAGCAAAAACAAATGTGCCTTACTACCTCAGCCGATTCTCTAGAACCATGACAGCCCATAGTCCGGTGATATCATACTTGTAAAAGAATAGTAACGGCTGCTACCCGATTGACCTGGATTTAGGTGGAAACGCTGGGAAATTAGGTTGTAGAATTCATGAAATAAGTACAACCTGTTTCCAATGTGACCGACAAGCATTTAAACGCATCAAAATAAAATAATAAAAAGGTAATCTATAAAATTGTGTTATATTAAATGTTAAGTGCTCATTTTGAATTTGATGTTATTTCTAAAAAGTTGGGTCAGAGACACCAAAATTGTATAATGAAAAATTCCAAATAAATGGAGGGCCATTTCTGCGGGTGTGTAAGGTTACGCTAGTGAACACTAACACTATGAAATGCATCGGTTACTGATGAAAACTGCGGGTTTCTGTGTGCTGCGCTCGCGTCTTCCATACCAGGATATCGGGGGCTGCGTCTGCAAAACTACGTGCAGCAGGGCGGTGTCATTAACATGTGGCATTGCACGGTACGGGAAACCTATGGAAACTTGTGCACTTTGTATTAACCCTAGCCATGCTGCGTTGCGGTACTGTGCTGCAGCAGGGCTATTGTGAAAGGGCCCTAACAAGTAGATGAATAATTCTTAAGCTAGCCATACACGGGTAAATTCCCATGCAATCGACCCCCGATCAATCACAGCGTGGTGACGTCACTACGCTGTGATTGATCGGGGATCAAATTGAGCAGAAATCAATGGGCACATTGATTCCCATTCAATGAAGACCTCCGGGTAGCAGTGTTCTCCTTGGCTGGATGGATTTCTGCTCAATGTCCAGCGTGATTGGATTCTGAGCAGAAATCCATCCAGCCTCTCCCCCCTTACAGCAGTGCTGGAATATGAAGAATGCTGACTCCGCCCCCTTCACAGAGCCGTTCTCGGCTGTTAGCTCTGCCTTAGCCCAGGCTGTCAAGAAGGCAGAGTTGGCTTTTCCTATAATTTACATGAAGATTCTTCTTCATATAAAGTATTGGAGATTGAACTGGGTTTTCCAACATGTTGGAAACCCTTTCAATGGAGGTTCTTCGACGGGACTCTATTGATCCCACTCGAAGGACAGCACACACTGGTAGGATTGTAAGCAGATTAGAGTGCAATCAATCACTGTGTCCGCGCAGGCTGATTGATTGTATTCGAATCTTTTTACAAATCTACCCGTGTGTGCCAAGTTAAAGTATACAATGAGATCACAGATGTTTTACAGAAGTAAAGATGGGGAGGGCTACGCCTCAAACATTTTAAAAATACCATTCTTTATTGAATTTTTGTGAGGCATGTCAAATGTTGCAGTTTCCTTTCATTTGCAGTGCACAGATGGGTCAGTGTGTTGTGATAAGAAAGCAGTGTTTAATCATATGTTTATGTATGTACTTGTTGGGGCAATCACCATGCTTTCCTGGAGTTATTATAATATAATGTCAGTAGCAGGATGTTTAGAGCTGAAGTTCTTTTTTTATCACAGGTAGTAATAAGATGTAAAACATTCCAAGCAGATAACAAGTTTGGCAATGCTGTAATATCCTACAGACATGAGATTTTCAGAGCGTAGGGAAATCTATGCAAATACATGCAAAAGAGAGTAAAATTCATTCTCGCACAAGACAAGCTGACACTCAATCTGCTAATATTTTACCCCAAATAACATGCACATTACATTCTTAATCCAAACCTTTCATTCCATGCCAGTGACTGTATAATTCAGGTAGATCACAGCTGGTAGAGGGAGCAGGCAGGGTACTGTGGTATATCTAACATTTGTGATGGTGAGCCACCATGAACTGAAAAATGAGTATAACTAGAGAGAAATGGATAGATGATTCTGGAACCACATTTAAAGGGGTGCAAATAAGCAGTATGCTGGTACGCAAATTGGGCTAAAAAAAAAAACTCTGCATACCTTTGTTGTCCTTCCGAAGCACCTCTGTGGACTACATGGAGAATGGAGACATGTACGGAGCTTCCTCCCCCCAGCTTATGGCCGGCACACAAAGGGTGCCCAGCCGATTGAAGGGGCCCCATAATGCAACGGGAGGCTAACGTGATGACGTCATCACGTTAGCCTCCCGGAAAGATATCGGGACTAGTCTGCCTATACACATCGGTGTGTGTATGGCAGGCTTAAGCCTATTCAGTACAGCAGAGGATTCAGTACAACTGGGTGAAGGCTAGGATACACGGCTTGATTTTTGAGCCAACAAAGAGAATTCGGCAGTAGCGTGATGACATCATCATGCTACTGCCCGGCTTCCCCGATATCGGGAGCCAGCTGTCAGCCGGTCTATACTTTGTATGGGGAACCGCGGTTCCCTATTTGAAGTATAGGCTATCGAACAAGGTTTACCAACATGTTGGTAACCTGTTCTGCGGAAAATGGCATAAACGGGTCGATTTTTTCCCCAGATTTCTGCACAGCACAGGGCCGTGCACAGAAATCTGGGAAAAATCGACCCGTGTATTTCTACCTTAAGAATGAAGGCTGAGGATTAACTATAAAGGGCATCTGATATCTTTATGTGCAGAACATATAAAAAGATGTTGCTGGCCACAAAGAGGCACAAGCAACTAAAATACTGGTTTTCAGGAAGATAAATTGTGTCTAATCCTTCATTTCCACCCTTGGGAATGGAAAAAGCCAAAATAATAACCCATTGAAAGATACAATAATAAACAGGGCTGCACATAACTTTAGTGAGCACCAGGAGATGTGCTTGGTGTTTGGTACGCACCCCATATGTAGTGTGGTTTTAATAAGTTTCCCTCTTTTTCTGTTTGGATTATTATATTTACATTACTGCAACCTTTCATAGTTATACATTTTTCCCTGCGGTTATCCAAATGACAAATTGTGTACATTTAACAATAAAAACTTTACAGTAGTGTATACATGTTGAAGTGAAGTTGCTTGTACAGCTATGTGATGTGTTTGAGCTTTAAGCTCAATCTCCCTGCAATATCAACTTCAGCCACAAGATGTCTTGAGCACGTCACAACTTCTTTCTCACACACAAGGGAGAAGGGGCGCTGCATGCCGATCTCTCAATGGCCAGTCTTCTCAGGTGTTAGTACGCAGATGCACTTAGTTACAACAATGTAGGTACGCATAGCTAGCTTTAGGCCCCATTTGCGTACCACTAATGTGCAGCCCTGATAATAAAGCATCTTTTTCAGCATTCCCTTTTAATGATGACATTTCCCTGCAGTACATTTTCTGCCACTAGATGATCAGTCTGATCATTTAACCTCCCTAGCGCACTGCTGAGGTCCAGATTTCTGTACCAAAAGCGCACCTTAATGGAATTTTTTGTGTTGTAGCTGTACCTTCCAAAACCTGTCCGTTCAAGGGTCTAATAGACTCCTGACATAATAAGTTTTGAAACACTCAATTATATAAAAAAAGTACATACAAAAATTAGAAATGTCATTTGAATGCTTCAAATCGCTTGAATACTTATTTTGGTATAAAGATTCAAACCAGTATTTCTTGATTTCAACAGTATTTACGTTTGTTCATAAAACATTTTTATTTGTTTTTGTTTGAATTGTATTGGATACACGTTATCCCTGTCCCATGCAAGGCATTCTCGAAGGGTTACTTCCACACCACTCTGCATGACAAGGGGGTGATATTCCAGTTGTTTCCACTGTATCTCCCAGTTTTCCACTGATACCGATTTCATATGAATGACCCAATTTTCCGCCATAATTCCCGCTGGGGGGGTCCGCGGGGCCCGCGGGACATTCATGTGCAAATGGCGTCATTCATTTTCAGATTAGCTTGAGAGAGTGTCACCCACCGCCTGCCTTCCCTAACATCGCACACACAGACAGCACTCAGAGCAGTGAGCAGCTGAGATCTAAACTGGACGGCTCCCTTTGTCAGCTGCAATAGTGCATTAGCAAGTGCAGGACGAGGTACTGCCGTCAGAAACGCTAGGAAGGTTAAGCAACTTTCTATGAGCCCAGGTTGTCCTGAGACTGTTACTGCTTCAGTCATGATTTCTCCTATTAGTATTTTGCTTGTCAGAACTGATTCCCCACTCAGCTCTGCTGTACAGGAAATGAAGAAGGTAGGTCAGATTAAGGCATCTTAAATTTTAGTTCAACATTAAGATGCATTAACTGAACTTTCAAAACTTGCTGTAGAGTTTTTCTTTAAGCTCATCATCCTGCAAAAGATAAAGTCCCCGCTATCCCACAAATGTGATCACACCCACCCTATGTAGAGAGCAGGTTGTCCATGTGCCAAACATGGCTGAACATCACAGCTCTCTGTGATCATCCCCCGGAAGGAAGGAAGGCCCTTCTCATATCCTCCTCTTGTTATCCCAGATAAGGGGCTGTTATTTCACTACAGATATCTATTGAATATTGGCAGCAACATGCCTGGGAAAATTGGACCTTTTATACAGACCAAACCTGAAGCTTACATATGGACAAACTCATCATTAACCCTTGCAGTATATCCACCTCCATTTCAAGGAATTACCAGAAAGTTTGTTGTACCGTGTTAGCCATTGATAAAACTCTGTCACTTGAACTCCAACCTACTACTGCTAATAAGGAACAGCTTAGGTTACTTACATGCACTTTTCTGTTCCAGGGTCCCCAAAACCTTAAAGCCATTTGTGGCTGCTCTGAGCAATGCTCAGGTTTAGTCTCCCCACGGTTGGTTTAACCTTTAGATTTTACTCCTGGGGGAAACACAGCCAACGCAAAATCACCAGCAAACTGCCATACTATCAGATTCACTTGGAGGGTAGGGTAATGGTATGTTACCACATTGGTGATAATCGCGGAGCTGCAGAGGATCCCGTGTTTAGACTTAGAGAGAGCAGGCAGGAGGGTGGGACAGGACATTTTGCCCCATCCCCTGATTAATCTATGGGTGTGGTTTAAATGACACTATCTATGGCTGCGATCAGGTGCTATTGGCTGCCCGCGGCCTTTAGTTGAAGTGGGGACAAGCCCATTCAACAAAAGGGAGGCGATCAGCAGTACACGATTGAAATTGAGTTCATGTTGCGGCTGATTGCCTAGTGGGAACATCGCTTAAGTGATAATTGGGTCAGGCAAGGAGTGAGTAGTGTAGAAAGGGAGGGATGTTCAGCAGCAAGCAAAAATGACCTGAGACAAGCAAGGATCTGACAATACAGTAAGACACAGTTGAGGTAACACGACAGTCAAAGACTAGCAAGGAAGTAATAAGATGGTCAGGCAAGGAGGTAACACGATTGTCAGAGACTGGCAAGGCAGAAATAAGATGGTAAGTGGCAGGCAATGAGTGAAAAAGTTGGTCAACGACAAGCATTATGGGAAAAAGTTGGTCATGGGTAGAAAAGAGGGAGGTCAGATTCAGGCAGAGATGCAGGAAAGGTGAAAACTAGATTGTCAGATATGGGCAAGTGGGTAATGGGATGTTCAGGGGCTGGCATTGTGGTGCCACTCATGATTGGGAATGTATTTCTCGGACACATTTGTAGTCATGCTAGTAGTTTCTCCAACAATAAACCTTTTTCCTTTTCTTGTCCCATGAGCAATGATATCGGTACTAGTTCTATGTAATTGGGATGTGGCATCCACTCCATTCCCAGAATACGGGTCATTAAGAAGGGCAGCCGGGAAAGAAGTTGGCAGTCTTTGTATGGCTTTTGAAGCATTGTGGGAAGTGATGAGGTCATGGCTGGTGCAATTAGCATTTTACAATGAATTTCTCCAGTTAGATCAGTGATCCTGATGAGATCTCCTCCCCAGGGATCATACAATAACAGCAGATGCATGCATACCTACAAACAGCAACTGACCTCATTTATCAATCATATTTAATAAAGCATGTCTGCAATGTCAGTCATTGTATTCTTAGTTCATTTAAAATACATTGAAAGCCAAAATGTTGTTTTTATTTCTATTAAAGTGAATGCTGTATATACTAGAGTATAAGCCAACCAAAAAGATTCTAGAACAACTCAACCACTCGAGTATAAGCCTAGGGTGGGAGCTAAGGCACAACACTTATGGTTTTTGATGTCATTATTTCAACTAGGTGATTTGTGAGTTAATTGCAAAGCCCCTGAATATGATATCATCACTGAAATTTCTGGAGAAGTAGCGAAGTGTTGTAGGAACATTGTAAAGAAAAAATATTGCTCTATTTTATGTAGTTTTTACAAAAATTAAGTTTAACCTCTTGGGCATTCTGTCCGAAGCCAGTATGTGCCAGGATTGGGCGCAATCGCCGGCTCTCTGTGAGCCTTTTCAGGCCCGTGTTTTCGATGTCATCATTGATGCCAAAGGGGACACCATAGACCTCAATGTTAATGGAGGGGGTGTCACTTTCTAATTGACACTGGCGGTGTGTAGTGAGGACATCTGGCAATCACAGCAGAGTACAGTGTACTCCGCCGATTGCCCAAAAAGCCTGTAATGCCCAGGAAGTAAAAAAAAATTTGAATTTTGAATTTATATGAACCTAATTTATGAAAAACTACATGTGCTAGAGCAATAATTTGATATTTTTTTCCCCAAATGTTTCCACATTCCTCAACCCCTCTCTACATCTCCAGCAAATTGTTGATATCATGTTCAGGGGCTTTGCAATTGACTCCATATAAGCAGAATTTAGTAGGCACATTTCAGGTATATACAGTAGTTAAAACCCATTATAGTCTTTTTTTTTTATATATTGATTGTGATTTTAGAGAAATGAGCAGTCATTTCTATAAGGTGACAAGAATGCCCGCTAAAGGCCCTCATACACCTTTAGATCGCTTCATACAATTTCCATTAGATCTACCAACAACTATGTAGTCATCCCTGATAGAATACATAGTGATTGGAATGGTTAGAAAGGTCCTCATATTTCATGGTTTTGGTAGAAGAAAAGTGGATTGCAAAAAATTGTATGGTAAGATTGTAAGGTGTATGGGGGCCTTTAGTTGTATGCAGGAAGAATGGTGCCCTATAGAAGATATTCCCTCTTTCCCGGCTTTGGCAAGTTAATATTTGAAATTCACCATTTCACTTCCTTTGATGTTGGGTAAAAGGGTAAATACAGAAAGGCTATGTTCCCACATAGATGATTAATCACCTGACGCTTGCGAATTTCAATCGCCGGCGGGCGATCGTCCATTCATGTCTATGGGCACAATCAGGAAAAAATATGCATGCGATCTTATATTGTAAATAGTGTAGGCTATTGACCGCGATTCCGCAGGCGATTGAAAATCGGGAGCGCCAGTTGATTAATCGCCTAAGTGGGAACATAGCCGAAGTGAACCTGACAGGTAGGGATCTTGCTTCAACAATAGATTGTTGCTCTGCTTTGAGAAGTTCCTTTGAAGTCTATGGTGTTCTACTATGGGAAGTAGAGAAATCTTTGGACTGAGTTCTTGGAGCAGGAAAAGGCAGTGGGATTAGCTCAGTGGGGATGCATATGGGAAAAAGAAATCTCAAAGAAAGTGTTTTTTACATTTTAGAAAAAATTACGTGTTTTTTGGCAATCTTAAAAAGGCAGCTGAAATTTTTCCAAAGAAATTTTGCAATTGGGACCGTAAGGATGTGAAAAGATTTATAGAACTGTAATAGAATCTAATGAAAAAAATAAAACATAGACAACAGCCATTACAAAGCACATCATGGATGTGGAGCATGTTATCAGCATGAATAACTAAGAACACAAGTTATTCGGGATTTTCACCAAATGCCCCATTCACCCAAAACTACCTACCTTACCTTATAGGACTCATTTACAACACTGTGTATTTATTGTTAACAGGCAAGGTGACACCGGTGCCCAACCATTCCATTTTTGCATGGATGTATGATGAAACCCCATAGGAGTACCCTTCTATTGCCAACAAACAAGGGTAAAGTGAACTTAAAGCGGACCTACCGCCATAATTTAAACTTTTCGATAAAACAAGATCTAGAGCAATAGAAGTGCAGATGATAGAGAGGAATACATACAAAACTTACTTGTAAGGAGTACTTTAACAAGATCCCTCGCAGCCCCTCCTCTCTACCTGGCTCTGAAGACTCTGCCGCTCCACCCAGAACACACCACAAAGATAGACAGGTAAATCTAGGCTCTACATTAAACCGAATTACAAATTTGTGGCCACTAGTGATATTGCACCCTGAGTTAACCCTCGGAAGCCTGGCAGATAAAGATGGAATCTCTAATATGATTCCAGAGAACAGCAGGTAAGTATATTTTCTTAGGATTGTCAAGTGCTTTGCCACCATCATACCAGCTCAGAGGAACCATACTTTTCAGAATATAAGACGCACAAAATAGGGGGCGGGGGTATCTGCGTCTTATGGTCAGAATGTGTGACCACCCGCAGCCATTTGGCCGAAGGTGATCACAACTTGGTTCCCCGCCAGCTCCTCCGGCAGATGGGAGATCTGCACACAGCCCCGCAGATAGAGCCAATGCAGAGTGTGTGGGGAAAGCTGCACACTGCCAGTATCCTCACACACACAGCGGAGAGGGGAGACTCCCCCGCCAGCCCCTCTTCCTTTCCCCGCGTATGAGGAAGAAGAGATGCCGTTAGGTGTGCTCTCAAGTGACACAATTGTTGTGGCTGAAATTGGGTACTGCAGGGGATTTTTTCCCTAATTCATTTAAACACAATATTTTTTTTCTGATTTCCTGCTCTAAAAACTGGGTGCGTCATATGGTTGGGTGCCTCTTATAGTCCGAAAAAATATAGTAAGTCAAACTTTCATTTTGCATATATATATTTTTAGATTTTAAGTATACATCTGCTTTAAGGTATGTTAAAAATTCCGTGTGTTATGATGCATTAGGACAAGTGGTGAGCAACTGAGTTGATATGGAGGGCCACAAGTGCGGCCCTCTGCATCACTAAAGGGCCGCACATAACATTGATTCCAGACCCTCCCTCATCGACATATCTCGCAGGCGGTGGACCAGATCCCGACAGGCAGCATGCACCCCCCCTTGGTGCAGAGCTCATATGTAGACCTGGTTTTCAAGATCAACATTGACAATTTTACTGATGTAGGACCGCCAACGTTGATTAGGAGAGCTGGGTCAGTGTGTAAACACTTCACAGGTGAGTTGCTATGCCCTATGCATTAATCGTTTTTGGTTTTGGGGGCCGCATGTGGAGAACCAAGGGAGGCCGCCAAACAATGCCCAAAGGGCCACATGCGGCCCCCGGGCCTCAAGTTGGGCACCTAGGCATTAGGATCTACTGTATGTATGTACAGTATTGGGGTGTCCTAGTACCAGATATTGCCATTCACTGCGGTACAAATTTCACAAAAGTACAAAATTGAAAAAGTCATAAGTAAATAAGAACAGAACTGGGCACATACTTTGTGAATGTGTCATAAAACATCAGACTAAATTGAAAATTCTTTAGCACATATTCTTTCAGGACTGTAACAAGAAGCAACTGTAATTTACCCATAGCTAAATCCTCAACCCTGGGTGGGCTCGCTTTATAATAGAATTTGTTATGAAATAAAAACAATTATGTTGCTATTCCAAACCCCCAACGGAAATTCTGCTTATTGTCTGTCTGCTGAGAAGCCAGAAACGTTTCAGTCCCTTTATAGCCCTGTGCCAAATTACGTCATTGTTTTCTATCTGATTTAAGCTTTAAAAAATCCCTTTAAATATGTTGTACTTCCTTCTTTGGTGCTCTGTCTTGGCATAGGTGAGTAGTGGCCACACCCCTTTAAGAAAAGGGGTGTGTCTGACACATCTGTGCGGTTATTCATTGTACAGGGCAGGGTGGCCAAACATAACTGCTTTACCTTAGAGGTAAAACCATAAAAAATTGTTCTGTGGTGTTAAACAATCCTGTACCACCTGTTATTCTGTCATATAAAGCTGGCACTACTGTGATCTACAGCAGGTCTATATGTCCAGTCCCAGTAAAGCCCCAGAGCTCCTCGGGTAAATCTGAACTTCCAACCATGGCAAAAACATGAATACTTCATATTTACTCTCTAAGTGGCTAACCAAACTATACCAATCCTGGGTATTGTCATAATGGGAGACAAAAGTTGCCTAGACCTTTACAAGCACAACCCTTCAGGAGGTTTTCTATCCACTTAGGTATGACGCATGCCATGCCACACCATTTAGTTATCTGCAAAAAGTTTAATCAACCACATCTATGGTCAGGGGTGCTCATAACTTTTTTAGTGAGCTCCTCAGATGAGTACTCACCCCATATGTTTGTGCTTCCTCACTGTCCTCTGCGTCAGCCTCCTGCATGGTAGATTCTGCTGCAGATGGACCTCCCTGTTCTTGAATGAGCCTCTGATTAGCTGTCTCCATCCACAGGTCACCGGCTGGCTTTGGGTCAAATGTAACTCTCACAGTACAACAAGTTTGAACCCCCAGATTTCATACATCAGTCGTACAACCCTGACATTTTCGGGCTTAGTAACTTACCCCTGAGACTACCTGCAGTTCAAATTTCAACCTTTCATAGTCATATTCCAGCTGTCACACAGTGCTTTTCTCTTGCCAGATTTTACCCTTACTCTGAATTTCATCCCCAAGATCTCCAAAATTTTTTCATTAATTTTTTTCTTGGGGGGGTTATTCATTTACATTCCCAATGTCACACCCCTAACTGCAACCTTTCATAGTTATTCATATTTTACTGCAGTTACAAGTGACATAAATTGTATACATTTAGCTGCAGCTGCCCAGACATGGAGCGCCTCCAAGTTGTTAGTACGCATATGAGCTTTGTAACAATAATGCAGGTACGCAGAGCTAGTTTTTGGCCCCTTTTGAGTACCAGAGTACCACTTATGTGCACCCCTGTCTATGGTTGTGCCTAAACCTAGATCCCAACCCCCCTCTGGTAAGGCCTGGACCAACAACTTGGCACTGGTCACCTGACCTGACTATTGATGGATATGGATATGTTTTGAGGCTCACAAGCAGTGCTTAGGGAAAATGTTTCTACTCAAGTACTCATGTTTTTTATAAAGAAATTTGAGCAATGACTGTATATATTCTATAACCAAGGGTGCAATGTTGCTAATAACAATAAAACAAAAAGAATATACAAGAGATATTGTCAGGTTTAATCTGCCATATCTAGCAGAGCAATGTGTAAAGCAAACAAGGTGATCTGACATCCAGGAGGTATCCAATATTCCGCAGCAGGAGCAAATACAAAGCGAAGGATGGAAAGTGCAAATATGAGGGAAGAAGTTCTCTCTGTATGAATCCAGACAAATACAATGAGGCTCTAGGCTTGTGAGCGTTCTCATAATCCTTTCCGCGTCACAACATCTGTATTAGATGTACATCTCATGGTATGAATGTCTAAATGTTTTTACACTTGTGCACATGGCAAAAGTATGATAACCACAGCATTTCCTGAGCCTGTAATATCTCTACTGATACAATTTCCTGCTGATACAGCACAGCGTCTACCCATCACTATGTCCTTTTAATGGGGAGATCGCTCTTCCTGAGTCTTAAGCTTTATCCACCATTTGTAAATGATTCTATGTTGAATATTGTGGAAAAGTCAACTTGTGGCATGCAATAGTCCTAGACGTTACAGACAGAGAACTACAGGAGGGTTGATTCAAGACCTGTCATAGTCCACAAAGAGAGCAGCAGTGACTAGTCTATATCACAGCAAGCAAAGTTCCACATTGGATCTATCCACAGCCTCAGCAGATGGACTACCACCATTCCTGGGGTTGCATACTCCAAGCTGCCACCTCTACACCCTCAGCAGATGGACTACCACCATTCCTGGGGTCACATACACCAAGCTGCCCCCTCCACACCCTCAGCAGATGGACTACCGCTATTTCTAAGACCACAAACTCCAACCTGCCACCTACACATCCTCAGCAGATGGATTACCACCATTCCCAGGGTCACATAAGCCAAGCTGTCACCTTCACATCCTCAGGAGATGTACAGCCATCATTTATATGGCCACATACTCCAACTTGCCACCTCCATGCTTTTAGCAGATAACCTACCACCCTTCCTGGAGTCACATACTCCAAGCTGCCCTCTCAACACCGTCAGCAAATAAACAACCACCATTTATTGGGTGACATACTCTTAGCTGCCCCATCAACAGCTGGACTTCCACCATTGCCAGGGTCACATACTCCAAGCTGATCCATGCACACCCTTAGCAGATGGACTGTGTCTCCACCACACTCTCAGCAGATGGACTACCATAATTCCTGGAGTCACATACACCAAACTGCCCTCTCCACACCCTCAGCAGATCGACTAGCACCATCTCTGGGGTCACATATTCCAAGCTGCCCACTCCACACCCTCAGCAGATGGACTAGCACCATCTCTGGTGTTGCATACTCCAAGCTGCCCCCTCCGCAGAATGACTACCACCATCCCTGGGGTCACATACTCCAAGCTGCCCCCTCCACACCCTCAGCACATGGACTACCACCATCCCTGGGGTCACATACTCTGAGCTGCCCCCTCCACACCCTCAGCAGACCGCCTGCAGCCCACCGGCCCCATCAGACGCCTAGTGTAATTCCCGGGTTTCCAGCAGGTGGCGCTGTGCCACGTGTGTGGATGAGGCCGGGGGGAGGGGAGCGGTGTCCGCTGGCAGGAAGTGTCTCCCGGTTCGGGCTTGTCCTCCGCCGTGACACCATGGCGGTGTGGACACGAGCCTCCAAGTCCGGGCTCCTGGAGCTGCTCCTGCAGGACCACTGGGTGAGAGTCCAGGCCGAGCTGTCCGGGGAGATCCTCAGCCTGACTTCCGAGCAGGATCCCGCAGCGCTCAACGGGCTCAGCAATGGCACCGACCTGGCCCCTGGCAGTCCTCGCAGGGGTGCCCCCGGGCGCTCCGGTGCCAGCTCCCCCCGGACCGGCTCTGACTGCGGTTCTGAGTCGGGTCTGGGCAGCCCTGGGGCTCGATACCCACTGGACAGCCCGGAGCCGCTGAGGAGGGTGAGGGTGGTGAAGCAGGAGTCCGGAGGTCTGGGCATCAGCATCAAGGGAGGACAAGAGAACAGAATGCCCATCCTCATCTCCAAGATCTTCCCTGGGCTGGCAGCTGACCAAAGCCGTGCTCTCAGGGTCGGGGATGCCATTCTGTCAGTCAATGGCAACGACCTGCGGAGTGCCACCCATGACCAGGCTGTACAGGTGCTGAAGAAAGCTGGCAAGGAGGTGACATTGGAAGGTAAGGAGACTGGCACTGCCCACCCTACATGACTACTCCTTATACCAAGGCCAGCCACTGACAGCTGAGGATCTGCATGACACCTACAAACTTCTTTTTACCAGAATCCCCCCTTTCAATTTCTGCTGCTACATCTTAGGCAATGAAGAGGTGGCACTCCTTAGTGGAGGCATCTAGAGGGTGAAGGGGTTCAAATGAAGCATGCCTGGAAGTAGTATGGGGGTGCCACTTCTGGCCCCATAAATACCATCTTTCTGGCTGTCAAGGTGAGCCAGGGGCTTCTTCTATACATCGATAATAAACATCCAGATGATATAGTATGTAGATTTCATTGCCCCAAAGGTAGGTGATCAGTTTGGTTGTGTTTGTTTAATCAAGAGTGTTGATGTTAAAACTTTAAAAGGTTTCACAAGGTCCATAACGTTTTCAGTGACAGTATAGAGCCTAGGTGCCCAACCTGCGGCCCGGGGGCCGCATGCGACCCTTTAGGTGTTGTTCGGCGGCCCCCCTTGGTCCTCCACATGCGGCCCCCAAAACCTAACTGTTAATGCATAGGGCATAGCAACTCCCCTGTGAAGTGGTCACAGCTTTCCGAATCAGCTTTGGCTCCTACATCAGTAAAATCATCAATGTTGATCGGGGAAACCAGGTCTATGTATGAGCGCTGCACGCAGGGGCCAGAGGGGAGGTAAGGTCCGGTGGGTTCTGACTGCCAGTCGGGCTCTGGTCCAACGCCTGCGGAGATATGACAACTGGGAGAGGGTCTGGATGGATGGAATGTGCGGCCCTTTAGTGATTCCGAGGGCCGCACTTGTGGCCCTTCATACCAACTCAGTTGCCCACCACTGGTGTAGAGCTAGGTGCGATTACTTGCAGTCAGGTGACTGGCATTTTTCTGTCAGCTTTGGCACCCTCCATAAGGTGAATTTAAGATGAGATCTGGACCACATGGACAAAAGGTTTTAGCATTTTCCTCCATTTAGCAGAAAGTAAAAGTTGTTTTCAGTGGTCTAATGTAGTGATGGTGAACCTCTGGCACACGTTCCAGAGGTGGCACTTGGAACCCTCTCTGTGGGCACCTGAACTGCCAGCCAGCACAGAGGAAAGAACTGCAGCCTATTGGCTCTTAATGCTGTCAGTTCTCTTTTCTGATTACACACAGCATCCCATACCCTCTCCTATTCTATCTTATAAGTAGGCAGAGTTGTCTGTTTACATGTTTTGTGTGTGTGTGTGTATAAGATGTGTGTGTAATTCAGTTTATATTGCCATGCTGGCACTTTGAGATAAGTAAGTAGGGTTTGGGTTTCAGTTTGGGCACTCGGTCTCTAAAAGGTTCACCATCACTGGTCTAATGTATCTGAGATCTTATTTGAATCTCAGAAACATGGAAATGAATTTGAGGTGTGATGGAGAACCCCCTCCATGTGTATTCTCTAGTCCATGCTGGGTCATGTATGTCAGCTGTCACGTGCCATGTTGACAGGTAAAGTCGAGGAGGACAACCTGTGGGCTACTATAAATGATGATCCTTGATAACGGAGACCATTGATTATGTGTCTTGGCCTTCACTGACCTTTTTCTACACTTTAAGGAAAGATCTGGGAGTGTCGGCTCCTTGGGCTTTTTCTATGCCCTGTGGTCTTGTCTGTCACCCCCAAGTCATTACTGAGACCTGTAGTGATCTAGGGTTTGAGGACACTTCCCCTGAAAAGAGTGAACACAGATGTGAGTATTTTTTAGCCAGGTTCTTAACTTCCTGTGATTGGCCATCTCTGTGCCAGGTACAAGTCTAAACTACTTGGTTTTACAAATGGATCCTCATGTTTCTGAAGAATGGCCACCATTCCTGCAGCATTACCAACACTAACCCTTACTTAAGCCCCCCACACTCACGACTGGCAGTCGATCGGGTGGAAATCTAACGTTTAAAGTTTGGGACGAAATCGATCTAAGCCATTACGGACATGTCTGTAATACTTATACTGATTTAATTATTTTGGATGGGAACCATCCAAAGTAATTGCTGGCACACAAAGGGTTACCTGGCCGATTCTCAGCAGGAGCGTCCGACATCACCCGGGGGTTGATCTGCCGGTAGATCGGCAGAGTATCTAAACATCTATGGGGGGCTTTACAAGTACATTAAATTGAGGTAGATCACAGGACATTGTGAACCAACCCCTAATAACAATTGGTACAATTCAGACAAATCCTTCACTTTTATAAAAATGGAATCACTTTGCAGCAATTAGAAAGCCTCTTCTAGCTGAAAGACGTCCAGCCGTACATTTGTACTGTACTGAAATGAAGAGTGTTTTAAACTTAGGGGGATGGAGGCATGTCCTTGCTTCAGGTTGCTTCCATCATCTACTAAGCAAGGGTACTGGTAAGTTTAGTCATACCTGGTTAAGCCGTATCAGACCTGGTTTTAGGGTTAATGTAATGTATACATGATTTGTATATAGAGATGAGACTAGACTGGTATTAGAGTTGGAGACCCTGTCCATAGGTCAGGGTGCTTTCCCTACCTACTTATTGAGGTTGCTGGTAAGCTCATATAGTAGGTTAAGCTCTACCAGCTATAGTTCTAGGGTCAGTTAATGTCACTCATGACTCTCCACTAGGATGTGGTTGTAATGATGGTGAGCATCTTAGAACATTGGGGTGAGAAGAGGCAAGTATTTTAGAGTTAAGCAGGGTACAGACCTGCACCGTGCGCGCTCGCTTCCATCTATCTGGCTCATATAATATGCGGCCATCGCTGTTTTCGAGCGGGACAAATCAATCCTGCTCGAAAACAGCCTTATCGGACATGACCATAAATACGGCCGATGTCCGATGCTTTGCATAGAGACGGCTGGTCTCAAGGGAAAGCTTTAGCTGCCAGGGAGAGAGCAGAGCCGATGAAGTCCTCACGCTGCTGCAGGGTACATCGGACGGCTCGAATATCTGTACCCTGCTTTAGAGTCCATGTCCTTGGTCAGGTTGCTTCTCCTACCTACCATGATTTATTGGTTAGCCAGTTTAGTAGGGTAAGCCATAACAGTCCTGTGTTGGAGTCACTTCCCCTACTTACCTAAGTAGGCTACTTGGTACCTCAGTAGGTTTTGTCCTAACTGGCCAAGTTTCAGATGCTGTTCTATGACCTATCCAATTTTTAGGGCGATCGTCATGGTATCCTATCATTTTAACATGTATGGCACGGTGGCTCAGGTGGTTATCACTCTTGCCATGCAGCATTGGTGACCTAAATTTTAATTCCGGTCTGGGCATCTGCAAGGAGTTTGCATGTTCTCCCTGTGTCTTTGGGTTTCATCCCACATACATGCTAGTATGTAACAAAAACATTCTCCTATGATTGATGTCATATTCAATTATGATTTAGGCTTGATGTTGGTTTGATTGATCGAACTGCGATCATAATACCCCCACATGGAGGAACTGATATTTGATCTATCAAAAGCATAATCAATCGAATAAGTCGATTGTACACACACTAAAATGTCTGCCACCAGATACTTATTTAAATTACAACAAAATTGGTCAGACAAAAAACAAAATAATATTCGATATACATTCAATGTATACTCGATCGATCAAAATTTTCGATATCTGATCACTTTTCGATCAATTTTTCTTTTTCTTTTTCTTTTTTTTTGGTCACTTTTGATCGAAACATGTGGACAGGCATTGATTTCCAGTTGATTTGATATAAAAAATTATCGATTTAAGTCGATCAAATAGGAAAATTAAAACATATATGGGGGCCTATAGTTACACATGTCTTAAGGTAGCCATGCACAAGTTGAATTTTTGCATGATCTTTCGTCCATCCTATCCATATTTTTCTTAGATCTGTGTGCATGAACCATAGTACAAGCGAACACAAATCCTTTGAAAAACCTAGAAAACCCATCAGATATTTTGCTTTTTTTTCTGTTTGATATCGATCACTTTGGGTCGAACATACTAGGTGGGCAAGAATCGATTCCCGTTCGATTGATGTCAATGGAAGGAATTTTTGCTCGATCGAACCATGTATGACAGCTTTAGACTGTGCTATATGACTGTATTAGTTACATATACATGACTATGGTAGGAACATTAGATTGTGAGCTCCCCTGAGATATGACTATATATACCATGTAAAGCGCTGCGTAATATGACAGCGCTGTATAAATACGAGATGATGATAATAATAAAACATCCCGGTACACACAATGGTTCCTTGCATTAGTATGTTACTGGTGCAGAAAGTAACTTTCTAGCAAGTTTGTTTAATATCTTTTGTTTTTATGTTCTCCCTACATGTTTTCTGCCTCTAGAAGGTCAGTGCTTCAGTTCTTTGTGATGGTTGTGTGTGAAGGTGTGGGAGTGTTTTCAATGCAAAATTTCTTTCCCGTCCTTTTCCTGGCTCAGTAGTGGATCCAAAGATATAAGCAGTTGGAGATATGTGCAGATCTTAATGCTAAATTTACACTTACGTTTCCCGGGCAGCTGTGGACTGGAAGCGACTGGGGGCAGGCGCTCGGGGGTCGTTTAAAAAAAATTACCCCATTACAGGTCAAACAGGCAGAAGCCCGGAAACCGACCGGCAGACGCCTCATGTGGCATCCGCTGGTTGTTGAGATTTTAGCTTGTTTACTAGGCAATTTTAAAACCACACGTATAGGGGCTTGTCCCCACTTTGGTGATCGGAAGCAGCCCTGTCTGTCGCATCTGGAAGTCCAAAAACGTGCCTGATCGCTAGCAAGAAAAATCACTAGTGATCACAGCACCGCAATTAGAATTGCATGTTACCACCCAAGTGGGGATATAGCCATAATGTAGCCTAACTGTTAATGTGTAATAGGTGCTTGGTGAAGTCAAGCTTGGTCTATACCGGCAAAGTTAGTTCCCCTATAGACCTTACAATCTTACCATACAATTTCTGTACAATCAACTTTTCTTGTACCAAAACCATGTATAATGAGGACCTTTCTTAACCTTCCAATCACTATGTATTCTATCAGGGAGGACCCAGCTTTACATAGCAGTGATATATATCGTATTTTTCGGACTATAAGACGCGCCCAGTTTTTAGGGCAGGAAAACCAGAAAAAAAGATTTAATATGTTTTTACATCAATTGGGTTAATGCAATGAATTCAGCCAGTAGGTGTCACTAGCAGCAGAACACTCTCAGCAGAACACATCATACTTCACACTGATCTGCAGGA
>CM070041.1:44312335-44336176 GCA_036250615.1 Ptychadena robeensis | reverse complement strand
ATTGAAAGGTGTATGGGGGGGGGGGGTGTTAAGAGATGTTTGTCTATCCATCTAATGATTGTTTATTCATTAGTAGTCAGCTCTAAACTGTGTCAGGTTCTCCGTTTTTTATGGTGCATTTTTTTTTTTGGCTTACTTTAACCCCTGCTCACCCATGCTTTCCCCTCTGCCCAGTGTCCACACATTACATGGATTTGCTGAGTCTGCTTTCTCAGAATACTAATCGGTTTTAACTTTGCATTTACATCTTGACACATCCCCCCGGTATAGGCAGCGTTCCTTTATCTGCGGGATAATCCCATTGTATCGTGTCAGGAGGAATACACAGGAGATTTAAAGCAAATATTAGCCATATTAGGGCAGAATCCTCATACAATATGACATTCAACACTGTGCTTGGCTGTTCTCCAAGTAATTGTGTCTTGCTATATAGTGGCGATGTTGTATTTCCTAGATATATTACTCTGAATAACTGCTAAGATGTTTGTCAAAGATTGCAGTGATACCGCCGTATGATGTAAATGGGAACCTGTACGGTCAAATAGGAATTCTGCTGCCTGGCTGGCTGGTTTCTGTATTATCTAACCCACTGACTCAGGACAGAGGGGCACATTAGAAAGTCAGATCTCTTGCTCAGGACAGTGCCTCTCTGTTGGTATAGTGCTGTCAGTTTGACACAGGGAACGCGCTTGCTGGAGAGAAAAACAGAAGGGTGAAATAAACAGCGTGAATGGGCTGGTTTAAATCCTGGACCTGTGTTCCCTAGATTGGAGAGAGGTTAGGGCCTAAAGGTGACCAATTACACATCGACTTTTGCTTAATTGATCTTCGACTTTATTGACTTGTACAATTTTAATATCAATCGTACTGGAACACAGTGTTATCGATTCCTTTCCAAAGGCCTATGGGCATGCTTCATAGTACAATTAGATGAAGATTGAGTAAAATACCATATTTTTCGGACTATAAGATGCCAAATCAATGTGAAAGTGTCCCTGCGTCTTATAGTCCGAATATGTAAAAAAAAATTTTTAGTCCCAACCAACTAGCATGGGTTGTGTATTAACAATCTACACTGCAATATGTATATATTTTGTAACTAAGACTCAAAACCCCTCCCATATATAAATTGCGGCTCACGGGTAAGTTGTTAGCTCCACATTGTAAAATGTGTCTCTTCATAAGTTGGTCAGTGTGTTCAGAGAATGGGTACTGCTAGTGTATAGACGCATGCAAGTGCAGTGAAGACCTCCCTCCTGGCACTGGCCTTTTGGCTGCAGGAATATACTGGAGCTGGAGTGAATACTGCATGGTCCAGTCCTGCCTACTTTGCAGGAACAATCTCTATATTTACTTTATATCTGAATGTTAAAATGTTTTCCCTAATTTTCCCTTTTAAACTTTGGGTTCGTCTTATAGGCCGAAAATAGGGGTACCTAGAAAACCTGTTAATGGAAACATTTAACAGAAATAACTGTAAATTATTATTTTATATGTAGCTGTCTGCCTGGAGTTCAGATTTGAAATTGGTGTTCCCTACCTACTGAGTGATGGCAGGAACAAGTAGAGGATCTCTATGGCACCCCACGATTATAAGTACATTGGGAATAGTCATGAACTCTGTCAGTATACAGTAGGAACAGTATACTATGGGGGAGGGGGGTCGCGATTAGGCATGTGTTTACAGCTAAAAACTTGTTTCACCTAGCACTTTTTTAGGGGGCTGCCACATCCTCTGCAGCAGTGGTTCCCAAACTTCCCTTGCAGGGCCCTCCCTTTTCTATTTAGGAACATTATCGGGCCCCCCTCCCTATTCAAACACATGTTAAGAATGAGGGTCAGCGCCCCCTGGAATGCCTTCGCGCCCCGCAGTTTGTGAACCACTGCTCTGGAGCATTAAGATATGATATGTGATTTAGACTATAAAGCCATTTTAATAGTGCAGAGTGGTTAAAACCTTGTCATTGTTTTCCCCAGATTTTGTTGGGAGGATTTTTGTCCATTCCTGTCTGTAAGGCAGCAGTTTTTAGTGGCAGCCTATGTACTTTACTTATGACAGGTCCCCTTTAGGACTACTCAGCCATTACTTGTTGTTTGTTTGTGGTACAACTGAATGTGGCTTGTAATAAGCGGTCATTGTATGCCGTGAGTAATGAAGAAATTGTATAGGAGGTGCTCAGTGTAGTTGAGATATTTTCCATGAGTTTGGAATACTCTGTAACTGACTCAAGATGATTCATAATAAAATAAGAGGTTGTTTTGCAATGTGCGTGCATGTCATGATTCTGGTCAGAAAAACAACAACTCTGCAATGTTTGGTTGTTTAGAATCCAGGAAAGGAGCAAATAAAAATACTTTAGGTTACCTGAGTCTGCTGCTGTCACATCGAAGATTGGGTCGCCTATAAACAACAAATAACACAAACTTGTGAACAGATATAAATGATCTGTAATTTAATATTTTTGATTTTCCCCATTTTAGTAAAGGGGTAGTAGGCTACCATAGACCATGGTCCTGTTGTCTCATCTCTCTTTGTACCTAACCCCCTCATACACCTTTAGATTACTCCATACAGTTTCCTTTAGATCTACCAACAACTATGTAGTGCTGGGTCCTCCATGATAGAAAATATAGTGATTGAAAGGTATATATCACTGCTATGTAGTGCTGGGTCCTCCCTGATAGAATACATAGTGATTGGAAGGTATATATCACTGCTATGTAGTGCCGGGTCCTCCCTGATAGAATACATAATGATTGGAAGGTATATATCACTGCTATATGGTGCTGGGTCCTCCCTGATAGAATACAAAGTGGTTGGAAGGTATACATCACTGCTATATAGTGCTGGGTCCTCCCTAATTGAATCCATAGTGATTGGAAGGTATACATCACTGCTATCCCCATCCCTGTCGCCCCACTTCTCGGCTGGCCAGAGAACGGACATGTCCGATCTTCTCTGGCCGATGGGAGCCGATGAAAGCTGATGCCATAAGCTGCAATGAAGCGGCGTCTTCATCGCAGCTTATGGCCGGCACACAAAGGGTGCCAGGCCGATTGAAGGGGCCCAGAATGCAACGGGAGGCTAACGTGATGACGTCATCACGTTAGCCTGCCGGAAAGATATCGGAGGAAGATATCGGCTAAGGTCGGTATGTGTATGCCTAGCATAAGGGAACTTTCACACTATGCGCTTTGCGTTTTTATAAACACCCGCATATATACAGTACTGTGTTTTCTCATAGAAAGCCAATGTTTCATTTGCATGCATTGTGTTTTTTGCATTGTGGTTCACACTGCATGCATTGTGTTTTTTGCATTGTGGTTCACACTGCATGCATTGTATTTTTTTAAACACATTTTCATGTGCGTTTTTAAAACCGCCCTGCTGCATGCATTGAATAATTTTTCATGCTATGTTAAAAATAATTTATCTGTATTGATTATCTGTATTCTTACTGCTGGACTCAACTTTACTGTGAGAATATGGACTAAAATATTATTTTGGTCCACAAATAAATATAAATTTTGTTACTAGTATACTCTTTTGGCTAAAAAATTCCACTAATAAGTGGTGACCTTGGGGTTTTCCATTGGTCACTAAAGGGTTAAACTTTAGTGACCAATGGACCAATGAACCTTTAGCCAAGGATTTCCCTATCAGTCACTAGGGTGCAATTTTCTGTTCTTGCTTTTGCAGTATGCTTTGGATCATTGTTCATCTACACTGTGAAGCGCTGTCCAATGTGAATTCTGAAGCATTTGGTTGAATATGTGAATCACATACTATTGCCTGAAACACTTCAGAATTCATCCTGCTGCTTTCTCAGCAGTCACATCATCAATAAATACAAGAGAACTAGTTCCATTGGCAGCCATACATGCCCACACCATGACACTACCACCACCATGCTTCACTGATGAGGTGGTATGCTTAGGATCATGAGCAGTTCTTTTCACTCCCCATACTCTTCTCTTCCCATTACTCTGGTACAATGTTTGGCAAACTCTAATCTGGCCTTACTGTTTTTGAGGCTCACCAATGGTTTACATCTTGTGGTGAACCCTCTGTATTCACTCTGGTGAAGTCTTCTCTTGATTGTTGAGTTTGACACACATACACCTACCTCCTGGGGAGTGTTCTTGATCTGGCCAACTGTTGTGAAGTGTGTTTTCTTCACCAGGGAAATAATTGTTCAGTCATCCACCACAGTTGTTTTCTGTGGTCCTCTGGGTCTTTTGGTATTGCTGAGCTCACCGATGCGTTCCTTTTTAAGAATGTTCCAGTTGTTTTGGCCACGCCTAATGTTTTTGCTATATCTTTGATGGGTTTGTTTTTTCAGCCTAATGATGGCTTGCTTCACTGATGGTGACAGCTCTTTGGATCTCATCTTGGAAGTTGACAGCAACAGATACCAATTGGCACACTTGAAGTGAACTCTGGACCTATTATCTGCACATTGTAATTAGGATAATGAGGGAATACCACACACCTGGCCATGGAACAGCTGATAATCCAATTGTCTGATTACTTTTGGTCCCTTAACAAGTGGGAGGCACATATGCAAACTGTTGTAATTCCTACAATGTTTACCTGATTTGGATGTAAATACCCTTGAATTGAAGCTGACAGTCAGCAGTTAAAGCACATTGTGTTTGTTTCATTCCAAATCAATTGTAGTGGTGTATAGAGCCAAACATGTTAGAATTGTGTTGATGTCCCAATATTTATGGACCTGACTCATCCCTTCAAAAATGCATTAAAAAAGGTTGGTTTTCGGACAGGAGCAGATCCCACTACCACCCCATAGGATTAGGCAAGGTTTCCTAAACCTAAAGCTGTTTTTGTTCCTGGTGTCTGTGTCAGGATATGCTTGTACTCAGAATGTCAAAGACAAAGACAAAATTTAAAACTTAAAAAAGTCACAGGCCAGCCTTAAGTTTTATTGAAAAAATCTCTACAATAGAGGACGTTTTTCCTTCCCATCATATATGACTTTTAATGTGGAAACAAACTTAAAGCTCCATCCCCTCCCGATTCAGTCACCCGATTCAGATCTGGCTTTCTGCAGACCCATAGGGACTTGGGAAGCTAGTTGTCAGAAGTGACACCCAACCTCCCATATTCCATTGCATGTGCTGCAGCGGGACGTCACTGGGGGGTGGAGTGTTGTGGCATTTTGAAAGTTTTACCGGGAAAGTATTTTTTTTACTTTGACTTTAGTTTCGTTTAAAGATTGAAACTGATGCAAGCAAAGCATAGAATTACAACACATATGCAGATTTGGCCTGTGATTCAAAGTTTTACTGCCCTAGTATTAATGGTCCCAATGCACGGGTGTCATTGAAATCTCCCCAATAGAAGTAAAAAAAAAAAACCCAGTGTAATAGTTTGGGCTTTATTTGGATTTAGTTGGAACAAGAATACATTTTAGAAGTCCTGACATCACTTTCTAAATACAGTATTTGTTCTTTGTCAGCGGTTGGAGATTAAAACAGCCAGTGGATCAGCATAACCACACAAAGGCCAATATTTTTAAAAGGAGGTCAGCTGTATCAGTCCACATATTATATGTGACAGGTCAGTACAGTCTCCTGCAGCTTCCCATATGCCTTCCTTACAGGTGAACTTCAGGACACGTCTACAATGTTAATCTTGTTAAATCCAATTTAAGTGCTTTCTGTGTTTTCGTGCATTGTGCACGGCAGCCTATGTATGGGGTGACAAAAATTTGACTAAACAGGAAGTAAGATAAAATCTGTAATTGACACAAAAACTGATAAAATGCTGATGAGTAATCAAGCATTCTTCAATACTTTAGGCTTGTACATACATTAAACTGTTGTTCCAGGGAAGCAGCATTCTTCTTATTCCCAGCAACTAGAGAATGATGAATAAGCATTGTACAAATATTGCTCATTCTGTTTAATGGAGACGGGTTGGAGGAGGATAAACAAGTGGCACTCCTCTGTGTACCCTCAAGTTCTGGCAGGTCACCTGCGACCGACCACAGACACTACAGGCACTGGATGGATCATCGCTGGTGACAGTTATCTAGCATCTATACAAGGCTTACAATCAAAGTTTTATGATTTATGATGTCCCCTCATAAATCATAAAACTGTTTTTTGAGTTTTCTAAACCAACTCTACCAAAAGCAAGCGATCGGAGGAAAGAAAATACTTTTCAAAGAAAGACCTGATAGTGTTTCTAATCCTTTCACACTCTACTCCAAACTTCCAAAATATTTTGGCTGGACAGACACATTTTCAGCTGCCTTGGTTTTCCATTAAACACACAGAGACCTCATTGGGATGCAGAGCACAAGGAAGTTCTTTAGAAACATCTTGAAGAAGGCGCACTCTGTACATTTCATCAGAACTAAAGATTTTCCACTGCAGTTTGATTTATTATGGCAATCTTCCGATGGGACAGGTTCAGCTTTTGGGAATGTTGCTGCAGAATTGATGGGGTTAAACATGCTCAGCTCCCCCAGCTGGAAGCATTTAAACATCTGGAGGGCCGGGAGTGGCCGGTCTCCAGGCGCAGGGTGTGTGTGCCCTGTGTACATGTGTAATGTGTGCTTGGAGGAGCATGCAGGGCTTAGTACAATCTGTTAGCTGAGAGTCTGATTACATAGCAGATGAGAAGTGCATACGTTGTCGCAGGAAGATCCCATGCGCTCATTAAAGTAGGCGATAATAGTGAAGAAAGCAACGGCAATGCTTTTGAGTAATTTTTTGTTGAGATTTTGTAAATTTTGCGTTAAAATCTAATTTAAGAAATTTGGTGGTTCCCTTGTTTCTGACCCAGGGGTGGGCAAACTTTTTGACTCGTGGGCCGGACCAAAAGCCTGTAATGGCCAAGTCCCCACACACGCAACGAGCGGCGGAAGATTTTGATCGGTGGCAAAATCGCCTGCCAATCGCGGGAGCCCACATGGAGTGACAGATCCCTGTCGCCCCAAAGCTCGGTCGGCCAGAGAACGGACATGTCTGTAAATCTCTGGTCGATGCCATTAGTTTCAATGGGGACAGCCGCTGATGCTGTGAGCAATGAAGAGCGGGTACCTTAAGTGTGTCAATTCTATCCATCACCGGCATTAATAATGATGACTGTGATGTGCAATAGGTGACGTGTGACGGGCACATCACCTTTTTAATTCTCCTGCACTTAGGAAAAAAATGCTCATTCATTGCAATGAGCAGAGATATATCCTAGAGACTGCCTGTTGTGGCCATGAGGATGCACCCACAGTGATCACCTGCATAGTCCCAACGTTTGGAGACATCTAGGCATTATGTGCACTCCTTGCAGAGAACAAGCAGAGAGGAACATCTTTTCAACAAGGTGACAAAGGACCAGAAAAGAAAGCTAAATGGGCCGGATTCGGACCCCTGGTCTTCGTTTGCCCACCCCTGTTCTATCCTCATAGATTCACTTTAAATTACGAGTCAAGTTCACAAATAAAATTAGATAAATTGGTCTAAATGTAAAATTAAATAAATTTCAAAAGAGTCTCTGGCTGTTACTTGTCTAAACTCTCGCTGTCCCAGGCAAACCCTTCTGATCCAAATACAGAGTTTTCTCTTCCAGGCTGTATAGCCCAGTGTCAGTAGGTACACTTCCCATGAGCCCAGGATGCTTTGAACATGGTACAATGCTTAGATCTGGCGACTGGCTGCTTTGGTGCCAGGTGATGTGCAGTGGGAAGTCACGAAATGGGCAGACGTTCACCAAACCTTCTTTTATTTTTTTAAAGGGGGCAGCCAAATACTAACAAGTGTCTCTTTACACTTTAAAAATATGAAGCCCCATTATGTGAGTGTGTAGCATGCACTTCATCATTTCCTCTACATCCATATGCTTCTGTTATGGATGAACATGTTACCCCCTCCTTTACCTTCCTTGCCAACGGATCCACCACAAGCTCATGTTACCAATTGGTATGTTTGTTTCCAGTTATTTCCAGTCACTTGGGCATATTAAGGTGTGCCCTCTGCATGACTTGACTTACAGGCATTTAACCTTTTCCACCTTTTCAAGCTAACCTACCCTTGCCCACCTCTATCCTCTGCAGATCTATACTTAAGCTGGCCATACACCTTTAGATCTCAGATGTAGTGCCGGGTCCTCTGCAATTAAACACAGGTAGACTTGATGGTTCAGAAAGTCCCTCAAATGTGAACAAGAAATGGAAACTGGCACTGGGAAAAACTCAATAACCTTGGATCTTGGTAGGTCTAGATCTGTGGGTGGCAAGGGTAAGCTAGGGGAAAATTTGTTTAAGAACAGAAAAAGTAAACTCATCCTTTAGGAATTTCGAAACAGTCCCAATATTTTGAAGGTGGTGACATGGCAGGACAGATGGGGGAATGGCATGACAATGTGGTTCACCTATTGATTTTGATATTTTTTTTATTTTAAATACAATAATCTCAAAATATGTTTGTGGTATAGTATTAAGAAAACACATGGGAAGCCAGAGATTTTTTATTTTGGTTTTTTTTTTTTTGGTCAAATGACAAAGTTCAGAAATATTTTAGCTTCCAGCCTGCCTTGGCTTTCTAGACGTTCCCTTTGTCTGTGCCCCAGGGGATTAGTTGTGGCCCCTTGTTAATGTGCCATCACCTATTATTGGATTACAGTATAAATATGTGTAAAGCCACACATGGTCCCACCCTGGGGTCTGTCATCTGCTTCCATCAGCACTCTTTTCTAATGGCTGCACCTATACCAGGGAGTGTGCTGCTGGCAGAGCCCCCTCTGTGCCCCCATTTTCCTGCATGCTTGTCCCCCCTTTCCTGCGCCCCTGCACTTGTTATACCATTGGTCTCTCTCTCCCTCTGCCTTATATGGACTCAGTGTCTGTAATCTTTCCTTATTCTGCAGCAGGCAATGTAATCTCTAGTTCGATAGTGGCTGCAGACCAGATTAACCCCCTGACTCCCAGTGGAGGGAGGAGGCCAGGAATGCTAAATGTACCCTGTGGCCTCCTCATCCCTGTGCATGCTGTCATACCAGTGATTTGGCTTGTTCATGTAGTCGTTTAAAGGGAACGTGTCCGCTGCAATGTTTTCTACATATGTACTTTGTCAGTATTGAGCAAATCAACAAAAGTCAAAGTTCTATTGTATGAAGAACCCCTGCTAGCACTACCAAGCTTGTATCACCAAGTTATTAGGCATGACAGAGAAACGTTGTCATCCTAGGCCACGCGTCTTATTTGAACTATTGAAAACCTAATTTTCTCCACTTGGGCACATAAAGGGAGATGTTCTATAGAATATCACCAAAATATAGTCATTCTCTCTCCTGAATACTGAATGTACCAACATCCTTAATGAACATATATCTAAAAATGGGGGGGGGGGGGGGGTATGAAGGACCTCAGCAGTTGTGTTTATTGAAACATAGTAGTTGATTACATATGCATCCATCTCCATTAATTATTCAGCATTTGGGTACATATACGTCAAAAGTTGCTGGCAAGGTGTCTGTTCTCTACATATTTCGCGTTATTGCTTCCTCGGGAGAACACCCAACATAACTGTAAAGTCCATAAATAAGTGCAATTACTCATAAGGTCTCATTTAAATATAGATGTAGTGTTGTCATTATTATTGTATATACTCATAATTTAAAAATATCTACAAAGTGATACATATGGGTTGAAGCTGATGGTGGCCACCTGATGGAGCGAGCCCACAGGAGCATTCATAAAGCTCAGTAAACCATAACAGGGGAACCATAAGGGGTAGCGTGTACACTTGTGGGACATGGGCAGGTTTGGCAATGGATGTAATGGTTTGGGACATCTGCGCATCTCCATGGGTACACATCCACAGGATCATCAGCCCCATAGTGATGTCCTGATACAGACTATTCTTCTATTAAATGTTTTCTTACATTAGGCCTGCTGTCAGTCTGAGACTTAAAATGTATCTCTACCACTATGTTGTCATTCTTCTCTGGGTGACGCAATGTTTTGTTTCTGTTCCCACAGTGCGTTTCCTGCAGGACGTATCTCCTTATATCCGGAAAGCCTCCCTAGTGGGCGACCTTCCCTGGGACGGTTTTGACCTGCGTGGTCCAGCATACAATGATACATCTGGCTCTCCTATACACAGCTCCAGGGATTGCAAGGTCATTCCCTTAAAAATGTGCTACGCCGCGAGAAACCTGAGCATGAACGACCCTGAGGGACGGTCAGTGACAATGTGTGCGTGACATGGCTATTTCTGTATGTCTGTGTAAGAGGTACAGAATGGGTACCTCTCGCTCTCAGCTCTTTTTTTCTCACCTCCACATTTTTATTTCAGGCTGGTGGAACTGCGCTCTCCTGAAGGGTGTCACTCAATTGTTCTCCGATGTAGAGACTCTGCGTCTGCATTGTCCTGGTCACAGGCCCTGCACAACAACATCACTGCTCTGCTGCCACAAGTGCTGGCCGAGACGCAGTGCATGCTGGGCGCTGCCAGTGAGGACCTCAGGCACATAGGCTGGGTGGCAGAACAAGTGAGTATATTCCCATTATTGCTCCCAATAAGATCAGTGAATGTAAGGTCGCCATTTTCTATCTATATTTATTTATCTATCTATACACGTATAGATGACCCATTTAAGCGCAGCGTGGTGACACCACGATGACGTCACTTCACAGCGCCTGAGCGCCCATTGATTGGACTGGAATCGAGTTGCACCACTTTAGGTACTCGATTCCCATCCGATTCTTTGGATAGGGACCATGGATTCAACCAGGATTTAGGAACATGTCCGTTACCTGTTCGATCGGCCTGTCTTCAAGTGGGATCAATTTATCCCGCTCGAAGACAGGGGTGGCAACACGATTGATGACCGCGAGCGCGCACAGTGTGAAGTCAGTGCTCAAACAGGCCATCAATCATGCGCCCATTTATAGGTGTATGGGCACCTTTATTCTCCAATCCCTTTTCTTGTCCCCACATATATTTTATTGAAAGGGCATCTGATCTGATATACTACAAAAAAAAAGTTCCACAATTAATATATTCTTATCTTGTATTACATTGACAAATCTTTAATATAAACTCTTTTGAATTTTTTTAGCAAATTTGCTGACAATGACCACATTGTAAACATAAACAATAGCGTATTTTATTTAAAAGAAATTTTGTTTTTAGAGTTTATATACCAGCAAATACCAGTTATACGCACTCATATTTATTAATGGCTTTCAAAGCATATATTGACTGCATGTTTTGAACTTAGGTGTCCCAAGATGATGGGAGGGCGTTATGGAATCCAACCCTGGCAGTCGTCTCACAGAGGGACTTTCTGCTGTTTAGCGGGATGCCAAGGACACGGGAGGAGTGGGCAAATCCAAAACATAAGCTGCCACTTATATCCACCAGGTGAGCGATCTATGCTTCGAGTATATGTCCCCTATACAGAAATAAAAAAGCCAATGTTAGGCTTGAGTTTCGGAGGACCTGTCATGGGTTGTTAGTGCAGTTTCGAGGAGGAGCTTTAACCTCCCTAGCGCACTGCTGAGGTGCAGATTTCTGTACCAAAAGTGCACCATAGACTTCAATGGTAATTTTTTCTTTATGTTGTAGGCCTGTAACTTCCCAAAATATGTCCAAATAAAGTCGCTTGTGCCCCAGATGTGCCCATTTGCAGTTAACACTCTCTAACCTGGTGTGATAAAATCACACCAGGGAAGAAAGGGTTACTGCAAATGGGCACATCTGGGGCATCAGGGACTTTATTCTGCCGATGTTTATTATATAGGGGAAGATTGAAAGCAGTTTTCTACATAGAAGGAAGGAAGACATGAGAGGCAGAGGCATCCGAAGAGGCATGTCGCATGGGGACACCAGGACAGAGCCCCGATGCCCCGATTTGTACTGGACGGCAGCACCTCGTCCAGTGCTATACTAGCAGCTGCAGCGCTGGACGAGGTGCTGCCGTCCCGACCACTAGGGTGGTTAAACTGCATATGGAATCCTTTTTCAAGTTATTGGATGGACAAAAAAATCAATTGAAAATGCCTTTTGCACAGCAGTTCAGAGTTTTGGGTGAAATTAAATTATTATTCATGGAAGATTTCTGCTGTTGAAAGTTGATGGATCCAGGGCTAAGGAAAAAACATGCTTACATTGTTGACCAATGTTTCTGCAAAAGTAGTGGTTTCTGTATGTACTTCTTGAGTACTGCAACGTTCAATACTTGGAGAGTCTCTGACTTGGAAAAAGTATGCCGAAGCAAAAGGGGGTTGTTGGTTATGGCCAGGCAACTTGCATTTTTCCTAAGACTTCTTAATGGCATTGCCTGCATTTCTTTCAATGCAGGCTTCTGCAGGTATTTTATATTTTTGGTGCTACCGCCATGAGGCCATCATGAGGTTCTTTCACAGCATTTCAGTTAAAAGGCCTGTTCTTGTGTGTGGCTGCTTTTTTGTGGCCATTCATAATCTCCTTCAGCTTCCTGTTTGGCATAAGAGGAAGCATTGCTTCATATATTTACTTATTGTCACACCATATTGGTATATTCCCTTTGTGTGTTATGTCATTTCCAACTGGTCTGATTTCAGGTCAGTTGTGGTGTGTCAGGGCTGTCTCTCCTGAATGCACATCAAGTGACCTGGCTGGGCTGCGTGTTATGCCATGTGCAATGTGCATTACTCACTATGCAGGCTACCTTAATGCAACACTCATTAGCACATGACATAACGGTCTGTACACAGAAAGTCCTTTGTGTAGTAAAAGTTGGCTTATTGTGTGTCAATGTTACAATCTCTTTCTAGGTTGGTACACTCAGGTCCTGGACACACTTCACCTTCTCTGGAACCGCATTTGACATTTGCTACCCGCACAGGGTGTCCTCAGGGCATCGAAATGCGTGTGTTTCGTGTGGAGAATCAACGAGACCTCTCTGCATGGACACGAGCACTGGTGCAAGGCTGCCATGTTTCTGCAGAACTCACAAGAGAAGTTACCATCAGTAAGTGATTATGTATTTTGCAGTTTAACCATTTCTGAGGTGTGAGGATAATTAGTAATTTGCCTTGTAGTATAGCTAGTTTAGCAGCTTTTCCTATGTCCTACTCCTATACATAGAACCCTAGCAGACAACACCATGACACTGAGGAGGAGATTATTCAACTATTTTAGGCTAGATTTACACTGAGGTGCGAGTGCCTATAAACTTTTGCATGCACTCTCTGGTCGTTTTGATGACAGTGGCACTTTGACAGCTCTACCAGCTGAAAGCCGCCTGACGGACACCTCATTTTGCGCCCGCCGGTCAGTTGCGCTTATTGATCGTTTACCAGGTGGCTAACAACCACCTGTATTAAGGAGCACTTCGAGTTCCACAACTTTCAAACCCCCATCCTGTCCTTGAATAATCAATATTTACCTCTCTATGAATAAGTCCCATATTTGGGGATGAAATGCGCCAGAGAGTTCGTAGTGACCCCCTGAGGGTAATTTCATGCGTCTTTGTGTACGCATATGTTTGACTGAAAACTTTTGGATTTAATAAAGCTGAAAATAAGATTTTATCTGGCGTGCGGAACTCCAGTGCTTGTGGATATACAATATTTACCTTAGCACATCCCATGATGAATGATACAAAGAATAAAACCAATTGCATGTATCCTTCCTCATTCCTAAACTAATTCAAGTTAATTAAATTAAAGCTAATTAAAGCCCCCCATACACCTTTAGATCACTCCATACAATTTCCTTTAGATCTACCAACAACTATGTAGTGCCAGGTCCTCCCTGAAAGAATACATAGCGATTGGAAGGTATATACCACTGCTATGTAGTGCCGGGTCCTCCCTGATAGAATATATAGTGAATGGAAGGTATATATCACTGCCATGTAGTGCCAGGTCCTCACTGATAGAATACACAGTGATTGGAAGGTATATATCACTGCTATGTAGTGCCGGGTCCTCCCTGATAGAATACTTAGTGATTGGGAGGTATATATCACTGCTATGTAGTGCCGGGTCCTCCCTGATAAAATACACAGTGATTGGAAGGTGTAGAAAGGTGCTCATATTACATGTTTTTGGTAGAAGACAAGTTGATTGTACAGAAATTGTATGGTAAGATTGTAAGGTGTATGAGGGCCTTTACTCTAATCCAATAATGTCCCGTGGGGCCGTCCGGCTTCCTGGGTCCCAAAGCCCTGTGGACCCGATCCAATTCCAGTCGCTCCAAGGGAACCGATGGCAAGAGTTCCTGAAGCATCGCTGTCACAGTGGGGCCAAGGTCCTCAATATGTTCAGGGATGCCGCGGATCTGGAAATTTACCCGCCGGTCATGGTTTTCAAAGTCCAATTTGGCGTGGGCACCAGCGATTGACCTGATCAAGCTCCTTCTCCTGCGTGACCACGACATCAATTACATCGTCCATTTTATGCTCCAGTTCGTTAACTCGCGTGCCAAAGTCCCTGATTTCTTTACAAAGGTCAGATGATATCTGAGCAAGCTCTCTTTGCAATAGCAGCTTGAATTTATCCAGCAGCGTGGCATCCCTGCATAGGGTGTCAGGCTGGGTGCCTGGGGGGGAGGATGAGGAGCAGCCCAGGGGCGAGCCGTCCAGCAAGTCCAGGGAGTCCTGTGATGCCTGCGGCGGCTCCATCTCTGGTGGGGCTGCCATCTTGCCCGCGTGGGACTTGTGTAGGGTCGCCGGCATCTGGCGGGTGTGCGAGCCCTTGGCTGCAGAGCTCAGGCCCATACTCCGGTGCCGGAGGGTGTCAGGAGGTAAGGGAGCCTTGTGCGGTGCAGAAGCGAAGGGGAATTAGACTGCAAGATGCGATGATGCACCCGGACTGTGCGGAGCAGCGCTACCAAGCAGCCATCTTGGTCCAGTGCTCGCGAGCGTCCCCCCCCCCCCCCCCCCCCCCCCCCCCCCCCCCCCCCCCATTTACTTTAGTTTCAAATTTACACTGTTATACAAGGTGTACACTGACTACAGCATATTAAAGTGTCATATTGTACAGTGTTGTCACATGAAAGGATATAAACTATTTACCTCAATATAAGGGGTGTGCTGACTTTTCTGAAATACCAAAAATAGAAGTTAGAGAGAAAGACTTCAATACAAGACTATGGAGATCTACTGCGCAGACGTCATTTGTAGAGATGAACTGGATTGATGTAAATAATCCCTATGGTTTTTGGTATAGTATGGCTCTGTGGAGTGATGTTAACTTAGAAATGGGGAACTCGTATGTGAACTTGGTTTGAAACTCACTATGTATGTCTGAGTGATATTGCAGCTTGGTTTAGGCTTTGACACCTCCCAGTTTCTTATACTTGGTACAGTGGAAGAAAGTATTGTATGGAATATCTAGAGAGGTAATAATACTGTCATTGGGCGAAGATTGAGGTCCTCCTCAGAAGCGTTGTGATTTTTGCTCTAATTCAAGGGCTATAGTATACCCTAAGCAATTTGCAGTAATACATATGATATGATGGCTATATGTAATGTGTATATTATCTGTTAACAGACTGCACTCTTCGCGGGGAAGCTGTCTCCCTCTCCATCCACTATGATTCGGGATTCACAGTATGTCGAGGAGGCCCCTCTGGACCAATTATTCACAGATACCCGTTTGAAAAGCTGAAGATGTCTGCTGATGATGGAAGCAAACATCTTTATCTGGACTTTGGGGGACCAGAAAGAGAGCTGGTGAGAGCTGTGTTTCCTATATGTGACAAAGCAAAGCTTGCATTAAAATCGTTTTATTTACAGAAACAAAAGGAATAAAACTTTGTAGAGGGATGCTTTTATCTAAAGCTAAATTTCAGCTTTGGTATCGGCAGGGTTTATAGGAAAAGGAAGAAAATGGTGTCAGAAAAATATAATAAAATGGACATGCTTGGCTTTAAACTTTTAATTTAATAACTAGTGTGCTGCAGCGTGCAACCATTTTTCACTGTGGTGCAACAGGGATCTTATTGCAGAGACCCAAAATGCCTAGCAGAGAGTGAGACCAGCTCTGCAATTAGTTAAAGTGGACCTACCACCTGGGAGGTCACTCGGCATTATCAGCTGCAGCTCAGCCGATATTGCTGACATCCTTAATTCTAAAAAACAAATCTTATTCTGGCAGCTGGAGGGGAGCTGGTTACGAGTTCTACCCTCACATTGCATTACGTCGCGCCTAGGCAGCCGAAGTGGTGTCTGGGACATCTCTCCCAGGCAAGAAATTAATAGCAGCTGATCCCCTTTTCACACCCCCCCCCCCTACGAGTCTCTGCAGCTCCGATACAGAAAAGACAGGAGGAGGAGTGGTGGGGGAGGGGGGCAGTAAGGGCGGAAGTGTTTGCAGGTCTCCAGGATCTAAGATGCAGGCATGAGAACTGCAAGCATGTGAAGTGAGTAAAGTGTTTTTTTTCCTGTAGCAGTTTTCCAGCATCTGAACTGCTGACAGGTGAGTATTGTGTCTGTTTAATGTCTGTTTTTTTAATTGAGTTTAAAACCGCTTTAAGTAATAGCTACTTTTGAAGAAGTGAAAACATTACCTGCAAAATAATTTTTTTTAAAGCAGAATTATCACAGAGTTATTATGTGAGCTGCCATTTTTATAGAAGTTCCAGACAATACATATTGACGTCCTGATCTTTCTTTAACCTCCTGGGCGGTTTGCCCGAACTCAGTTCAGTTAATAGAGGGGGCGCCTCCTCCCCACACACCGCCGGTGTCTGTTTGACAGGTGTGTGTAGAGGGCTGGGCAGAGAGCTGGCAATCACGGTGGAGTACAGTACTCCACCGCGATTGCGGGGAAAACGTCTTTTTGTGCCATTAAAAATGGCGCGAAAAGCCCATAACACCCAGAGGGTTAATCCTTTTGAACACCTGACTTTATGAGTTTGCATCTCAAGTGTAAAATCCTGCGTAACTTACCCCACAGTTATCTACATGCTTGTATGACTGTTAGAGTAGTTAAAATTAAAAATTTGATTTGCATCCCTATTAGTGCCGCTTGCATTATGTTAAATTAGTCTGTTTTTATTTTAACCTTCTGAGTGTTAAGCATTATGCATCATGAAACTCAGCCCCAGTTAACTAGAGCGACGCTCTAGATACCGACGGATTTCTACGGTGGTCGGCCGATGCTTCCATGTCTGCCCCCGATGAAGGCAGGGTAGGTGGCGCCATAGACCTCCGCTTAACTGGAGGGGCATCGGCTTTTTTAAGCATAAGTCCGGTGTCTCCACCGCGATTGCCCGTGGCACGGTTATAAAAAAAAATTGTGCCCAACGCTCAGAAGGTAAACATTGACCCTGGCTTTAAGAGCTGCAGCTATGGAAGAATCTTCAGCATCTGACATTTTATGGTGTGATTGATATTGGTTCCTCAGCCATGCACTGTGGCTTAAACCAAGAAACCAAGTAAAGTTATGTAAGGCCTACCGGGTGGAGCCATATCATACAGCAGAAGATACAGGCACCCAAAATTTTCTGTTTTGGAATACTTTTTAATGGTATCATACACCCACATTGGTGTATGATGGATCCAGAAGGGAAAAGGGCACCCCTAAGTTAAGGGTCACCCATTCCCGGGCCTCCAGGTGATGTTGGCTACACATTAGGTGGCAGAGTGGCAACTTGAACCATCTTGCCTGTGATTGTGTCTCTGACACTTTGGTAGGATTCTCCTCATCTGGGTGTGTGCTCTCGCAGACCACTGCAGATATACTTCCAATTCCTCAATAAACCTGAAGAAGCCCCCAAGAGAAATACGTTGAGTGCAAACTGAGAAATTACTTTTAACTATAACAGTCTGTATAACAGGGCTAAGGCAGGCTTACTGCCTAAATGACTGCCACTACTTTTTGTAGTGATTTTAACCAATGGTTTTAATAAATAAGTATTTTTTATACTAATGGACTTTTTATTAATTTTGCACTTTAAAGGTTCCATGAGGGAACTACTCATCTTTGAGGATGGCTGACATATTTCCTATGGACTAAGGCTAGGGTTCGACGTTGTTGAGGGGTCAGCCGGCGGAGAGGTAGTGCACTATGCCAAACTGGGGACCGGCTCAACGCCATGGAAACAAACGGTGTGGTAGACATGTAATATGGATGGGCTACGTCCATATCCCCGTCAAGAAATACAATTAACACGGGGGATCGATGGAGCCCTCAATGCAGTGGATGCCTAGCCTTATGGTTAGACTTGACATCTATTGAGAGCCTTGTTTACTACCATGAGTACTATGATAACTCTGCATTACACATACAGATGATTAGTGAAGTTACATAGTATGTTGTACGATCATGTCACTGGGGTGTTCTCTATGTTTTTGCTATTGGAAAATACAGGATCCACACGTGTTTCCTCATCTTTGTGTCTTTTCTTCCAGGCTCTGGATCTGCACACAAGCCCGAAGCCTGTTGTTTTCCTGTTACATACATTCCTTTCAGCTAAAGTCACCCGAATGGGTCTGCTGGCTTGACCCCATCCTGGACAAACACATGCTTTCCATGCTCGGGGCACTTTTTTGTAACCAGTGCCTTCCAGTGACAATCAGGAACACAGGCAGAATGGCCGCTCACACTCCATATTGTATCTGAGATGCCTTGCCTCACAACACCTTCAAATAGAACTAAAAGCTTCACAGGAACCAAGAGCACGGCGAAACCAGGCCCCCAAATTTCGATTCAGTTTGGGCCTTAAAGGACGCAACATGAATTTAAAAAAAGAACGTTTTTTTTAAAAAAAAAGCTTATCTTTAAAAAAAAATATGAAAGGTAAGTGTTGGCATAGGAGCGGCCATCTTACCTCGGAGACGCAGACACAAGGTCTTGTGTCCTTTTCACTACAGTGACTCCAATTTTAAATTTTTGTTTTTCCTCTGGGAATATGAAGCCATATTGTTTATTATGACCAAAGTGCCTTTTATGTTATTGCTGCCTTAAAATGTGTAGTACACACAAAGCATATTTATAGAATTTATAAATATATATGAACATTATATATAGAGTTACACAGACATATCAGCACAGTATCCTAACACAATATTGCAATATTTCCAAGACATGTACAGGGACCATTGCAGCACTCCAGCTTGAGTTAACCAAAGAAGATTATTTGCAGGGATTTGGGTTATGACTTATGTTAAAACACTTCTGCTTGCAGGGAAAGTATATCCCACTTACAAGCAGGGTTTTATACTCCTCTTATGGCTCTGGCAGTGCTCATTGAGGTATACAGGCAGGTTTTATTTGCACATATAAACATATATCTGCCTCTTTGCATTAATTACTATACAAGCTATGCCTGTTACAGTAAACCAAAGTGTACCTGTCACTCACAGACAGGGACAGGGGGCCGCATTGGCCTGCAAGCTATCGGGGTCGATAATTTTTTTGGGTTTGGATGGAAAAAATGGCCGCTATGTGGCACGTGTTCTTTTCTTGTAGAATAGTTCCCCTTGCTGTCCACTATGGGGATTGCATATTCCAAAGTTTTTAGGTTTCTTGGAAGAAGGTAGATTTTGTAGTGACCATTGTCAGACTTGCACTAGGTCTGTCTTGGTTGACTAGTTGCAAAATAGGAATGTTTTTTGGTGAAGGCCTATTAAATACTTTCACCCCACCATGTATACATTTAGGCCCACACCAAGTGCAGCTGGGGGTAGACATGTTTTGATTAATTCTTTTAAAGAGCATTCATACAGTCTTTGTACTGCTGACCATTGTCATCTAAAAATAATATTATATGTTCACAGAGCAAGAGTTGAGAGATCTTGCAATGGGGACAACTGTTACATTAACCCTAACTTACTGGTGTAAGGAGGTGAACAAAGATTCATACACAGACAATAAAAAGTTATTGATTTTTAACCATTTTATCTAAAGCTAGCCATACACGTGTCGGATTCCATGGCCGATTGATCACTTATCCGATCGATTCCGGCGATCTCAGCGGGAATCGGAGCTCCGATCAATCGGCCAATTAAGAGTATCCGATCGCTGCATACCACCTTGTCCCACGGATTCCTGGACGATTCCGTGTCCGATCGCTTACTTCCCAAATGGCAACTCCCCCTGATGTGTGCAGAATCGGATCAGAAAGACCAACATGTTGGTTCTCTGTCAGATCCGATTCTGAGCCCCCGATCAATCGAACGCGAACGATCGGACAAGGTGGGCTGCACGCGATTCCGGCATGATCGTTTCGCGTGCACGCGCCCGGAATCGATCGTCCCGGAATCTGGTCGGAATCCGACCCGTGTATGGGGGCCTTTAGATCAAAACTAAGAAACATGCTGAGGACTCACCCATACAACGAGGGCAGGGAATCCCACCAAAGGTAACAGTAAATCTGGTAAGGAAAGTACTTCTGTTCATTCTAGACCTTAATGAGCATCTAACAGATAATGTACCCTTGCAGTCGGGAAGACCATATTTCCCTGAATTTAGCGCTTACCTACAATTTGGCATTAGTATGCTTTGCAATAAAGTTAATTTTAAACTTGTTGCCATATACATTGGCTTTACTGATGATTTCTAAGGTAAATGCACTCCCAGTGAACTTCTGCTGTACAGGTGAACCAACCCTGCTATGAGAAAATATGTCCCCCATTGGGTAGCAGGGGTATAAAAAATATAGGCACCTGATCAAATGTGCTGTATGAGCAGACTGATATTTTTTTATTCTGACCAGAATTTTTTTCTGACCAGCCAAGGATGACCCCTAAGGGATTGTCTGCCAATTGTTACTGTAACTGCAAAAAGTTATGTCAGAAAAAAATTCATCAATGTCTTGGATGTTCCAACGACAGGCTAATTCTAGTGGCGGTATTCCTAACCCTATTTATGTACACCTTGAATTTTTAGGTGTCCATACCCCCAATTTATTCTGCTTTTACCTGTTCCTGTTATATTTATTCTCTTTTAAAAAATGTAAGTAATTCAGCAGGGGTCGTGGGTGTCCCTCCTAATGGCCACAATCGTTTTTAAAACCAATATCTCTTCACAGAGATAGTATCTTTCCAATAAAGTGCCCCAGTGAGATACAGGAATTACACAGATCCTATGTAGCTGGGGGAGGAATGAAGAGACGTACAACAAGTTGTATTGCAGAGGCTGCGTTTGCAACAACCATTGGGTGTCTAGATTTTACTTTCACAGATAAACAACATCTATAAAAATTAGTTTTAAAGCAGAACTAGCATTAACCACATTGTAAGGGTCCGTTTCATATTTATGCCTTGTGGACTTACAAAAGTTACTTGCTTGGTCCAGTGCTGCCTTTTCGGTTATGTCAGTTATGAGACTGCCCTCTGCCTCCTTCCAGGAAGCCTCCTCTATAATGCTCTAAACGTTACTCTACGACCAAATACATCATTCCCTTACCGTGCAAGCATTACTGGGCATACATGGGTCAATACCTGTGCGATCGAGCAGCCGTTCGAGCGCAGCGTGATGACCTCATCGCTCTGCGAGTGAGCTTCCCTGATTGAACGGGGAATCATGCCGCAGCACTTCTGCTCCTTGATTCCGTTGGACACTTTGGATGGGAACCCTCTGTATTAATTCGAGCATAATCAATCGCCGGGAACATTCACGGCAATCAATTGTGCTCGTATTAATACAGCCCAGATTAAGGCTATATATTATAAGGAGAAAGAATTCAAAGACCAACCCATAGCACTGGGATAAAAGGATCATTAGTAGGACTTCCTCTCCCCTAGACCTAAATGAGCAGTTAACCCTATTTGCTCTAGTTCAGCTGTAAATGCACATATATGTGAGAAGACTGTTGGAATAAATGGTCTAGTGACAGATTGTTTATACAGCATAAATCCAGTTTAACTTTGAAAATATAATGTTGGTAGTTACATTAACATCTTCAGGAGAAAATCTCTGCCATTTACACTGCAGTCTCCCAGCTCTGAGTATGCTCTGCTCTACAATTGGCTGCTTATCCTAATGCAAACAGCGCCCCCTTGTGGTGTCTGCCTTGTACAGCAGGCAACCCATCATACCATTATTTCCTCATATTAGAGGGAAAGGGTTGTGTGTGTCATTTTTTGAACATTTCTGTTTGTACTGTACATGAAGAAAGTGGCTCTGCTACAAGGAAAATAGATGGCATAGACTAGTGGTCAGCAACCTTTTGCCGCTAAAGAGCCACTCACTGTGGGGGTTGCAGCTGCTTGCATTACCCTATTCCAGCCCACATGCTGCAAGGATGAGAGAACAGCCGAGATCTTGTGTGGCTCCTCATCTTCTTCCCGGCCGGCTGACCCACGCTGCCTTGTTCTTGTCCTTACAGTTGGGGGATCTCACACGCAAGAAGAGAGGAGAGCATCTTGGATCTCTCATAGCTGCTTCTACAGATGTGGTTCTAGGTGCTCCCTCTCACTTCCAGCGTGTGAGCACTGGTGGCAGCGTAAGATGAGGTATGCAACCTGAGCCAAAACAAAATGCAAGAGCCATAGTTGCCGACCCCTGGCACCTATGAACCTGGGGTCAGGCAAAATTGGTCTACAACTTTTCCCCCTTATTCTTCCTTTTATGTTTGTATACATGCTCTCTGTGTGGAAGCAGTGGACACTCTGTCGCTTTCCAACACAGCTCTTATGGAATTAGACCTGTTTCTCTGTATTTACCAAGGAAGAAATAGCACTTTGAAGGAATGGGTGTCTGGTCTCCGTCGTAGAGACCACTGCTTCCTCACAGAGCAAGTTTGCTCTTAAGATTGGGCTCAACCTTTTTATATAATTTTTTAATCCACTGCCTTAAAATGTGTGTTACCAAAGAGACTGCAAGTCACTCACTAAAACATTCATCCCTTTAGGTAAATAAGAGCCTCTCAGAACATGAAGGAACCCAGATCCGGGTCAGATTTCGTGCATTGATAAATATGAGCTGATCTTAGATCAATCGGTAAGCTGCTCAAGCTGTGAACCTACAACTGTATTTTCCTGCTTTGTGGAGATTTTATATTCTTTCCTGGCCACGTGTCACCTATAACCATTGAACAGAGAGGGAGTGAAGGAAAATCCTATGATATTTGTTCTAGGCCTTCCTGGTTCTATGTTTGAGTTTGGCAGTGACATTGAAATATATATCAAAGTATCTTTCTTATTAAATAAATTGCAAAAATTATTTTATTTTCTATATGAATAAAGTCATATTTTGGTCATTTATGTATAAATCTAATTCTTACGAAGTTTTATTATGGAAGTAACGTGCCGTGGTGATGTGCTGGTTATACAAGATAGAAATTGAACTCCACAAAACTGTATTAAAAAGAGAGAAATATGGAGGTTGTTGTTGGAGGATGCTGGTTTCGTTTCTGTTTTCCACCTTTTTGTTGTCCTGCCCCATTCAGTGAATTTCAGTTTGCGACTTGCTTTGCAGCACAAAGAATTGGTTCCTTGGGCTGCTTTCCCCTGGTTTCTGAGCTCTGCTGTACTGTGGGTGAAAGCTAGAAAAAGGAAAAGGGTGGTTTGCTGAGACCATTTGGACCCAGAAAATATTTCTGGGAAAGGTCAGGTAACCGGGACTTTTAACGGCACAGGCGAGATTTAGTTAAAAGCATGATTTTATTATATCAACATGATTTTAAAAGGTATACAAATTATTCCACATAATAAAGTCAAAAATTTGATTAAAATCAAGCAAGGTCAAGGTCAGCTGTCTGAGTCAAAACATAGATACTTAGTCATGGATATACATCACTCCTGGCGAAAGTCGCCAATCCGACGTGTTTCCCCCCTATTGTTTAGGGGCTTCCTCAGGGAGGAGTGAAGTCTTTACATATACAGGGAGTGCAGAATTATTAGGCAAGTGGTATTTTTGAGGAATAATTTTA
>CM070041.1:44247224-44257938 GCA_036250615.1 Ptychadena robeensis | reverse complement strand
GGGGGGGGGCGCACTTGGGCAGCTCAGCCTCTGCCTCAGCTCAGCTTTGTCCCGGTCCTGCCTACCCCGCGCATTATCAGCATAAGCTGATGTCAGGGACGTCACTTCCGGAACATGTTATGCGGAAGAACCAAGATTCATGTACGTCCCCCGGTTTTAGTTTTCAAACTTGACAGCTATGGACAATATGTAGAATTGGTGGGTATGTAGGTAACAATGATAGATAACAATGTGTAAAATTAGTGCGTATATTGGTGACAGTGGGCAGAGAAAACAATATGGGAATGAGAATATGAGAATAAAGTAGTAATCTTGCAGATTTCATTGGAGTTTGATTTACATTTCATATACATATAGTTTTTTTTAATAGTTGAATAAACTGGGATGGTAAAAGTGGGGGCCCTAAGCTGATAAGTCTGCCTAAGGTCTGGGTTTGGCCTATTCTCCAAGAGAAATTAATACTTTAGTAGGAAAATACAAAATCTGGTTGGTGATGGACAACTGTTCTAGGGAATCTCCAGAATATGGTACAACAGGAAGTATGGTAAACCCCTTCCATAAAAATGAAGGATTTGCATGGGGTACGGTAAGAGAACACAGGATATGTCAAAAAAGATACCCGGGAAATCAAGTTAAAAGAGAAAGAGAGACGGGATGGTCAGGAAAGGAAGCCGGAGGGCCAGAAGATCAGTTATAAATAGACAGATGGAAATGAAACAAAGTCTGAGTAATGACAACCACATGGAGAAAGACTGACAGTGATACAAAACTATTTATGGGGAGAATTTTTTTTTACAGATATTCTAACTGCTATATAGAAAACAGATAGGAAATTCAATTTGACAAGATGATATCACCAGCCACAGATCTTCACTTGACACTACATGGGGGGAACAATAGAATTCTGTCTTCAACACAGAAAATTAAAATCTATTGCTCATAGGCTACCTAGACTCAGTGTCACCCTGTCTGATCCCTCTAACTTTTCATCAACTTTTAAACTGTTAAGAGGGCTTACAGGTTTTTCTTCTTTATGAATCATTGGCCTAAAGTCATTGAGCTGGTGCCTCCAGATTTATTATTTCTGGAGCCCAGTCTATCTTTGTCTGTGAAGGTTCTAATTCATCCGAATAGTATATTTGCAGTAGAAAGTCAACCAATTAAAGTTTTTTTAGACATTTCGCTAGTCCGCCAACTGGCTTTCCCAATTTTATATACTATGTAAAGGTACCCATACACATTTAGAAAAATCGTCTCGTTCGGGATTCGTAACATGCAAATGTAGTCCGACCAATGCTGTTTTTAGAAAAATCGTCTCGTTCGGGATTTGTAACATGCAAATGTAGTCCGACCAATGCTGGTTTTAGAAAAATCGTCTCGTTCGGGATTCATAACATGCAAATGTAGTCCGACCAATGTTGTTTTTAGAAAAATCGTCTGAAAAGTCGTCAGGTCCCGAATGATGATGCCTGTAATTTTCAGTTGGTCGGCCACATTTAAAGGAGACTTTTAAAAGATTCCTGATCCAACCGGGCAATCGGTCGGTCAGCGACTAATCGGAAGCCGGAAAATCGTGCATCCGACCAACTTTTAAACATAGCACTAAAGCAAAAATCGGGCATCAAAATCGAATGTTGCATCGGTCCACGAGAAATCGTAACTTGTATGGGTACCTTAAGATACCTACTTTTTTATCTTAAAGTGCTTATACAGCAATTTAACCTGAATACTGAGGTTTTTGTTAAAACAATGGGAGACACAGATATTTTTGCCAGTAAAGGACCCTGTTACCACTAGCACGTGCGTTACTGGACAAAAATCCTAATGCAGCCGCCTCACCAACCAGAGACAGACTTCAGACACGCAATACACAATGTATGCCCTACATGCTACCATGCCATAGGTTCGCCATCACAGTCTTTACCTACCCTAGGTTTCCTGGACTGGGCATTCCCCGTATAAATCAATGTGGTCAACAGCTAACCTGGACAAGTTGACAAATGTAGCTGTGGAATGAGTCTTTGGAATCCAGTAAGTCTGCATTCTGCAGTCCAGTCCTACCTGACCCCAATATAGTTGGCCAAATTAAATCTAGATTAACCTCCCTAGCGGTTGAGACGAACCCTGTTCGTTCGCCGTTCAGGGTCGTCTCAACCGCAGGGGAAGCCGGCATTGGGGAGACCCGATGCCTCCCTGGAAAGCATTTCCGGGGTTTCGGTTAATGGAGGAGCGCCGGCTTTCCAGCCCACGCAGCTGGCGTCAATAATGACACTGGCTGTGTGACGAGCAGTGGCGGGAGGGAGGAAGTGAGAGGCAGTGTACTTTGTACACTGCCTCGATTGCCCGTGCAAGGGCGCAGTACGGGCAGTGTGCTAGGATGGTTAAAAAAAACCTGCGCCCAAAGTGTCATAACCTGTGGGCTTTCTAGACCATACAAGTGTACTGTTAATAAACAGTGAGGTCCCATCATGATGGGCAATGTAGTGAACTTAGATAACCCAGTGACTACAGGCGTGGGCCGTATCTAGTCCATTCAGTGTATCAATGCGGGCCGAATGAGTACCTTGGCACTATGCTCCCCTCCGCTCATTCACTTGGGCTGATATAACGACTAGAGGTGTTCGCATGCAGCTATGGCAGGGATGGGCAGACAAAGGCTCGGGGGCCAGATCTGGCCCGTTTACCTGCCCTTTGTCACCTTGTTCTCTGTAATGAGTGCACATAATACCTAGAGGTGTCCAAACATTGCCTTGGGAATGATGCAGTGATGCGATCATGACATGTGGGCGCATCCTTATGGTGACAACAGAGTCTCTGGGAATTATCTCTGTTAATTGCAGTGAAAGAACATTTTTGTACTGGCAAACTGTTTAGCAATCTCTAGTGTCCAGTAGAGATGTCATCATGCGCAGATACTGTGGGAATCTCCGGGCAGATAATAATCCACCCGGCATCTGCATCTTCATTTAGTCACTGGACTTCGAGGGACACAGATCGGCGCTGGAGCTTTGCTGACAAGACCTGCCTTCATGGGACACTTGACCCTTTGTGGGAAGAGTAGGATTTACAATGGTGGAGAACTGTTCAGGTAATTATGTGGAATGGCAGAAATTTTTAATGACATTTTTGGCCTAAATGTGTCGGCTCTTATTTCTAGGAACTATCTTTTAAACGCCTTGAATAGAGTGTGCAGCGGGATCTGTGGGTCCTTTTGCTAACCAGGACCCCAGGATACTCCCTGAGACCTAATACGCGTCCCTGCAATGCCTGAGCATTGTTGTGGGGAAGAGACCCCCTTACTTAAACAAGGAAACTTCCCTTCATTGAGGTATGGCATGGGGCCTGGTAGGGGTAGTTCCCTCTTCCTGTCCTTCCAGGCCTGCCAAAAGGGGTGTGGTATTCTCTGCAAGGAGGAAACCCATGTTGTTTTTGACCCCCCTTTTCCAGAGCTTACCAGACCCCATGCCAGCATGGGTATGGTATGCTCTGGGACCCCACTCTGTGGTCAGCCCCTGTGCAAACTGTTTAGCCATCTCTAGTGTCCAGTGTTCTGGACTTAAGATAGGAATACACGTATATTGAATGTATACACTATATTTTTTTTGTTCGACCAAATGAAATTTTGTTAGACTGTTCTCGTTCGATTTTTTGAACAAGAAATAGCTTTATTTAAAATAATTAGGTTGAACAAAAACTATCGAATAAAAGATTGTACGTTCGATTTATATTCGTTTTTTACAAGATAGATGAAAATTTACCAACATGTCCGATCAGCTTTTGATAGATTTTTTGTCCGATATTGTACACTTTTGTTCATTGTTGAATAGAGCAAGAGGGCTGAGAGTCCCCAAGTCCCTGGTTAGGCAGGGAAAACAGGAAGAGGAGTGTAGAACCTGGACACGGAACCCCCAGTCCTGAACCCAGAAATCTGCAACCCTCTCCTTTGTTTTTCTTTTCTTTTGTTAATTGTTGGTCGAACCAAACCTTTGTTCGGTTTTAGATTTTCATTCCAACGAAAAAATCGACCCATGTATTCCTACCTTAAGTACGTATGCTCATGGCAAAACCCCTGAACATGGTATCATCACCAAAATTGCTGGAACATTACAATAAAATATTGCTCTAGCAAATGTAGTTTTTGCATAAATTTATTTTTAAGAACAATACTTTCTTTTTTTTTTCATGTAATCTTCTCTATATCTCCAGTGATTTTGGTGATGGTCATATTAGGGGCTTTGCAATTAACCTCCCAAGCGCTCTTGCAAGGTCCAGACATACATGGAATATTTTGTTAATGTTGTAGGCCTGTAACTTTTTAAAATACGTCCGTACAAGGGTCTAATAGACATCCTGACTATAATAATGTTTGAAACAAACAATTATGTTAAAAAAATTACATTTAAAATATATATAATAAAAGGTATCATCTGAATGATAACGTTTTTAAAATACTTATTTTGTATGATAGATTTCAAAACAGTATGTATTTATATATTTTTTTTTATATTCATAATACAATTTTTATTCAACTGGAAATGTGTTATGTGTTTTTGTTTTTACTTTGAATTGTATTGGATACAGTTATCACTGTATCCAATACAATGGTCTTTGGCACCTCTGAAAGGGTTCAAAGAGCACATCTGGAAATGACACTGCGGGGGTGATTTTTCAGATGTGCTCTTTGAAGTTAGCCCAATTTACATTTGAATGCCTCCTTGAATGCCTGCCCCCCCCCCCCGTGATGTGATGAGGGGGGGCAGGCATTCAAGGAGGCATTCAAATGCAAATTGAGCTAACTTCAAAGAGCACATCAGAAAAATCACCCCCCAGTATCATTTCTCGTTCAGTGCAATAGTGACTGTGCAGCGCTGGAAGAGATGGGGCCATCGCTAACGCTAGGGGAGTTTACTCAAGCCGAGCAAATTTTACCATTCCATGGTTGGTCTCTTCATAAATGTGTTTGTTGTAAATGTAATGGTTTGGTTTTTTTAACAGTTACATTAACATGACTTAAACATTTCCTTTATATATTTTTTTAAATCCAACAACAGATTTTGCACAATATAAAATAGTGAAATCATTTTTTCCAGTTAGTTATGTTGCCGTGGTGAACACTGTCAGTTTACATCTGCTAAGTAAACAGATGGAAAAACAGACGTATTCCCCGGCTGTGCATTTTGTTGCTAACATTCTCCCCCGCTTAAATAGCCTGTGGTATACATGGACTACTTCAGATGTGCTGGAGCCAGAGATATAGGTAGTGAGGTACACGACATTGGCTAGACCTAAATACTGAGATCATTGAAAGCTGAGTTTTTCTTTTAACTTTAAGTACTGACTCAGGATAACCTTCAGATAACCTCTTTGATGACTCTTTCTTAGCTATGTAATATACTATGGCATGTTTGACTTCCCCCTTGAGTGTTCCCACTTGACACTGAAGAACAAACATTCTTCTTTTTTACCTTCTTAATATCTCCTCTTACTGTACAGTGAGGAACATAAATATTTGAACATGCTGCGATTTTGAAAGTTCTCCAACAAAAGCCCCCCATACACCTTAAAGCTAGCCAGTACAATTTATCATTCAATCGAGGTTCGATTCAATTTTGTACTTCGATTTAAAAAATCGAACATCGATTGTCATTTAATCGAAGTTCTCCACATGGGGAGCACGATAATTGAACAATTTCGACTGAAATTAAATCGAAGTAATCTAAAATCGCCGATTGGATTAATGTTTTTTTAACAGGAACTTTTTTTTCCCTCCCCAGGAAGTATTCATATGTTAATAGCGCACATTGAAATGATTGCATCGAAACAAACAAAACACTTTCAGAGATGTAGTTCGATCATTGATCAATCAACAAAAATTTTCCAACTTCTCCGATCACTTTTCAATCGACAATTTTACTAAAATCGTACAATGAACGTCGATTGTACTATGTGGGCAGTACATAGAATAACGTTCAATCAATCTTTTTTTTCATCGAAAATCATCGATTGAACGCTAAAATTTTACCATGTGTGGCTAGCTTTAGTTCAATCCAAATATTTTTTATTAGATCTACCAACAACTATGTACAGGGCCGCCGTCAGGGGGGGGACAGAGGGGACTCCTGTCTCGGGCCTGGGCAGCTAGGGGGGCCCGACGGTCACTACGTGGGGGCCCCGGCGTGCTGACTGATAGGTACATAGATGGATTCACTCTGCCTCTGCACAGCCTGGACTGCCACTACTGTGTGCGATGCGCTGCCGGCAGTCCGTCTGCACAGATCACATAGTGATACATAGTGATTGGAAGGTTTAGAAAGCTCCTCATATTACATGGATTATGTAGAACAGAAGTTGATACTTGTACAGATATCGTATGGTAAGGTTGTAAGGTGTATGGGGGCCTTTAGAAATCATGGCTGGGGTCTGAAATTTACATTGTAGGTGCATTCTCACTGTGAGAGAGCATTTAAAAAAAATCAGGAAATCATATTTTATGATTTTTAAAGAATCAACCTCCCTAGCGGTCGAGACGAGCCCAGCTCGTCCGCTGTTCAGGCTCGCCTCAACCGCAGGGGAAGCCGGCATCGGGTAGACCCGATGCCTCCATGGAAAGCTGCAGCGATTGTCTTCATCGCTGCAGCATTTCCGGGGTTTCGGCACCGCCCCGATCGCATCACGGTCACCATAGACCTCCATGTTAATGGAGGAGAGCCGGCTTTCCTGCCCACGCAGCTGTTGTCAATAATGACACCGGCTGTGTAAAGAGCAGGGGCGGGAGGGAGGGAGGAAGTGAGAGGCTTTGTACACTGCCTCGATTGCCCGTACCGCGCCGTTTACAACGGGCAGTGCGCTAGGGAGGTTATTTGTTTCGCACTGCTGCACATAAGTATTTGAACACCTGGCAATCAGCAAGAATTCTGGCTTTATAGACCTGTTAGGCTTTTACCCCAAGGTAAACGACCGTTTAGCGTGGCCGACGGTTTTCTGGCTGCCGTCCCATAGGACCTCTATGGGATCCTTAATTAGACGCCCTGTAATCGCCTGCACTGTTGTGCAGACGACTACAGGAAGTCGTTTATCCCGCGGCTGCGAGAGCGCATCTCGGAAACCACCACTGTAAACTTAGCCTTACTCTGCCTTTAACAGTCCACCTCTACTCCACTTATTGATCTAGATTAGTAGCACCTGTCTGAGCTCTTTGAAGACACCTGTCCACCCCACAGTCAGTCTGACTCCAACTACTACTATGGGCAAGACCAAAATTGTGACCTCCACAAGGCTGGAAAGGGCTACGGGGCAATTGCCATGCAGCTTGGTGAAAATAGATCCACTGCTGGAGCAATTGTAAGAAAATGGAAGAGGCTAAAGACAACTGTCAGTCTCCCTCAGATTGGGGCTCCATGCAATATCTCACCTCATGGGGTATCACTGATGGGAGCCCAGAACTACACGGGAGTAGCTGGTCAATGAGATAAAGAGAGCTGCGACCACAGTTTTAAAGGTCATTAATGGTAGAACACTACGCCGTCATGGTTTCAAATCATGTATTGCATGGAAGGTTCCCCTGCATCACATGTCCAGCCCGTCTGAAGTTTGCCAATGACCATCTAAATGATCCAAAGGAGGCATGGGAGAAAGTCAGATGAGACCAAAGTAGAACTTTTTTGTTGTTTTGAGGAAAAAGAAGGATGAGTTGCATCCCAAGAACACCATCCCTATTGCCAAGCATGGGGGTGGTAACATTATGCTTTGAGGACAACTACACTGTATAAAGGAGAGGATGAATGGGGCCATGTATTGCAAGATTTCCTCCCCTAAGTCAGAGCATGTAACATGGGCCATGGCTGGGTCTGTCTCAATTATCTATCTCTGATTACCTGTCTCCATCCACAGGTCACCAGCTGGCTTTGGGTCAAATGTAACTCACGCAGTACAACACGTTTGATCCCCCCAGATCTCATACCTCAGTAGCACAACCCTGACATTTTCTGGGTTAGTATCTAACCCCTGGGACTACCTGCAGTCCAAATGTCACCCTTTCATAGTCATATTCCAGCTGTCACACAGTGCTTTTCTCTTGTCAGGTTTTACCCCTACATGTGCCTACTCTGACTTTCACCTCCAGATTTTCAACACCCTTTGAAGTCTAATCTTTTTGTTATTATTATTAATTTACATTCCCAGTGTCACCCCCCTAACTGCAACCTTTCATAGTTATTCATGTTTCCCTGCGGTTATCCAAGTGACATAAATTTTATACATGTAACATTTAGCTGTGGCCGCCCAGACACAGAGCGCCTCCAAGTTGTTAGTACACATATGAGCTGTGTAACAATGCAGGTATGCAGAGCTAGGTTTTGGCCCCTATTGAGTACCAGAGTACCACTTATGTGCACCCCTGGTTATAGGTATGAACAACATGGGCATCTGGGCAAATGCCTCCCCTCAGCGCATCCACCTATCAATCGCGCGACCAACCAGGGAGAGACAGTCCGTAGGCTCACATGTATTCAGAATATGAGTGGGCTTAGATACACAATAAATCCCAGCCAGATTTTGCTCTGCAGGGAAAAGGAAAGTATAAGTACATAAACAAGTTGGGAATGACTAACTCGAAAATTTATTGTAATGTGAATTTAATGAAGAACGGTCTGTGCTTTCTCACCACGGCTTATAACAGAGAGGGAAACACCCACCTACACAGTTCTCTGGTGGCTTTATTAATAGAAAAAATTAAAACCCCACCCTTTAAGAATACAAAAAGAAGAAACGCTACAAAATATTTATAATGCAATCCCAGACAACCAGAATGTAATCGGGGGATCAGAGGGTGGAATCAAAATGACACAGGAGTATCAGAAGGGGTTACTAAAATCCCCCCTCTGTGTCTCCTGTGCTTTTTTGATTCCCCCCTCTGATACACTGTATAACATAAGCCACTGTCTTATTTTTGGGGAAACACAGTAGTATTTTACCCTCCTGCCGTTCCTGATGGCTCCATCTCGTCCAGGCAATGGACGAGATGGAGCCATCAGGTCTGAAGATTAGATCCCCGGCAGCACAGATATACTATTGTGTGCTACTACGGGGCTCTGATCTGAAGGAGAAGCTGAAGAAGAACGGACCCCTCCCCCCCCCCCGTGATGACGTCACATGGGGGGGGGGCGCAAGAGATTCAAATGGAAATCAGACCAGAACATTCTTCTATGCAGAAGCAGAAAAATTTTCCCAGCGTGATTTCCAGATGTTGCAGTTGCAGTTAACCCTTTGTCACCCTCTGGGGACAGAGAGTGCCAAAGGGCATTGTATTGGATAGAGTGATAACATAGGGCATAGGAACAATTCAAAGTAAAAACAAAAACACATTTCCAATTGAATAAACATTGTATTATGAATATAAAAAAACACAAATATGAATACATACTGGTTTGAAATCTATCATACAAAATAAGTATTTTAGAGATATTTGCAAAGAATAAGATTTTAATCTCTAGCTTCTAGGTTGGGTGGCCATCATCCCAAAGTACAATATGCAGAAAGGGGCTGAAGAGGGGGTTGATTAGACGCCCTCTACAGCTGGAGATGTCCTCTGTAACCACAGAGGCTGGGGGACTTTAAAGACCAACCACACCATATCACAATGTATAACACATACGTAGAAACAAGGTCAAAGAAGTGTATTAAAAGAATCAATTTAAAAATAAGACATGTCATTTTATTATATATATATCATTTTTTATGTAATTTTTTTAAACATAATTGTTTCCAACATTATTATATTCAGGATTAGACCCTTGTATGGACAGATTTTAAAAAGTTAAACGCCTACAACATAAAAAAAAATATTCCATTGAAGTCTATGGTGCGCTTTTGGTACAGAAATCTGGACCTCAGCAGAGCGCTAGGGAGGTTAAATATTACAACTTTTTTCAAACTCTGTGGCAACTTCTAAAGAAAATATGTATGTGTGAGTAATAAGATGTCATATGTGCAGTTTAAAAATTTCTTCAGCCTACACACACAATATAGATGACCAAACATAGCGACATCATACTAGAATCTGGTAATATTGGAAAGCAAAGTTGCCTAGGAAATGTTCCAATGACGAGACCTTGTGTAGGAGCACATGATCAATTAAGTCAGCTGATCGAGTCTTTGATTATCTGGTCAGGATCCTTTGATCATGTCTCATCTTTGATCGTGTTTTCTGTGTCGGTTTGCCTTGTTGCTGAGCTTTGGCAGATGTTAAAAAAGAAGTATGTATTATTATATTTTTAATTAAGGCATTTATGTATTTAAAATGCAACCGGTATAGAAAACTCAGCTTTGCGTGTTTGCTGCCTTAGGCTATGTTTCCACGGCATGGAGGGCTTCGTCAGCACCACCTGTGGTAAGTGCATTCCTTGACAGGGATGCCAATGGAGCCCATCCAGATACCCACCTCACCGGCTGTCTCCATGGGGTTGAGCCAGTCCACTGGCCGGAGGTTGGCGTACTGCACTACGTTCACCTTCTGACTGGCGGACTGGCTCTACGCCGTGGAAATAGCCGGTGCTCTGAGGAAGAGGGTCGACCTTCAAATGCGTCAGCCACAACTCTGGTAACCTTCAATGACCTGTTGACTTTGAGGACTACTTTGTAACCATGGATATATAACATTGTGCACGAGGAAGCCGAAGTTACCCATGTCTCTACACAATCCTACCACATTATAAAC
>CM070041.1:44224459-44238308 GCA_036250615.1 Ptychadena robeensis | reverse complement strand
GACTCCCTGCACCCCGCGGAACCCGAGCCAACACCGGTGACCCTGGTGGGGATAACATAATCATGTTCATTGATTTTTTATCTGTTAAATACCCGTTATTGCATTGATGTGATGTCATGGTAATAAAAACGATCTTTTTAATATCAGAGTGGAATAATTGCCTTTAAAGTCCCGTGGAGTCCCTTGTCTCCACATAGGGGGGATGATCGATGGGGGGTATGGTGGCGCCCCCCATTACTCTCTGAATTTTTGAGGTTTTGCTATATGTACACAATTGATGGGATGTCGGCACACATCGATCAGTAGATGCGAGGGAATGACGTTCCTATGTTTTAGAAACAATAGATGCTGTATTAGTTAAGCTGACCAAACATGTTCCTTTATCTCTGTTTGTTCGTTTATTTGGTTTTTAAATTGGATTCCTTTTTCTGAATTTCAATATACAATTAAGATTTAAATTAAGTGTTGATTTACAGGCCTGCAAGTGACTTCAATATATTTAGAAACTTAATTTATTGTGGACAACAGAAGTGTCATCATTTGGAGGGAAGATTCTGTCACGTCCAATATGATTTCCAAGATTTCACCATCCGTAGACCAATGTGTCACTGACTACAAATCAGATGAAAGAGAACAAATCATTTCATACTAAAGTACAAGTAGGCTAGGGCTACCCTACATTTTTTGTGGGCATCATAAACGCCTTGGAGTTACTCATGCCCAACCCAGGGTGTGATTTGTCAGTTTTTAAGGTGCATTAACGCTGCTTAACAACAACATGGCACTGAACACGCATTAAACACTGGTAAATCACATGGTATTAAATTGAATTGGCAAAATTACCCTAATTTTATGTATGCATCATACTAGTGTTTAAAATCAATGGATAGGGCCTTGCGTTGTTGTTGGAGTGCTTTGGAGCCTTGCAGGCTATTAGGATCCTGTGTGGACAAGCAAGTCATGGCCCATAAGGAACATTAGGCGACCTCTATGCCTACCCATTTTTACCTGTAGGGTAGTCAAGCCCCAAAGGGTCGCTTCTTGTATTTGAAACGAGGAGGTGCCAGTGCAGAGTGTCACTTACTTATTCCACTTTACACCAGAAAGTGCCCAAGTGTCCCTGTGTTTGTTTGCACACAAATTGCACACAAAGTAAAAAAAATGCACTGAAAGCTGAGCTAGAGATAGCTGAAGGGATTTACCAACATATATGTAATGAGGAGTTGCCAGTGCCGAGTGTCACTTACTTATTCCACGTACCGGAAGTGACACTACGCAATGGCATGATTGAGTACTTGTAATGTCCCCTCCCTGATATTTTCCCACCCCACTTGTGTAAATGGTGTGCAGGGTGGTAAGTAAGGAGGGAGAGTAACACCCCATAACTCTCCTTCCTAACTTCCCACTCTGCTTGTGGGCATCAATGTTGCTGCTTGTTAACAGAAATTCTGATGCTTTCAGTGAACTTGGCAACCCCTGTCATTCGAACCCCAATGGGGTCCCGACCCACAGGTTGAGAACCACTGTGCTAGGTAAACACCCTATGAAAGCTGTCTGGTACTTACCTGTACCTCTGAGCATACTCCTAAACCCAGGTGCCCAACCTGCGGCCCTTTGGGCGTTCCTTGGCGACCCCCCTTTGTCTTCCACTTGTGGCCCCCGAAACCTGCTGTTAATGCATAGGGCATAGGAACTCACCTGTCCTCGCCCAGGATCTTCTTAGGGAGGAAAGAGGAGAGGGACTCACTCGCCCTCTCCTCTCTTTTCTTCTCTAAGACGAAAAAAGAAAAAAGAGAAAAGAGTTCTAAGAAGATGAGTGTCTATGCTCCCACTATTCCACCAATGAACGGGGGTTTATTTTAGGTGGCATATAACCTCAGAATAGGGGCATATTACCTTTGAATCAAAGGCTATGTGCCCCATAGATGTCATCAAAGGCTTTGATAATATCTATGAGGCACATAATCTTTGATGATATATATGACACAAAATGTGCATTACCACACTATAGTGTCTCCTAATTCTTAAAGTATAGTTTAATACAAGTTTCGTTATTTAAAAATAAAAAATAATGTCTTCTAGCAATGCCTGCCGTCATTATAAAATAGATATACAAGTCAGTATAGATTGAAAATGTTATGTGTGGCCCTTTAGTGATGCCGAGGGCGGCACTTGTGGCCCTCCATATCAACTCAGTTGCCCAACACTAGTCTAAACATTACATGGAAAGGCAGGAAGTTGGTTCTGACTATGAAAGTGGGAGGTAAATGAATCCAGTATTTAAGCTACTGTGATAAGGGCTTTTTGGACAATTTTATTTAGTAAAAATGGAAATCACATACAAACTTTTATTGAACAAAAGCTTTTTTCTAGATATAATTATGAAATATGTTTCAACAACACTTATTGGCAGACATTGATGGGCTTCCCAATATAAATAATGTTTCATGCATCCTTGAAACCTCTAAGCCTTCTCTAGTCATAAGATGTGTTCCATTGAGCAGCCTGACGCGTCCTTGGCGCCCAAACAGCAGGACGCTTCAGTCTTCATTGCCTGCAACACCCAGCACCACGACGATAACTTGTCACTTTTTTTAATGCAGTGGTTCTGTCCGCATTTTCTTCCCTGCAGTTGGCGTGTGCTGAAAGCAAGGGAAAAAAACAAGAGTGGAAACATGCCCATAGATGCTTCTGAGCTCTTCTGCCCACTAGTATCCACCACAACACAACCAACCACCGGCATAGGCTGTAAAGAGCAGCAAAGGTTGCATATCTTGACCATTTCTACCTAACCTACCTACCTAAATGTAAGGCTATGTTTCCACTTAGGCAGAATCGCCTGCCAATCGCCTACACTACTTTCGATAGGCCTGTCCCCATTGATAGGATCGTGCATGATTGCGATTCCCCGCCTTCTGACAGTCTGTGGCCGTAATTATTTTCCTCTATTCGTGCCCATAGACATGATTGTAGACGATTTGCGATTGCGCGTGCAGGCGATCACAAATCGTGCCCATTCATTCTCTATGAAGGCGATTTTTTAATAAAGTGGGCCTTTTTTTAAATAAATCGCCTGTGAAAATCCCCTGGTCAATCACCTGCTGGCGATTCTGCAATCGGCGATTCTGGAAAAAAAGTGCGAACATAGCCTAAGAAGTACTTAAAGCGGTTTTACACTCAAAATAAAAAATAAAAAAAACAGACATACATTAAACAGACACAATACTCACCTGTTAGCAGTTCAGATGCTGGGAAACTGCTACACAAACAAAAAACCCACACTAAACTGTCTTCACTTGCTTGCAGATGGAATGCTAGCATCTTGGCTCCTGGCATCTGCACACTTCCACCCACACTGACCCCCCCTCTCCTCCCCCCTCTCCTCTCCACCTCCTGTGTCTTCTGATCAGAGCTGCAGAGACTGGTAGGGGGGGGGGGGGGTTGTGAAGAGGGGGGCCTGGCAGAGATCTCCTAGACACCACTTCGACTGCCTAGGTGCAACGTAATGCAGTGGGAGGAGAGAACTCCTGACAAGCTTCTCTCCTGCTGTCAGAAGAAGATTTGTTTACTACAATCAAGGATCTCAGCATTATCGGCTTCGCTGCAGCTGATAATGCTGAGTGACCACCCAGGTGGTAGGTCCGCTTTAAGTACCAAGGCTGCTGTATTTCACCCTCTTTCTAGGCTGCTGGCAACTGTCAGCAGCCCAGAAAGTGCCCGGGTGCCCCTGAAAAATAAGTAAAAAAATGCAATGAAACCTGAGCTGAACTAGAGATAGCTGAAAAAAAAGAAAAAAAAGCTTAACGACAGTGACAACAAGTGTCCATTCTAGTATTAAGTACAGATTTTAGTACAATTTATTACAGAAATTTATTCTAGTTAAATGTCGTAAAAAAAAATAAGACATACCCAAATTGTTTTGCTTATAAGATGAATACGACTGTCTTATTTTCAGGGAAACACTGTAGTATTTATTGTGCATAGAGATGGTAAGTTCTCCTGTAAGAGAACTTATGAAGAAGCACATGGTCAATTTGATCAGCTGAGCCAGTTTAGTTGATTTTCCCTGTTGAGCAAAATCAGGAAAGAACAACTCAATGTGCTGATCAAACTGATTATGTCCATTTTAGGGAGAACTTGCCATTCCTAATTGTTAAACTGGGCATACACGCGCCACCACGCTGTGACATCACCATGCTGTGATTGATCGGGCACATCAATTCCTGTTCAATGGGGACCCGTTCTCCCCAGCTTGCAGCCCGTGTTGTGTTGTGAGAGATTCACTAACTCACAGCACAAGACTGGAGCTGGAGAAAGGCAGCCAATCAGCACACAGCCTCACAGAGGGACTGCTGGCCCCGCCCCCTTCACACAGCGGTGTCCAGGCTGTAGCAGCAGGTCCAATACTTTGAATGGAGATTCTTGGAACATGTTGGAACCCTGTTTAATCGAGTTTGTTAATCAATAGATCCCACTGGAAGGAATGCATACACGGGTTAGATTTGTAAATAGATTAATATTGTTTCTGCAAGGTAAATGGTTATAAGGATTTGTTAGCTTTGAGCATCAGCCAAATGAATGTCAATCCACAATAAACTGGGAAATGGAAGTAAAAGGGGAAATAAGGGGAAAACAGAAATAAGAACAGACAAATTTAAAATAGACCAAAAATTTGTAACATGTATTTTTTTCAGCTTCTCTGGTTTTTTAATAATTTTTTTACTGGGGGTGGCATTCATCTGGCGCTGTACACCCAAACACAGGCACTTGCGGGCACATTTTTGGGCTGCTGAGTTGGCACCTGCAAGCACCAGACACACTCAGCATGCAGTATATGTTTTGCAAACTGCCGTATATGTCTTTAGAATGTTGGCACCATTCTCCACCATTGTGTTACCTAATTTTTATTGTATTGTATTTTTTTGTATTTAGGATTTTTAGAATATTAATAATTATAATACTTTCATGTAGTCTTTATCTGGGTACACCAATCCCTAAACTTAAAAAACATATAACATATACTAAAGCAGGGTACACAGATGAAGATATGGGCCTGATCGATGGCCGCTTCATGGGCCGTGCGTGCTCATCTCATCATCTATCTGGCCCAAATCATATGCGGCCATCACTGTTTTCGAGCGAAACCAATCAATCCCATTAAAAAACTGGGATATCAGACATGACCGTTAATCACGTCCCATGTCCATTGCTTGTCTCTCCAGCTCCTCCAATATCTGAGAGCAGCGTGATGACGTCATCACTCTGCTGCAGGGAACATCGAACGGCTCAAATATCGGGCCGTCTGTACCCTGCTTTACCTTCCCCTCTTCCTTGCTCCCATGCTGCCATACTGACAGCATCCAGACTTTTTCAGTCTCTCTCCCTCCCCCAATACGAATCTTAATCTAGTGACCCTCCGCGTCACCCGATTTCAGATCTGTCTGACTACGGGCGCAAGAGGACATGGGAAGGTAGATGTCATAAGAGACATCTAACCTAACATGGTCCCTTGCGCTCACCACGGCAGTAAGTCACAGGGGGTGAAGCTGTATTTTGAAAGTTGTTTGGTTTTTTTTGTACTTTTGACCTCCAGTCTGCCCTGTTATCTGCACCTCTGTTGTCGGGAATAGAAGGCAGATGCGGAGGTGGTAGGTCCGCTTTAAGTTTTTTGTTAACTTTTTACCCCCAATGTGCCCTATTATCGTCACTAACAGAAAGTAGGAAAGCACAATCAAGCCTTCTTAAAACAGAAGGTATTTACACGGCCCAATCGAGCACAAATCCCAAAAGTTTAGGTGGAAGCCTTCGTTTTAGGACAGTGGGCGGAGCCATGCAAATTATTCCTTTTCGCCCCATCAGCAGTAGGAAAGAAAGTGATAGAACTGCTTTACATTGCAGAGGAATTGCTGCAGAAATATGCAGTACCACCATTGACCTTTAGATGGCGACAAGGTAGTGTTGACAGGCTGAAGTGAATGTCCAGCCAAAATGTTTTCTTTTGCTGTCAAGATGTATTTTAGGTAAATTTACCTTAATTTAACTATAACAGTGTGAAAGATGGGTGCACAGCCTCACACTACGGGTTCACAATGTTTAGCATAGTAGAAGTCCAGCTTAGGATACAAATGTGTTTGGAGCTTAGCAACAATTGGTTGAAAAAGCTAATGATCAAACTACTACCCTCCAGGTATATTAAATACAATATTCCTTTGCCAATGTCATTTTTTTCACTCTGACATGTACTTACTTGCAAACCATTTCCTGCTAACACCAATTATTTCATACAGTTATATTTCGCAAGGATGTGGCAATGGATGCTGCAGTCAGTCCTGGAGGCAGGGTGTTGCCATGTTTGGAACATATGTGACGTTAGCCTGTTTTGCAGATTTCTGTCTCCCGTGGTGGCAATTTAGGAAATGATCTGATTTAGCTGAATCATAAGGGAAAGAAGACAGAAAACAGAGTCACTCTAAATTCCTTACCTACCTGCTCTGTGGAAGTTGCCATGTTGATTTCTGTGGAGCTTTTGGGCGGGGTATTAGCAGCAGACACACGTACGGCCAGGGCTTTTGTTCTGGGGGAACACACTGGAACGGAGTTCCGCCACCTATTTTAAGTCTGGCCCCAAAATAAGCGCACTGGCTGCAGTGCGTCCTGGGTGGCCCGCCGGGGGGCCTCCATGTGTGTTGTTTAGTGGGGGGAGTGTTGGCCATTTAGCACGGGTTACGGGCGCGCCACGAGCGGGCAATTTTGTGCCTCCCCTCTTCCCCTATCTCGCAATGTGCAGGGAGGGAGAGGCGGCGCCTTCCCATTGTTTTTGGGCGGTGGCCCTATGACAGGGCAGCTCCTCCCCCGTCCATGCTGGAGAGAACTTTCTCTTCAGTGTGGACTGGGGAGTGGAGTTCTAGCCGTGCCTGCACTGGTGGGCGACGTGCCCCATTCCCCCAATGGGTAGCTATTTATGGAGGGGACACCCGGTTTTAGGGGGCAGTCTAAGGGGTGGGTAGGGGCATGGCCAGGGGAGGGGGATGAGTTCCACCACCTTTTCTCTGAGAAAAAAAGCCCTGCGTATGGCCATTGAGAAGCCATATATAATGGTATTCAAAGGAGAAGAAAGTGGATAGACTTACATAGAGACATGATAATGTGACAGCTTCATCTGTCCTGATGGTCATTGCGATCATAGATGCAACGGTGCTGCAGAGAGAAGAGGAGAGAGAAAGGGAAACGAGGGAGATTGAGGGATAACTCCTTACAACAATAGGGGGTTTGCAATCCTGGGACACAGAGTACATCAGATGATCCATACTGCACCATACATAGTGCTCTGCCGTGATTCCCTGCCCCCTCCCTCCTCCCCTCTACACGTCGCCGGTGTCATCAATGATGCCAGCAGTGTGGGGCGGAAAACTGAAACCACCTTCTTAACATGGAGTCAATGGCACTGCTTGTTTCGTTGTTGCTCCTTTGGTATATACAGTTGTGTTCAAAATGATTCAACCCCCACTGAAATTGAGTGTTTTGGCCATTGTGACATTGATTTTGATCATTTCCGTCATCTTGTTTACAATGAAATGAAAGAGACGCTTGTAAGTCAGAGAAATATAACATAACATTAATAATGAAATAACCACAAATGTCTTTTCTGTGCTCACATCATTATCAGTTTTTTTCACCCCCCAAGTGACATTCATTCTTAGTACTTAGTACAACATCCTTTTCCAGTTATAACAGCTTTTTAACGTGAAGCATAGCGTGACACAAGTGTCTTGCAGCGATTTACGGGGATCTTAGCCCATTCTTCATGGGCAAAAGCCTCCAGTTCAGTCACATTCTTAGGCTTGCCCGCTGCAACTGCTTTCTTCAAGTCCCACCAGAGGTTCTCAATCGGATTTAAGACTGGTGACTGCGATGGCCACTCCAAAATGTACCTTGCACACACTGAAGCTTCTCTGTACCTGCAGAAGCAAAACAGCCCAAAGCATGATTGACCCCCCACCATGCTTCACAGTAGGCAAGGTGTTCTTTTCTTCATAGGCCTTGTTCTTCCTCCTCCAAACATAGCGTTGATCCATGGGCCAAAATAGTTCTAATTTTGTTTCATCAGTCCACAGAACACTACCAAAACTTTTGTGATTTGTCCACATGACTTTTGGCATACTGCAGTCGATCAACGGATGGATGGATCAACGCTATCAATGCTAAGATACCCATAGATCACTGCAAGACACTTGTGTCACGCTATGCTTCACATTTAAAAGCTGTTATAATTGGAAAAGGATGTAGTACTAAGTACTAAGAATGAATGTCACTTGGGGGTTGAATAAAACTGATAATGATGTGAGCACAGAAAAGACATTTGTGGTTATTTCATTATTCATGTTATGTTATATTTGACTGACTTACAAGCGTCTCTTTCATTTCATTGTAAACAAGATGACTGAAATGATCAAAATCAATGTCACAATGGCCAAAACACTCAATTTCAGTGGGGGTTGAATCATTTTGAACACAACTGTACACATCCAGAAGAATGGGTCAAAAAAGGTAGCCTCATATTTCCTGAGATCATTTCTATTAATGGAGCAAAACAGCCTTACGTATGTATATATCCGAATACCGGTAACTGCTTGGATTTTCTTTCGTGTGAGAAAAGCAAGGTCCTACAGAAACATTGACGGTAAATCTTCTGAGGTTACATCTAAGCTGTACAAATCCAATGTTTTCATAGTGACAATCCACAAATACTCCGGAGATTTCCTTACAAGGCTATGATACTTGCGAGATTTAACGATGGTACATGATCCAGTCTACCTTCAGAAGAGGCTCTCTAAGGTAACTAATCAATGTGTTCCTGCACATTATGTTCAGAATACCTCACTGGTCAATAGCTTTCATGACTGGTGGATGACCTCCCCTTAACTAACCAACATATATAAAATAAAGACACAACACAGTTCTTTCTTTGGAAAATGTATACCGTATATATATTTTGTTATATATATATATAATGGACCAAAAAGCTCAATTAAATCCAAAATGTAATATAATTTAAATGAAACGTATCAAGAACAAGGATCTCCCAACAGTGCCACCAAAGTTGAGACCGAAGCAGCCACCAGCCCTTCTTTAACCTAGCTCGGCGGACGGCAGGTACCTTAACAAAACACTTTACATAACAATAGCATTAAACTCAGATGGGGCTTAAAGCCACAAATCCCTACATCATATTCAGTACTTGGTGAATGTCATATCCTGCAAAAATATCACCAAACACCTTTAAAATATCTTAAACTTTCCCCTGCACTGTTAAGGTTTCGCACCTGCTGTGTCACATACTGAGGAGGGTGGGTACCCTGTTTCCCCAAATATAAGACCTCTCCTGAAAGTAAGACCTACCCTGAAAGACCTAGTTGCTATCCCCCCCTGTGCTTCTAATATAGCCCTTTCTCGAAAATTAGACCTACCATGTCCCAGGGAAAGCTTCAATATTTAGAAAGACATGACAGGAGGCGTTTTGTCACCCAGAAATAAGCCAAGTTTTTTTTTGTCACCTAAAATTAATGTAAGACAATGTCTTATATTCGGGGAAACAGGGTAACAAGTTTAGAGGAAAAAGGGTTTTCTACTCTCCTACCCTTTAAAAAGCATATCTTATCCCCTCCCTATTAGGTTTACCATCCCCACCCCTTTACCAATCCTAAATCACTATATCATCCCCAGTCACCACCAGTCAAGGAGCCCTCCCACATAGCTTTCGGTCCAGCTCGGGGCTGATATTTTATTTTAAGATTATGCTTTACAGACACAAGTCTGTGTCTACACTACGGAAAACGCCAGCTGGAAAACCACGCAGAGCAGCCGCCCCTTGTAATCCCATATAGGGAATGATGTGCCAGTTGGCAAGGTTTGCCAATAGATGTATAGGATGCGGTATTGCACCCAAACAGCGGATGGGCACTATGTGCACGCACACACAGACGTGCCCATAACGCTCCCCGCAGTTGCTGGGGTGGTGAAGTGTAGACCCAGCCTAATGGACAATGAAGTGGCACCATTGCCAGGATTAAGTTTAGTAGCTAAAGATGGTCGAATTTTTAAAAAAAATTCAAGTTAATTGCAAAGCCCCTGAACATGGTATCAACACCAAACTTGCTGGCGATGTACAGAAGAGTTGGGGGTATAATACAAATAGTTTTTGCACAAATAAGGTTCAAAGTCAAGTAAAAATTTCGAAAATTGGAATTTCGACTTTATTTTTGAACTTAATTTATGCAAAAACTACTTGTGCTAGAGCAAAACTTTTTTTTCCAAATGTTCCCCCAACCCTTCTCTATATCCCCAGCAATTTTGGTGATGATATCTTGTTTAGGGGCTTTGCAATCAGCTCACAAAGTTAGCAAGTCGAAAAATGTGACCATCTCTAGTAGTAACTAATTTTATCAGTCTGGCAGGAAAGCTCTATATTTGGGGTATAATATAGTGAGTACTATAGTCCAGGAAAGTAGTAGAAGCACCAACTTTGTACCCACTGATGTAGATGTAGTGCTCCCATGGTCTGTGCCCCTCAGTAGGCAATCCAGGGGTGCCCTAAACTTGCTTGGTGGATTGGGACCATCATTTTATGGCATCATGGCCACGGACACTGAAAAGCTCTTCTTTTTAAGCACCTGCCTCCTGGGGCTGGCCTTTTAGTCACAAATGGATTCATTTTTATATCGGCCCAGAATTTCACTGGACGTTAATGTTTTATATGAGTATTTCCCTTCAACCAACTGTCCTTCTTCACTCAACCCTGAAAGTGGTTGTGACATGGTGGTTACAGATCTGGCCTTGCGCTTCCTCTACAGCAAACCCTCTTTGGAGGCATTCTATTGGAACCTAGTACGTAGGGAACTCAGTTCGAGTCATGGTCCCCTGAGTAAAAGGGCATTGGGGGTTCAGGAAATACAGTTCTTGGCCTCTTTAGAGGTAGGACACACAAAAACACCCAGTCCTTTTGTGTAGTCCACCTTTGTGCACTCACTGTACACTTTGAGCCCATCTTTCACTTCCATTCACTTTAATACTGTAGTGAGGGTACCTGCCACAAGCTAGGTGCAAAGGAGGAGCCAGCCTCAAGTGTAAGGGAGACCGAGACGGTTACAGAGCTTAGCCCTCCAGACACAAAGGGGGCTCGAGCAGAGATAGTATAAAGATGCTGGGTTCAAGTTGCACCTTGCTCAATATCTCCACAGTAGTTCTGGGCAAGTTGGCTCCTCAAATTTCCAAGCCGGATACCCCATTAGGGAGCGTGCGGGTGGCTCCCTAGTCTAGCTGTCTGCACTTTTCTGCAAGCCTCCTGACCCAGGTCCTGGGACAAGAGAGAAACAATAAGTCCGACGGTGAGTGACAACTGCTCTGCATTCCTTTGGAGGAAGGATCACAAGAAAAAGTTCATATTTACTAACTTGACCAACATTCACTTGCCAGCTAAGAGAAAATAAAAGTTCACTTTTGCAATAGTATATGACCTTGGAGTTCAGTAGTGGCTGGGATACGAATGTGACCTTCTTGACTGCTTTATACTGGTCCGTGACTTTGGAAGTACTTAGTATGAAACCAACATAGGAAGAGATATCGAGAGATAAGAGAGAGACAAGTAACCCTACCTAACCCTCTCACCATCCACTGCCCTCCAACAACACTATTCCCCCATACCTTATACCCAATAAACACACATGACACCAATGTTGATTTAAAAGTGGATATAAAAATATGGCCAAAGCTTTATTAAATCAAATTATTCCACATGAACGTCAGAACTGCATCAACAACAACAAAAAGGTCCAAGACAGTGTCCCCCAAGTTCCAACATCCACAAACATCTGTACCAGCCGCCAGCCATAAACCAGTTCTCGGGTACTTCAATCTCATTGGCTCCTTCTACATTATCTTTTTTGGATTTTCAATGTGGTAGCTTTTTTGCCGAATATTACGATCCAAACCGATACCGCCGTCGGGATACATTGGTCTGTTTTAATGGATCGTAATTTTAATCTCGGAGTGTATGGCCAGCTTAAACCTGGTGACTGCCCTACCACCGGCACCATCCATGTCTTCCTGGACGCTGTCAAGGACCCGCCTGCCATGACATGACAAAGAAAAAAAAACCAAACATTCACAACACATCACATGGAGGGAGGCATATCTGTCAACTTGAATGTCCAAGAATAAGGGAAAATACAGGAAGTGACATCCCTGGCATCACTTCTGGTATTTTGAATGTGTCTCTTCCGTGTTCCAAATGCAGTAAGTGATATCACTGACCCTCCCTGCTATAGAGAGTGAGTAGAATGGAGTGTAACACCCCCTCCTTAAATTACCACGATTTCAAAATCCTGGGATTTAGTCAAATCGGGATAAAAAACATGACTTTCTTCAGAGGGAGGAGCTCTTCCTTTAGACAAAATGGCTGATCGTACATCCTCAGACTGGTTTCCCTCCCGCACAGCTCCTCTGCTCGAAGCATCACTTTCGGTTCCTACATCACCTGCTCCTCCTATCCACCCTGCCCCAGTCAGGCACTGCTGTGCTCATGGTGCCCTGGCTGGGGTGGAGAATGATGGGGCATTATTCCTATAAATGACAACAAGCATAGGGCACTATTCCTCCTACTGACACCAATGATGGAGAACCACTTTACCACTAGCAAAGAACAATTCTGTACTCACTCACTTCTAACCAACACTACAGTACTTTATTATTTCCTCTAATTGGAGAACCAGACAAATTATTTGCACCCACTGAACAAAGCCTGCCCCACTAATGTCCACATTGCCGAATTTGGCCGCGTGGCGGTACGGTTTTGAGCCGCGAGCGACCACCTCCATTGTTTTTGATGGGGCTGTCCCCACTTGCGTGGCTGCCTGCGTTTTGGATGCGACCAGCCACTAATGGCTCCATTAACATGTAGTAAGCCGCTAGTGGCAGACGCCACCGCCAATAATCTAGCGGCTGGCGGGACCATGCTGCCCCGCGGGCAGCTTCGACTGTGGGGACAAGCCCTAAGATGTGAAGGACAGTACCTGGACCCTGGTTGAGAAAGTTTACACACCCCAATGTACAGCCTATGTGTATTTATAAATGCTTTCTTTGCAACAGAAACGTCTTTTGGGAACCAGCCGACCAGTCACATTTATTACATTCATTGTCCACAGGGTGCTTTAGGGATTTGGAGATGTAGAAATCCACAAAAACAGAAGATTTGGATAAGAACGAAGTTGTTTCCTTGTTGATGTCTCTTTCAAACTGCCATTTATGCTGCAGAGCATGTGGTTATGATTATGCGTGTGCTTTGCATTGTTAACATTATTAAGCTGATGAAATATTATCACAGCTGCAGTAAGACATGAAAAAAAACACAGCGAGAATTGGAAATACATATAGAAATGTAAACTTTGCTTTATGAACAGTTTCTATACTGCAAATAACTTTATAGATTGGTTGTTTGTGGGAAGCACTGGCTTTACATTTTTTATGTTTGTTAATTTTTACCTTTGTAAAGCTGGGCATAGATGGGCAGATTCCTGCCGGATTCTTAGCCAATCAACTGCCGTGCCCGTTCCCGTCAATTAGTGAGTGGTCGTCCGAAAATCGGCCGCACCCACCTGGCAAGATCGACCAGGAATATGCCACATGTCGGATCGCACTGTGATTCGACATGTCAGTAAATTCCCGGCCGATCCCATTACACAAAAGGTGCCTGGACGATTCTCTGCTGCAGCAGCATCGGTAAGAAAATGACACATGGCACCCCATCCCTCCCCCCTCCTTCCCCTGGGTGGATATCCGTGGTTTCAGCCGGGGG
>CM070041.1:44209350-44224434 GCA_036250615.1 Ptychadena robeensis | reverse complement strand
CGGGGGAAGATTACTGTTTTTCAAGCGGTTGGATGTTCCGCGTGGGAACAGGTGTTTCCGACTCCTCAATGGTCATAAGCTGTGTCCCCTGCGAGCTATCCAGGAGACCGTTGGCTCGCACCCCTCTGATATTGGCGCTATGCGCATCTGTCGCACTTTTTTGCCAAACAGTACGGGGGATGAGGGGGTCCGATTGAGCTCAACCCATGGGAGACGCTTGTGTTCCGACGTCGGAGCCCGTACAATGCTATCGCAGTTCGTACCGGTTAATGCCACCGCAGAGGTGGAGGACTCCGGTGCCGTACTTTCTTCGGGAGTGGGAGAGGGGGGGGGCGAGGGGGGGGGGGGGGAGCGGGACGTTTTGCCTTTTACGGAGAGCAGTTGTCCACCATTATGCGATCCCAAAACATGTCTCTTCCGTGAGTGCGAAAAACGCAGGAGATGTGCTACAAGCTCTTTTCTCGATGGGTATTGGGGTACCTGCGAAAAACTCTGCAGAGATCTCCACGATGTAAACGGACAGTGCTGGAGGGGGGGTGGGCATAGGCTTTGGGACGTTTCTTCATATTGGTGGGAGAGGGTCCCCCGTATTTCCCGTTCGGGACACAAAAATAGGGTTGCTCCCAGAGTTTCCGGCTCATGCCATTACTAACGACACGGCTTTCTTTCTTCTCCAGTGCACCTGTATCCCGATCGACGAAATATAAACGGCTATTCTACCACACCTATCAACGCGGCCAAAGCTTGATTCCGCTTCAAGGGCACTGCTGGAGGTCACCACAAATGCAGGGAGTGGAAGGACAGGGGTATAACACCATGGCGGCGAGGAATGATAGCACGTCCGGGATATAAGCATAAGCGTTTCATGAAAACGTTGGTCTGTCCTGGCCTGGATATAATATACTGCTAAGCCATAGGGGGGGGGGGGGGTTGGGGGGGACTGTGGCGGGGTTGGTAGGAATAGAATGGGCACCGTACAGTGCACCTGCACATCTACAGATGCTGCTGTATATTTTGTGTGTGAAAAACTCAATAAAACTTTATTATACAAAAAAAAAAAAAAAAAATGACACATCTATGCTCGGTTTAACTATTGGATATATAGGTCTTTAACAAATAAACTGTCAATGCTTTCACTTTTAAAATCCCTTTGACCATACAACTATTTGTGCATTAAAAGTCCCCAGAGTCCTAGTCTCCACATGGGGGATGTATGATGCATTATGCATTTTCCTCTGACTCTCCAACTTGGACTTTAGGTTGCCCTCTTGTCTGTGTCTGTATGTGGTGCATAGAGTCAGTACAACAACAATTTTACTATTTCACTATCTATGTCCTGTTGTGTAAGGGTATGTTTCCATTATACATCGGGACCCCCTCTGCAAAGAGTATTGCTTGGAGGGATCCCGACATAGCACATAGACTTACCAGCTCGGCGGTTGCTGTGTCTTCACGGTGCCGAGCCGTTCCACAGATGCAAGGCTCAACGTAGTCAATTACGTTGAGCCTCTGCATTGGCCCGATGTGTAAACAGAGCATCCGCCGAGCAGGCAAAGTCTATGTGCCAAGTCGGGATCCCTGCCAAGCAATACTCTTAGCGGAGGGGACCCCGATGTAAAGTGGAAACATAGCCTTACAAGCAAACTAACATTTCTTTAACAAATCTTTAATAAACATTCACAATGATTTACATACTATACATTAGTAATAAATGATATACATGGATGCCAATGTATAAAAAATAAAGTTTATTATAATAAATATTATAAAACATTTATGTACATATGTGTCATTATCGTAAGATGGACGTAAAGGTTTAAAAATTGAAAGTATCTTGGGGGCTTCCATTGCTGACCTCCTCCAGTAACAGCTGCCTGGCTGATGTGTCCACCATCTTCTTTCATGCTTTGTTTGCTTCTGGACTGGAACAAGCTCCTTGGTCTTTATATTTCCCAGAAGTCCTTTTTCTGTGCGCTTAGCATTAGTGCGTATTCATAGCCTTGAAGGAATGGTTGGTTATTCCCATTTCATTCTCAATTTCAACATTCATTCTGTCCTTTCTCTTCTTTCTGTTGCAAAGCAAAATGCCCAACACAACCATCACTATCACCAATGCTCCTAGGCCTACCCCGACGCCTATATACACGGGGGACATTTTTGAGGCAGTAGTGTGAATCACCCTACACGGACCTGTCATGCTTCCCTCTGCACTTTCTGCTGCCTCATTAATGTCTGCCGGGCTTTCTCCAGCATTATTCATGGCGATAACACACACCCCGTACTTGGTAGCTGGGAGAAGATTTGCAATGTAATAGGAGCGATGTGAAGAATTAAGAACTGTTTCCACTGGACCATCCTGTCCCTGGTACAGTACTCTATAACTTTGCACTGTAGATGAAGGGGAACACCAGTTTACAGTCACTTCTCTGGCCCCAGGCAAGACTTGTCTCAGTTGTGGAGGGTCTGGTTTGATATTTGGTCCATCTATTCCTGGGCAAAGACAACTGCCACTTGTCTTGCTTTGAATTTCTTCACATGTTGGTGACAGGTGCTCACATCGATTATATGGACACGGCTCTGAAGGAACAAGGGGGGATGGAGAAATTGCTGGGTCCTCATCATCATCATCATAGTAATCGTCTGGTCCACTGGTGATGTACAGGAGGCGCTCAGGGGTACTTCGACGATTTGTGACTTTGGTGTGCTGTATAGCTGTAGACTGGTAACTGGCCATAGTTGGGGTAGCTGTGTCCACCTTTGATGATGTGGTGTCTTCGGTGCCAGTGTTCACACTTATGAGGCAGGTGAGCAGAAGTAGTGAAAAAAAAGAAGGAACCATCTACAAGTAGAATTAGGCATAACATTAATACTGGACTAATAGAAGACAAATACACATACACAAAAGTATACAAAAGTAATAATCACATAAGGCAGTGGTTCCCAAACTTTCCTTGTTCAAACACAGAATGAGAGCCAGTGCAATGCGGAAACACAGGTTTTTTTTTAAAGGTAACAGACATTTTTATTTTTACTAGTATTACTGCTAGCATGTCCGTTGCAGAAAAAACAAAAAGCTGCACCATAGCTGCAGTACAGCTAGTGTGAAATGGCCCACACACCAATCATACAAAGAAATGCATCATATATACACACACCAATCATATACAGACATGTATCATATATACACACACCAATCATACAGAGACATGTATCATATATACACACCCCAATCATACAGAGACATTTGTCATATATACACACCTGACTGTCCATCTTTCAGGCTTGTCTGATTGGCTGGCAGTGGTAGGGGAGACTGGGTGGACTGTGCAATCCCCAGAGGAAAAAGAGAAGTGACTGCGGAGAGAGACAATAATTAAATAAATAATAATTAAAATAGTAATTACAGTGGTGGTCGTGTTTACTACCGGTGCGACATCCTAAACTAGCTGCAATGCAGTGTGACATGCAGTGGTTTTTCATCAGCGATAGTTCATGTCCCAATAGAGATCGTCTAATGTGGTTTTTTTTATTATTTCAACAAACTTTTTACTTTGAATTTGTGGCCAATTTTTGAAAAAAACGACATGTGCCAGAGCAATATTTCTTTCTAATGTTATCAAATCACTTGTCTACATCTGCAGCTTCGTCCCCATACACCTTTAGATCTCCTTTTGTAATATGAGGGACTTTCTAAACAATCTATTCTACCTGTGTTCAATTGCAGAGGACCTGGCGCTACTAAAGCAGGGAACACACGTATAGATATGGGCCAGATCAATGGCCTCTTCGAGTGCAAGGCAGCTCAGGGCCATCTATCTGACCCATATCTAATGTGGCCATCCCTGTTTTCGAACGGGACCAATCATTCACGCTCAAAAACAGGGATATCGGATATGACCGTAAATCACAGTCGATGTCTTTTGCTTTGCATGGAGACCGCGGGTATCCATGAAAAGCATTTTCGGAGCTGGATGACACAGCAGTGCTGCGTCTCAAGCTCCATTGATGTCTGGCAGCAGTGTGATGACGTCAGCGCGCTGCTGGGACCCTCGAACGGCTCGTATATTGAGCAGTGTGTTCCCAGCTTTAGTTTTTGGTATATCTAAAGGCTATCTGACAGAGAGATCTAAAGGTGTATGGCCAGCCTTTGCACTGAACTCACAAACCACAGTAATGTAAATTTCACGACCGTCTCTAGTCTCCCACCCAACACAGTTATGTAAAACTCACCTTTATTGCAGTTTGTCTTTACTAGCTCTCCTCAGTACTGCTTCTTCTGCGATAATTCCAGCTGATCTTGAGTTCACACTTGCATAACTTTATAGTAATCCACTTTGTGATGTCACCTCCATGGATGAGCCTGAATCACAGGCTGAGTATGTGGGAGTGGAAATGACTGGATGGAATGGAACAGGAAAAGGGAATACTTTAGGAAGAAAAAGTAACCTGATTCTGAGCGCTCCTCGTGTGTGTGCGTGCGAGGAATGCGGACTTGTCGAGAAGTGTCCCATTCCGCCTCTCGGCCTATTATGAGGCAGGCAGGCAGGATGGAAAAACGGTAACTGGTAGTACTGACTTGTTTTTAACACATGAACAACATTAACATTCTCCTTTGTCGTTTGAACGATAAAGAAATAACATAACACATCTGTGCTGACTGCATGGGGAGGACCTACACGGAAGATCAGTAACCAGTTCTGATCATGTGAGCTTATGAAGATTTCTCACCAGCTAAACCAGGGCTGGGCAAACTTTTTGACTCTTGGTCCACATTGGCGTCATAAATTGGATAGAGGGTCCGGACCAAGAGCCTGTAATCGCAGTCCCCCCCATAGGTGTGCCAATTCCATGCATTGCCGGCATCACTAATGATGTGAAATAGGTGACGTGTGACAGGGACGCTGTTATCTTCTAAAATTTCCTGCACTTAAAAAACCCAAAACTCATTCATCAATAAGCAGAGATAATTCTTAGAGACTTCCTGTTGTCACCATGAGGATGCATCCGCAGTCTCATGATCATGCCATCGCATCATCCCCCAGGCAATGTTTGGACACCTCTAGGCATTATGTGCACTCATTGCAGAGAACAAGCGGAGGGGAGCATCTTTTCAACAAGGTGACATTGGCCAGACAAGAAAGCTAAATGGGACGGACCCTAAGCCGGCTTGTAGCAGACCCATTACAGCATGTGACGTCACCACGCTGTGAGGAGTCGGCTACAGAACTGACAGGAATTCTGTGTGCTCCACTAATACAGGGATTCCTGTCAGATTGTAGCCAAATAACTTGGAGGGGGAGAAGACTCCCCATCCACAGTAACTGACTACAACAGGATGGGCCACAAAAAGTACAGGCAGGACGAATTGCTGTGCGATCCGACTTGCGGCTTTTGGGTCGAAACCTCAAGGTGGGCAACCATGTAGTTGCGGGCCACCAACCACCATGCGTTCGGCGTGAGCGCGCACACCAGTCAATTGCAACTATGGCTGGGAATCGGCATGTCACATTCATCGCATTGTCAATTGGCATTGTCAACAGTGTCAGCGCTGTTCTTGTAACAATTAGTTAAAGCAAGTTCTTTTCTTGAGGTGGCCATACACGGGTCGATTTCCCACTTGATTCCTGGCCGATCGATCACCGGGCGCGTGCACGCTGATCGATCGACGAGGAATCGAGTGCAGCCCACCTTGACTGATTGACCCCGCCCGATCGACACGGCCCCCAAATCGGATCGGCCAGAGAACCAACCTGTTGGTCTTTTCTGATCGATTGGGCACACATCAAGGGGCGTTGACATTTGTGAATCGATCGGGAACAGAATCGTCCAGGAATCGGTGGCCTAAGGTGGTAGGCACAGACTTGATTGGGCGATCGATCGACGCCTGTGGCTTCACCGGAATCGATCACTCAGGAATCGACACGTGTATGGCTAGCTTTAGTTTAACCTAAAATCCCAGATCACAATCTTTTAAAAAAACAAAACACCAAATTTCTTTAGAAACTGAAATGATCGTTGACAAACCTGTATAGACAAATGTATGTCACTGGATAAAAAAAAACATGTTGCAATCAATGATAAATTTCCACCTTAATAAGCTTTGATGAAAGTCAATTGTCTCTTTGGCAAATAAATGGGAATATTTGTATTACAAAAAACGGAGTTATCGACTTTGCTTGTACTTCAAGAGACGTAGCCATCAACTCACAGAAAAACCCTTGAGGAAGCCAGGAAATGCTGCTCTGGAGACATGTGATGGCGACTTTGGCATGTAGGAACTTATTTTGTGGATTGCAACACAACTCTTGGCAGACATTGAGTTTTAGTATGTGATGATGATATTCTTCTGCACAAGTGGTTTTTATTGTTCTGTTTGTTATAGATAAAGATAAAACAATTTCAAACTCAGAACCCTATGCTGTGGGCTCTATGGAGGTGGGTACCCCAAGAAACAGGGGCTACCATCATAAAAGTACATGTAGACACATACTGTCTCTGACAGCTCTCATCCGTGAATGTCCTGCTCTCCTTTTATTAACCAGGACAAAAGTTGGGTTCTATCAGATTTGCTGACATTTTGGACATTGCAAGGAGCTGATGGTGTCCAGTAAAATGATAGTCAGGAACGCCGTGAGGGGTGAACATGGTGCACTCCTGTGCCTGGCCCGAGCATCTAGAGGGGCCTGGTGCTCAGCTGTGTCCATCAAAATGAGCTTCCACTGGCTGCACGATCTACTTTATACAATGACTTTCTATATCCTCCACTAGGGGGAGGAGTTCACTCCTCTAAATATGCTGCATTACATAGCAGGGTACACGTTGAGATGAGCCTCCCCCCTCCAAGTGTCACTGACAGTACATTCAGCTAAGGGGACTATGTAGTACTGCTGCTATAGATTTACTTTTAACATGTGTATTACATGAAAGGGGACCCGTCGAGATGAGCCCCCACCTCTCAACGGGCTCCTGTGTCCATAGTATAATGAATGGTCAATGACACGGGGGGGGAGCTCATCTCGACGGGTACCTCTCTACTGATGACTCTGCCGCCTAGATCATTGCGCCCACACATGCACAGTACAAGGGATGGGTTTAGCTCGACAGGGAGGCCCATCTCAATAGTACACCGAGCTGCCCGCCACTGTTGACGCGTATGGCTGCAAGCCATACTGCTTGCAGCCTCTGCTGAGCCTGTTAGGTCATGCAGTAATCCTCCCGCTCAAAACTTTTTTTGATAGCACCTCCACCCCCCTGGCTCAACAACTTTTAATGCTAGCAACATCCCACCCCCAATTTTTTTTTTTATAAAAACTATTTTCCAGGGTGGACCCCCGAGATTCCTGATCTTGCATTAACTCCTGAGGAAGCGGCCTAGATGCCGTGAAACGTGTCGAGTATTCGCAAGAACAATTGTTTGCTTAACTGTAAATTTACTTTATGTTTGTAACTATAATAAATATTCCCAAAAAATGTAAGATATTGCCTAACAAATTCCCTTATGGGTTGGATGGTGCAACCCGTTCTGCTGTGTTCTCTTTTTGACTTTAATATCTTTATTAGATTTTTAACATTCACAATTAATCATGATACATCTTCACAATCCATAATAAAATTATCTAAACATTCTGCTGTGTTCTCTTTCGTTGAGCTGCGAATCTGTCTTGGCGGACCTGCCGAAACTCTGGTCGAGCTGCGAATCTGTGTCTTGGCGGACCTGCCGAATGGTTCTGGCACTGCCCCTTCTGCGTCATCGGTGACGCCAGAGGGGTGGGGTCCGCGCCATAGACCTCCATTATAATGGAGGGGGGCCGGTTTTTCCAGGGGGAGGACAGGAAAAACAAAGTACAGCATGGTGAGGACTGAGCGCTAGGGAGGTTAATCCACGACTACTCATATGGGCTATATAGGGAACAAAGAGAAAACCACCACAAATGTAACAAAAAACATCTTTATTATATGTCTAGCAAATTCAACATTCACCAAACTCTGCAGCTATAGGTTATTACTGACTTGCATAGACCATACCTAGCTCTGGAATGCTTACTTTGAATAATGTGATTTATTCTGCATACACATATGTGGTGCGCCTGTGTGCAGTGCATGCTTATCAGTATAACGTGCTGGACAAGTAACATCTGGCTGCTCTGTGTTACACAAGCTGAAACTGCAGCGAGTGAGTAGGAGGAATATCAGTGGGTTATATCTCTACTCCCATTTTCTCTGCTAGGTTTTAGAAATTAGGAATAAGCTTACCAGAAATAATAGTTTTTACTCCGTAGCATAGTAGTTGTTTTAGAACTATAGCTGTCACAAATGATGACCTACGCCCCCCAAATCAACAACATAGGGATTTGCTATAAAACTAGGGCTGGAGGTTACTATAGATCAGTGGTTTCCAAACTGGGAGGCGCAAAGGTATTTCAGGGGGGGGGGGGGGGGGGGGGGGGGGGGGGGGGGGCATGGGCCATCATTCTGACCCTGTGTTTGAATGGGGAAGGAGGGAATGATAATGTTCCTAAATAGAAAAGGGGGGCCCTGCAAGGAAAGTTTGGGAGCCACTGCTATAGATTACAAGATAGTACAAATCAGTGCTCTTCTGTTATGGGTGGGCCATACACTTTATATTTTTAATAAATTGGATCAACCCTAACCTAAATCTAGAGATAAGGTGCTTGGTGAGCCAGTGTAAAAGTCCCCAAACAAGGGTCGATGTTTTTGTTCAATTCCCAAATGATCGCCGCGCATCTACAGGAATCAAAAACAAAAACCCTAGTATGGTCGATCCCGCTCGAAGAAATGTCAATCAAACAAGGAACCAACATGTTGGTACATCCCTGTTCAATTGCCATTGGTCAGTTTAATCGCCAATGGTAAAAAAAAAACAGTGCGCAAACGATTCGCCGAACGATTAATGTTGAGTCACCACTCTACGGTCGATCCCGCGGGTATTGACCCATGTATGGAAACCTTTTGGGCTTTAGGTTTGCCAACAGCTGTAGTGTGTGGAATTTACATAATGTGAATATAGATATAAAAAATATATGTCAGTTCCCTCTCACCAAACAAACACCGCGCGCCTTCGGGACTCAAAAGCAAAAACCCTTGTGCGATCAATTCCACTCTAAGAAATGTTGATCAAACAGGGAACCAACATGTTGTTAAATCCCTGTTCAATCGCAATTGGTCAGTTCAATTGCCAATGGCACAAAGCAGTATGCGTCGATATGTCGAATGATCAATGTTGAGTCATCACACCACAATCGATCGATGATCCAATGGGTTTTGACCCATGTATGGGAACCTTTTGGGCTTAAGGTTGGCCAACAGCTGTAGTGCGAGGAATTTACATAATGTGAATATAGAATAAAAAATATATGTCAGTTCCCTCTCACTTTGCTCACAAGGGGATTGTACACACCGCTGTGTGACGCCAAATTAAAAAGTTACATTTATTTATTCCTGATGACGTGGTGGTAGACACTATGAGCACCAGCATGTTCATACCCTCAGGTCTGTCTGGACTCGCACCAGCTGTACCGCTACATTACGAATCCCAAGGTGTGGTTGTGCTGTAAATCTGCCAACTTGGAGAAAGGTGAGGTGGAGGTAGGGAGAGACTTCCGCAAATCCATTGTGGAATGCGTGCCACTAGGCTAGGGATTGTATGTGTCATCCAATCTCGTAACACAGAATTCCTCTGTAGATGGGTGGGATGATAACAGCTCATGACATAAAATAGATCTGGGGTGACAAGGTCACAAAATTGCAACAAAAACACAAAAAGTTACATGAAATGTGTAAAACTTACAGAGAAATTTAAATTAGAACAATACAGGGAAACAAGGGAGAGAAATAGAAGGAGCAACAGAAAAAACAGCTTCCAAACTTCAAAAAAAGTTTGTGTACGGCAGAAGTTCCTATCTCCATCTTCTGTTGCGATAAGAGTGACGCGCAGCCATTTTCAGTTGTAATTCACAGCATATGTAAAGCTGCCCACAGACATGAGATAACGGTCCTCTGATATTACCGATTCTGTAACTGAAAGCTGTCTGCTCTCCTCAGCCATCCAATATCATACAAAACGGTCACTCTATCCTAGCTAAAGCTACCAGCGCAGCCATTTACTTGGTAAATAAATATGTTCTGCTCATGTGAATACAAGGTTATCCTACAGACAACGAATAAAGTCCAACTCCATTGTAAACATTAAAATTGTTTTAAAATAAATCTTTAACCCTCCTCCGTCTACCCTCCCCCATCCCACTGCTCCTTTCAAGATAGAAAGGTACTTTTCAGTGCCAGTGACTAGTGCAGCAAACCCTACTTCTGTTGATTAATCAGTGCATCATACGTTGCCTTCTCCTTGACTGGTGACAGAATACTACGACTGTTTTTGTGTGACCAATCATGGGGGGGGGGGGGGGGGGGGGGGGGAGAGGGTGATAAATTACAAAAATTAAGTGCAGCATTTCACAAAATAATCAGCTCTGGTCTGCTATACCAGACGTGGCAAACTAAGGCCCAGGGGGCAAAACTGGGTAACGCAGGGAACACACTCATGGCCATCTATCTGGCGCATACCATATGCAGCCATACCCATTTTCCTTGAAAACAGGGATATCGGACATGACCGTAAATCACGGTTGATGTCCATAGCATCGACTCCAGCTTCTCCAATATCGGGCAGCAGCGCAATGACATCATCACGCTGCTGCAGGGAACCTCGTTCTGGCTCCTCTCATTCCCTGCAATAAGTGAAGATAACACCTAAAGGATAATTGTTTGGATTGTTTCCATAGTTTGCTGCAATAGAATGTTTAAGCTTCTCTATCAAAAGCTTCTATTTATTATTATTTTTACCATATTTTCTTTTTCTAAATATCCTGTTCTAGCTACAAGGACTTAGGATCCCTTGCAGGCTCCGGCCCCGTGTCACATTGAAAAACCCATTGTGGCAAGTCAAAAAGTTTGCCCACCCCTGTGCTATACGGACACTAAATGAAAAAGCTCCCAGGAGTGACAAAGGGAGAAGGATCGGAGAAAGCAAGATTTCACATTTTTGGAGTTGGACTTTAACTGCTAAGACCATCTTGTGCCTATGAGCAAATTTCATGATAACATAAGTTATACAAAACTAGACCAGTCCTTCAGTACCAAAAGCATTTTAAGAGGCTATAGGGTGAAGGCAAAATTCCATCCTTGAATGATTATTGGCCGCTGCTCTGGGAACTCCTATGCCGAAGGTCAAAGCTTGAAGTGTAGGGTTCACTGTGGGAGCCGGTAGCACCACAGACATCTGTATCCGCAGCGGAAGAATTGTCTTCACGTTCTTCGGTGACCTCGGCTGAGCCATCTAAAAACACAAGAGAAGATAGAGGACATTGCTATACAACAAGACAATTTATACTAGAAGTACCATATTTTTCGGCATATAAGACGCACCTTTTCACCCCCAAAATTGGGGGCAAAAAGTGCCTGCGTCTTATACACCGAATGCGCGGCCACTCGGCCACCAGTGGTCGCACCTTGGATTCCCGTCAGCTCTCCTGGCACGGAGGAGCTGTCAGTTCAGCCGGATATCGGCTCTCCCATCTAAACTGTGTCATTTCCTATGCCTGGCATGGGCAATAAAGACAGAGCTAGATGAACTGGCATCTACAGCTCTCCTGTCCGTGGGAACAGAAATCAGCTGCCCCACGAACACAGAACCCAAGACATCGGGAGAGGAGAGAGAGCTGAACACAGCCCAGCTCTCCTCTCCCCCCTCCTCAGATCAGTGTAGTGTGACGTGTGTTCAGCTGAGAGTGTACTGCTGCCAGTGACACCTGCTGGCTGAATTGGATATTGCATTCATTAAATTCATTGCATTAACCCAATTGATGTGGAAACTTATTAAATCTTTTTTTTCTGGTTTTTCTGCCCTAAAAATTGGGTACGTCTTATGTGCCGGTGCGTCTTATACGGCGAAAAATACGGTATATCAGGATAGTTCTCACATTCATCCTCACCCAAGTCTTTTTCTCCATCGATCTGCCCAATAGTTTCGGTGTCTAGTGGATCTTCATCTATGAGAAAAAAAAACATTCAGTTTAGTATCTAGTTCATCATAAGTGCTCTTCTACCCTTAATATATTCATATTTCAAAAAGAGAGAAAAGTAAAAGAGAGAAATACTCCAGGGAGAGAACCGCGCCCCTATGGGTGAATGTGAAAGAAAGATGGGAAGTGGTGGCTCTCCATCTTAAGGAGACAGATTATAAGTGGGTCAGGCCAGTTGTCAAGAGTCAGGTGGTATGCCTGGATCCAGCGGTCCCAGCTGTCCAGGAATTGTTCATGTTTGCCTTTCAGGATAGTCAATAGTGTCAACTTTATTCATGAAATCCTGGAAGGGTTATAGTGGTTTCTTTTAGTTTTTGGCAATAGTTAACCTAAGAAGGGAACACACGCATAGATATGGACTAGATCGATGGCCGCTTAGAGCGCCATGGGCACTCACAGCCATCTATCTGGCCCATATCCGATGCGGCCATCCCTGTCATTGAGCCGGATCAATCAATCCTGCTCGAAAACAGGAATATCGGACATGACTGTAAATCACGGTCGATGTCCATTGAAGAGCATCTCTTTAACAAGGTGACTTAAGGGCTGGAAAAGAAAACTAAACAGGCCGGATTCATCCCCCAGCCTAACAATGTCTAGACTAGAAACCTCACCTGAGCTCTGTCCTGGAATTACTGTTTCAGTGCTGCTTTGCCCGGGATCAGCCTGCAGGAAGAGTAATGTACCATACAATGTCAGTTTCTAAGACTTTTCATGTATGGGATATTGTGCCGCTCGCTTCACATACACACATAAACAAGTTCAAATAAAGTAAGTCTATCAAATCAACAATGCTCACAGGCTTATATGTTCTATTGGCAAAAATGTAGTGCAAGGTGGTGCGTTATTCCAAATTCTAAAATAAAATACACATAGACGAGCATTAAGTGAGCAAAACACACATCAACTCCTCGTCGCTCAATTGATTGATTTAACACACAGTGGAATTGTTCCATAACCAATTCCTTAGTTGGGTACTAGAGATGTGAGGATAAAGAGTATAGAGTAGTACAGAGGATATAGAGTGTGCGCACGCTCTAAAATCTGAATCTAATTCAATCGAAATATCCAGAGAACCCGTCAGATACTTGTACAATCGAATTTCCATGTTATGCTCCATTTCCATCGCTTTCATAAATAGGTAATCGATTTCCTAACCATAAACTTAAAAAAAAAATGCTTGTGGTCACACGAAACAACGATCGGCCATGGACAAGGGACATGTCCTTTTTTCTCTGGCCGATCACCAGTACTTTAGCCAGGGTCCCCATCCAAAGTATAATACACCATAATGAACGCCCACAGATTGTAGCATCTATGACCGGCTTAACACTGTGCTTATTGCCTTTGCTTCTCTTTGCCCTTTTCTGCCTGCCCTGACTCATGCCTGAATGATGACTATGCCTGCCCTGACTTCTGCGTAACAGGATCAACCTGGACAACGCTCCTCCTACACGGCGAGGCCACTGCACTTAAGGGTTCATCATTTTGCAGAATTTATACCTCCAACGCCTAAAAAGCAAACACCCACAAGCGTGTGCTGCTCCAAAAGAGGCGAAGATGGCAAAAAATCTGTAAGGAAACCCACAGCTACTGTCCTGAGTGTGACGTTAGACTCTGTACAATCCCGTAAAATATTCCACACAAGGGAAAATAAATAAATAATATTTCTGCATACATTATTACAGTATATCTACTTAGGCTATGTCTCCACTGTGTGAACACATACACATTACCTGCCTGGCGAATCCTCTGTTCACATGACATTGAGCCGATCCAGGGATTAATGTAGTGCAGTACGTTAAACCCTGCATCAGCAGATGTGTGAACAGAGGATTCGCTGGGCAGGTATGTGCATTGATCACACAACGCAGTGGAGACATAGCCTTACAGTATTTTCAGGATTTGTTGATGAAAATAATTATTGTTTGAGCTGATTTTTGTGTTTCTTATTTTTTTTTTTATTGTTAAAATTGTACACAATTCTGGGTTTTAAACTTTAATTTAGGATGTCTACTACATGTCTACGTTAATAAAAATTTCATGCAAAACACTGTACTGGTACAGAAATCTGGACCTCAATGAACCACCATGGGGGTTAACAAAAAATGATCATCGTACTTCAGGACTGGGGTAATGATATCTTTGTACCCCTAAAAAACACTGATCACTGTCCATTATTATCCACTCACCCTGACACGAGATCTCCCAAAGCCCCACTGCAGATAACTGAGCAAAAGCAGGACGCTCATGAAGATAAAGTTGCTGGAGATGCCAATCACAGCGGACATGACCGGAAAATTATACAAGAGGTACCTGTAACGGACAACAAATGTCATGACACAAGGAAGTAACATATGCCATAGGAGAAAGATCAGTGAAATATTCCCAGCCAAGTGAAATGACAAAATCTAGTAACAACTCTTATAAATTCCAAACATACTGACCTTTGTTTACATATACATATACACGCACATATGTACTTCATATATATCCAGGGCTGCACATTAGTGGTACTCTGGTACGCAAAAGGGGCCAAAACCTAGCTATGCGTACCGGCATTATTGTTACACAGCTCATATGCGTACTAACAACTTGGAGGCGCTCCGTGTCTGGGCAGCCGCAGCTAAATGAATACTATGAAAGGTTGCAGTTAGGGGTGTGACACTGGGAATGTAAATTAATAATCCCCCCCAAAAAAAAGATTTTTTCTAAGGGTTTCTAAGCGTGTTGGAGATCTTGGGGATGAAAGTCAGAAAACACATATGTAAGGGTAAAACCGGACAAGAGAAAAGAACTGTGTGACAGAAGGAATAGGACTATGAAAGGATGACATTTGGAATGCAGGTAGTCTCAGGGGTTAGTTACTAACCCAGGAAATGTCAGGGTGTCATTACTGAGGTATGAGATTATGAGATCTGGGGAGTCAAACGTGTTGTACTGTGAAAGTTACATGTGACCCAAAGCCAGCTGGTGACCTGTGGAT
>CM070041.1:44177978-44191654 GCA_036250615.1 Ptychadena robeensis | reverse complement strand
CCCCCCCCCCCCCCCCATCTCTCTATCTATCTCTCTGCCATTACATACAGTCGTTTCTCCCAATCCTCCTCCCCCTTTCTTTTTCCCTTTTTTTTTGCTCCAATAATGCTGTGTGACCATATTCAATCATTCACCCTCTTCTCGCTGGCCTCCTCCTTCCTCCAGTCTCTCCTCCTCCCCCCAGTTCTCTTTGTTGCAGGGTGTGAGTGTTTGGTGTAGCTGCAGTGAAGGAGCTGTGCTCAGCATCCTGTATCCCTCCATCACCAAAACTGCCAGGTGGGTACCAATCCTCATATATGTTTCTATGGAAGGGGGAGGAAAATGGGGTTATTGGGATGGTATAGATTATCGCATGTAAATGACCGCTATGTGGTGGATGATACTCAGTGGGGGAATCCTGATTACAGACAGCCCCTCCCTGCTTTACTGCCCATCCAGCTACATATCTACCATGTTGTCTGGATGAGCAGAAATAGGGGAAATGGACTGTGTTTTCATTCTTCTGTTCTTTTATAATCTACCATTACTGTATCTTCACTAACCATGTTTATGTGCGTGATATTAAGGATTTTCTTTGTTTACAATTATGCCCCCATGCACCTTTTAATTATACTGTACAATTTTCTATAGACCCTATAGATGTAGTGCTGGGTTCTTCCTGATAGAATATATAGTGATTGGAAGGTATATATCACTTCTATGTAGTGCCAGGTTCCCCCTCCCTGATAGCAACAGTGATTGGAAGGTATATATAATCTCCTCACCTCCCACACGACACTCCTACAACAACCTTCCGACTCCTCTCCCCGATATGTTCTGTTTCCATTTACCTTCAATTTGCTATGTAGTGCTGGGTCCTCCCTGATAGAATACATAGTGATTGGAAGGTATATATCACTGCTATATAGTGCCAGGTCTCCCTGATAGAATCATAGTGATTGGAAGTATATATCACTGCTATGTAGTGCTGGATCCTTCTGATATATCATAGTGATTGGAAAGGTATATATCACTGCTATTAAGTGGTCCGGGTCCTCCTGATAGATACATAGTGATGGATATCACTGCTATGTAGTGCCGGGTCCTCCCTGATAGAATACATAGTGATTGGAAAAGTTAGTTAGCTCCTTACATTACATGGTTTTGGTAGAACAAAAGTGGGCTTTAGTATAGGAGGCAATAGGACACAAATTAGAATGAAAAAAAAAAACTGATCGGTTGCCAACACCCTGTCATGTGACTATTTTTCAGATTCAAAGCTTTAACAGAGACTAGACATGTATTCTTGACATGTTTTAATTAAACATATGAAGGAACTTGCTTGTCTGAGCCATAGGCAGCTTTTAAAAAAACAATAATTTAAATTTTCAATGTCACATGACTATTGCTGTCTTTACTGCTGTTTTATACAGGGTATTCAGTTCCTTTGACCCAATGGTGTCAACTTCAATACACACACAGAGGACCGAAATGAAATACTTCACTGGTCAACCTTGATACATATTGATAACAAATTTGAGGAAGTTTTCCCTTCTCAAAAGATATAAGGATGAAACTTTTGATATGGAAACAAATTAGGTTTTGCTTAAAGCGGACACACCACCTCTGCATGTGATTGCTGTTATTGGCACCAAAGGTCAAAAGAAAAAAAAAACTTACCTGGTAAAACTGTCAAAATGTAGTGAAGCTCCATCCCCCAGTGACATGGGAGGTTAGAAGTCACTTCTGACCTCTACCTTCCCATGTCCCCATGCACCCGCAGCCAGCCACATCTGAATTGGGTGACACAGAGTCTCACTGGACTAAGATCCAGGCATAGCAGCGCAGGTAGGCAGGAAAGGTAAGTATTTACTTTTAGGGGTTGCTGCCACTGGATGAAGGTGAGTTATGTATACATGTTTATGGTTTATTTTAAAATTTACATCTGCTTTAGGCTTAGGCTCCACATGAGTTCAATGCAGGGATTTAAGTTGCCCATTGACAACAATGGGGCTAAATCAAGGCTGTCTCCACAGCTCATCAGAGCTCCTGTTCGAGCCTCAGTCAGGTTGATGTCGACGCTGCCATCCACTTTGGAGGGGCTTTAGGCCCAGGTTCCACACATGGATATTTGAACTCTATATACACCCTAGGGCCTTTGCCCAATATGCAGGTTACCAGTCATCCTTCGAGGGACGAGACAGGGTTGCATCTTCTCTCTTGCTATTTGCTTTGCCCATAGAGCCATTAGCCTTACTGATTTTGCCGTTCTAGTGACATTGACCTGTCAACCTTCTCGTTTAGGCCAGGAAATTTTTTTATGTGGCCAAATCCCATTTTGTAAGAAATCCCAGATTTTTCCCGGATTCTTGAAATCTGACAGGGAGAGGGCTTTATTCTTCCTGCTAATGTCCCACCCCACACATTATCAGCACAAGCGGGGTGGGACATTAGCAGGAAAAGTAACGCCCGCTCCCTGCTAGATTAGCCGAGAAGTCTGCCCGTCAGTGACGTCACTTCCGGTATGTGAAACACAGAAGAACCTAGATCCGTATACTAGAACTGATGCCACTTCCCCGGTTTTTGGTTTCCAAACTTGACAGCTATAGACATTGGAGATATAACGATCTAGGTTCAGACTCGGAGTCCAGGTGCTAAAACAGCAACACAGAGGTTCTGGCAGGATCAAAAAGAGAAGGTCAAAAGACAACGGTAGCAAGGTGAAACGTAGTCCAGTAGTCAGCAGCCAAGGGTTGGTACATGGATAATACCAGGGAATGTACAAAAAGCAGCAAGAGCAAGATATTGGCAGGAGCACAATAATCTGGCTAGTGATGATCAGCATAGGCAATATCCGTATCACGTATTTTTCGCATAATATACGCAACCAATTCGTGATCTTTATGTGAGAATTCATGATCTCTACTCATTATAACCTTCACTGCAAAAAAGATTTTTGCAATACAATTTGCAATCAACACTATTGATGTAAAATCTCGCGATTACGAAGATATAGCGCTATATATTCAAGATCTTCATGAATTCTCGTAGTGCCGACATTTGCAATAGAAATGAGCAATTTGAATATTCGCAATCAACACTAAATCTGGCAAGGTGGAAGTGCAGAAACATGGTTTATATATGAAGTACTAGGGAGGGTCCAGGAGTTCAGGGTTCAACAAGAACTAGGTTTCATGGTAACTTTGTTCAAGGGATCCAAAGGTGGCTCAGCAGACAGAGCTGCAGACAGACACCAAAGCATTCCTGGGTTTAGATCCTGACAAGAGGCTTGGAAGTAGCCAGTTGCCACCATAAGTTCTGCCTCTTTGTAAATGACCCAATCCTCACTCTGTCCAACCCAAGAGTCTCCCTCCCTTTTGTGTGTCTTTGGGAGCCATAAAGGTTTACAGATAAATACTGCCAAATCCAAAACTTTAAATGTCAGCTTGTCCCCTTCCTTGGTTGATGACTTAAAGGACATGTTTCCTTTCCATTGGGAAGCCTCTTAACTGTCGTATTTGGGCATTTTTCTGGTGGCCTCTTATGATACCTTGTACGCTGCAAACTACTACACACCCCTCTCCAGAACCAACCCTAGAATCCTGGAGACTTTACCATATCTCCTGGCTAGGCCGTAATGCGCCTTAGAAATTACTCTATTACCGAAACTGCTTTACCCTGTGTGCTGCCGGCGGCCACCCCTTCTCATATGCTTTGGTCCCTATAAGGACTTTTCCTGCATTTTGTGTGGTATGGTGCATCCCCAAGAGTCCTGTTTCAGCCCAGAGATATGGTCTGGGTTTGCTGCGGTTATTACAGAGCCTCACAGCCTACCATGTTCTATCCCAAACCCCCTATGTGTTAGCCTGGAAGCCTACATGAGCACCCCTGTTGCGATCGACACTCTCCTCTGGACCCTCCCAAAGCTGACCAACCTGATCATGAAGCATTCATTGAAAGTCTGGGATGACGTTAAATGCTCTGCCTACCTAATGTCCACATGTATGACCCTGGCTACTGTATTTCATAACTCTTTCTTTCTCCCAGGTCAGGATAACGCTCCTAGTCTTCGCTGTCGGCTCCATAAAGGTTTGCGCAGACTCTATCATCTCTTCACAGATGATGGTGTGGTTTCATTTAATTCCCTCCAAACAAATTATAAAGCTCCCTCACAGGAACCTGGCATCACTCTCCATAACATAGAGATCAATGGTTCCGCCTACCCCCCCTCCCCTCCGCGTCACATTTGAATTATCAGGACGGACACGGGGAATTTTGGGGGACAGGTGAGTTTGCCCCTAGTTAACTCATGTGAGTTTTATTAGCTGAGAAACTCACCCCGAGTTAACTGGGGCAGAAAGCCCAGGAGGTTAAGGTACCCACACATGGATCGTTTTTTGCTCGATTAATCGTAGTGTGGGATCGTGATCGGTCAGAAATCGCACACGGCCATTCATTCCTCAGATGGGCATTCGAATAGAAAGCCAGCATGTTGATAAATCCCTGTTCAGTAGCTATTACTTTAGATGGGGACCAGGGTCCCCATGCAAAGTATCAAACTGACAATTGCGCAGTGGTGCGCATTGATTCGCCGTTCCACTGACAAGCGGTTGAGCGCAGCCTGGTGATGTCATGATGACGTGCATGGGGACCCTTACTTCCATTGTTTTTCTTCTCTTTTTTCTGTTTTTTGTATGTCTTTTGTGCTTGGCAGGGTGTTTTATTTATAGGATATTGAGCGCAGGAACTGCACACTTGATTTCACTGCCTGTTTGCAGAGAACACTCCAGCTTTGCTGTGGACTTCGTGCAGCACTTCAGGATTTTTTTTATGTTGGACCATGTTGGTCTTTGTTTGGTTATTCTCTTTGTTATATTTTGTTATTTAAAAAAAATGACACATCTGTGCCATCCAGTTCTTAAATAACATTAACCACCTTAGCGTTATGCCGGAAGCCAGTACGGACGCAGTTTGATCATCAAACTGCGCCCGTACTGGGTTCGGGCGTAAGGCTAAGGTGGTTATTGCTAACAGTAAGGTGGTCGTGAATCAAAATGTGCCCGTCCTGGGCACAACCGCCCGCTCTCCGTGAGCTTGCAGCATTTCTCCATAGCTGCAGGCAAATTGAGACTTTCTGGCCCCATGACTTCGGTGACGATGAAGGGGGCAGCGCTATAAAACTCCATGTTAATGGAGGGGGCGTCACTTCCCTCCCCACACACCGCCGGCGTCCGTGTAGAGGGCCGGCAATCACGGAGGAGTACAGTGTACTGCGCCGCGATTGCCCGGGCAGTGGCTTTTCATGCCATAAAAATGGTGCGAAAAGCCTATAGCCCTAGGGAGATTAATAAAAACAATCTTGCTGCCCAAATGTAATTACACAGCGGGTCAGATTTGGTCCCCGAGCCGGAGTTTGCCACCTATGCTTTCACCATTTGTTTTCCTAAAGACTCTGCAATCAGTACATTATTTGAGCCATTTAATAACTTGCACTAAAAGAATCTTCAGAATTCATTGTTAGGGGCCATGTTGGTTTTTATTTTGTGATTCAGCATTCTCTGCTCCAGTTATCTAAATCCCCTATAACCACACAATATATATATATACACAGGGTGCACATAACTTTTTAGTGAGCTCCTCAGATGAGTACCAGTAGATGGTGTTTGGTACTCACCCCATATGTAGGGTGGTCTTCCTCACTGTCTCCCTCACTGTCCTCTGCGTCAGCCTCCTGCACAGTAGATTCTACTGCAGATGGACCTCCCTGTTCCTGATTGAGCCTCCGGTTAGCTGTCTCCATCCACAGGTCACCAGCTGGGTCACATGTAACTCTCACAGTACAACACGTTTGAACCCCCAGATCTCATACCTCAGTAGTACAACACTGACATTTTTTGACTCAGTAACTAACCCCTGAGACTACCTGCATCATCATTTTATAGTCATATTACAGTTGTCACACAGTGCTTTTCTCTTGACAGAGTTTACCCTTACATATGTCAACTCTGACTTTCCATCTCCAGATCTCCAATATCCTTAGAAGGCAGGTAATAACCGTATATACTCAAGTATAAGCCGACCCAAATATAAGCAGAGGCACCTAATTTATCTACAAAAACTGGGAAAACACATTGACTAGAGTATGCAGCTACCTGCAAAGTGATATAGTGGAATTTTTTAAATGAAATTCCATCTCCAGTAAAAAACTGATAAAATACAGTAGAAAGATCAGTCATCGGACCACCTACAAAGGCTGTTGGCGCCCACAGGCAAGCCAGCGAACTTCCAGATAGGTACCGTATATACTCATGTATAAGCCGACTTTTTTAGCCCAAGCCCTTTTTTAGCTGAAAAAGCTCTCCTCGGCTTATACTTGAGTCAGGGTCCACTCACCTGTCCTGGGTCGCTGATCGCTGAGCTGAATCCAAGGCATCTGCTGTCTCTGTGAAGCTCCATTTTGTTTCTGACACTAGTTGATATCATGTACACAAATAGCGCCACACTGCTCTCTGGTGGCGGGTTACTGTTGTTACTAATGGCAAATAAGTTTCTATTCCATGGATTGGTCCCAATAATGATAGTAAAAACTTTTTAAATGGAAATTTATTTTCATGTTTGAATATAAAACATTAATTCCTAGGGGCAATGCTGCTTTCTCTATATTTTTCTCATTTAGAAAACTCGACCTTCTGACTTTGCTTTTCCTATTCCTTTTCCTAAAACGTCAATACGTTTTTCCAGTTTTTGTAGATAAAATGAGGTATCTCAGCTTATACTCAAGTCGGCTTATACATGGGTATATCGGCTTATACATTACATAGTATATATGGTTAGTGCGACCCTGACTTGAGTATAAGTTGAGGAGGGCTATTTAAGCACATTGTTTCTGGGTTTTTAAGGTGGCTAGATCCCTACAAACCAACTTCCGATACACAAACCTCAACATTTCTCAGACTGTATAACTGACTAATACATATTTCTCTCTATTTAGGCAGCACAATGAAAGGGGACACCCCTGTGAATAGCACACTAAGTGTTGGACAGGCCAGGAAGATGGTGGAGCAGCTAAAAATCGAAGCATCAATGTGTCGTATAAAAGTAAGTATTCCATGTTATGCTGGTAGAATGTTTGTATAATGATGTAATGAGCCCAATGATCTCCATTGTAAGTAATTCTATTATTTGAAATAAATAATAGCTGAACCCATTTATATTCCCTTAACCTCCTGGGCGTTCTGCCCAAGTTGCCTCAGGCGAGTTTCTCAGCTGATAAAACTCACCCAGAGATAACTGCAATTAAACTCACCTGTCCGTCGAATTCCCCCAGAATACCCGCTTCGATGATGTCAGATATGATGCCGGAGGGGCAGGGGGTAGGCAGCGCCATTTACCTCCATGTAAAGGAGGAGGCATTGCTTTTTCAAAGCACACAGGACTGGAGACGTGTTCTGGACCTCCCGGAGGGCAGAGCAACGTTGCAGCATCTATTTAAAAAAGCGTTATGGTGGCCATACACAGTTCAAATAGTTTAAAAATGAATTCCTTTTTACCTAAATCTATTGACCAAAAGTGATCGACATGAAACATAAATTCGATCGAGCAGTGATCAGACGATGGTACTATGGAGCATGCTCACAAAGCTTTAGGAATCGATCTGTTTTGTATTGATCAAACCTTTAGCTGGTACCATCCATCAACGTTAGACTGACAGCTGATATTTTCAATCGCACAAGCCCATCAAATCTTAGATCAGTCAAGCAAAAGTTGATGAGCCTAATATTAAAAACCTGCGATCAGCACTTTTTCTGTTGCCACTAGGCGATCGTATGGGCTGACGAGCAAAAGCCACTCCCCATCTGCTCCAAATATTATAAAGCAGTCTTTTTACATCAACGATTGATAACAGGGATATCGGACATGAACATAAACCACGGTCCATGTCCATTGCCTTGCATGGTGACTGCGGGTCTCCATGCAAAGCATCTTCGGAGCAGGAGACACAGCAGTGCTGCGCCCCCAACTCCTCCGATATCGAGCAGCAGTGCGATGACGTCATCTCCCTGCAGGGAACCTCGAACGGCTCTGATATCGAGCTGTGTGTTCGCTGCTTTAGTGTTCGTTATTCAACTGCTTTCATCCAGATCTGTAAAAGTGAGGGAGATCTCTCACATTTATATTAGTTTCAGTTTGGGTGGGCAGTGGTTCCCATACTGAGGGGTGCAGAGGTATCCCTGGGGGGGGGGGGCACAGCTGGGGGGACAGCCAAGGTGGTACTAGAAGCTCTGTGAGTCAGCTAGAGGGAGGTGAACTGAAAAAACTGCAGAACTCAGCTGCCTATTGGCTCTCCCTACTGTCAGTTCTCCCTCTCTGGAATGCACAGTCTACCCCCCACCACTGCCATCAGACAATCTTGAGGGAGATACAAGCAGGAAGTAGATCATGGGGGAACTAGCTGCAGACAGTAAGTAGAGCATATGTAATGTGTGTCTCTATGTGAATGATTGATGTCCTGTATGACTGTAGTGTGTGTCTATGTGAATGATGAATGCTTCTGTATGATTGGTGTGGTAATGTATCTCTCTGCAAGACTGGTGTGAGTGAAAAAGGCAGTTGCATTTCAAATAAAGTTTAAGGAGCCATTTCACACTAGCCACGTTGCATTTTTTAATAACGGGTGTTCTAGTGGTAACTCTACCATGTCCTTTACTGATAATAAAACCCTGTGCTTTCATATTGTGTTGCGCTTGTGTCTCCCATACAAACATGCTGAAGGCAGTTTTTGCTTTGGAAACTGTGTACCTCACGTTACTCAATACAAGCTGCGTTGCTAGAGTAAAATAGCCTTTTTTCTGAACCTGTGAAGTTTGAATGGCGGGGGGCTCGATAATGTTCCTATATAGAGAAGGGGGGGGGGGGCCTGAAGGTAAAGTTTGGGAACCATTGCATTAGATCAGAGCCAGCTATGACGTATAGAATGAAGTATAATTCCTATACTGCTCTCTTGCAGGTCTCAAAGGCAGCGTCGGATCTCATGACATTCTGCGATGCACACGCGTGTGAAGATCCCCTCATCACTCCAGTGCCCACTTCTGAAAACCCATTCAGAGAAAAGAAATTCTTCTGTGCCCTCCTCTGACGTATCAGAAAACTACTCACTACATCCTCTCCGATGTGCCCAGTCAAACCCACCCACCCCCTCCTCGTCTATTACCATCATATCCCTGAACGTCTCTGATTTTATTCACCGTTAAAGTGATTTTAATGCTGCCCATCTTCTCCCTCAGCATGGAGAAATAACGACCATGTCCTCCAAACCCAAGGGACTTACTTTTTCTTTACGCCGATGGAAGACTGTGGTGTTATACAACAGTATTTATTTGTAAATTATACAACTGCAATTAATAAATATTGACAGATAAACAAAAGGGTCATTTTTTTTTGCTTAAATAAACAAAATGTCAAAAAGTTTAAAGACCAAACGTGCCGTCCCGATACACAAGTCTGAATGTTAACGTTACTGTGCGGTGTTCTTGTACAAGACTGAATGTCAGCCACAAACGTTTAGCCAAAACGACTCTATTGCGTTCCTTCAACAACCGGTCCATACAATACAAACTGGAGGGACACTTCCTACTTGGGAGCCAAGGAGTTCTGCACAAAAGAAAGAAAAATCATTCTTACAAGCCGAGCAAGATTTTTTTTTTACTTTACTCTTACATTTCATACATTTTATTACACTATACCACCAGGGAATCTAAGCTCCACATGTAATTTAAGTTTGATGTAATTAATAATAGTTTATGGTATATATATATATTATAGTGTAAAACATCATTTAAGCATCAGTGCTGCACATTAGTAAACATAACCGGTGATCATTCTTATGCTTTGCTTATTAACCTTCTGAGCGTTCTCCCCGAATTAACTCGGGCTGAGTTTCATGCATCATGAAACTCAGCCCGAGTTAGCCGGAGGAACGCCCGAGGTCTCGCCGTCTTCTGACGGCGGTCAGGAGCATCGGCATGTATGCCGATGCTTCCGGGTCCGCCCCCGATCGCGTCACCGGTGACGCGAAGGGGGTGGGGGTAGGCGGTGCCATAGACCCCAGTCAAACTGGAGGGGCGTCGCTTTCTGTCAGCAGAAGTCCGGCGTCTCCAGCGACGCCGGACTTTTGTTTACATCCCTCAGCTGAGCAGGCAATCGCGGCGGAGCACATTGCGCCCCCCCCCCCATTCGGCAATGATACCGAAGACACGGGCCGGAAGAACACTGTGAAGCGCTGCAGGTTCGTGGAGAACCATCGATTACCGTATTTTTTTAGAAATCTGGGGGAAAAAGTGCCTGTGTCTTATGATCTGAATGTGAGACCCCTGGGGCCACACTTTTTTTTTTTTACTGGTTTCCCTGCTGTAAAAACTGCGTCTTATGTTCCGAAAATTACGGTATGCCCAATCCTAGCATGGGCACAGTTTTTTACCAGTTAGTAAAAAATAGTAGTTATCAAACTGTGACCGTACTGAGTTCGGGCATAACACCACACATAACAGGAGGTTAAGGGGGGGGGGGGATATCAAGCTACAGACACCTCTGTTACCCAATGAAAAATAGTAAGTTTAACCTGTCCTATTACTAACCTCCTAACAAGCCCCTGCCACTAATGTCTAAAGTGACAGAGCATTGTATGAGGCCACTTTTAGCCCTCCCAGCCGACACCTAGCTGATCTATACCAACTTCTACTAGGACATGACACTTAAAGTACCCATACACGTGTAAATAGAAGCTTCAAATGGTGACGTCATGCCAGCCAATGCGTCTGCGCTTAACGACATGTTTAAATATACAGAACATTTTATATATCTATATACACATAACTCACCTACATCCAGTCTACATCCAGTAACAGCGACCCCGAAGGATACAAAAATCAATACTTACCTTTCCTGCCTGCTTGCTCCCGCACCGAAATGCCTGGAGTGCTGGACCTCCAGGCTGCAAGTTGGACTCTTCCGGTGGTTAATCGGCCACGAAATCATGCTGGAATCGGCCTGTGTATGGCTACCTTTAAACTGGAGGACCTTTTTACTTTTGCCCATTTGAAGCCAATATTAACACTATATGACTGAATAATTATGTAAAATTATAATTATTCTAATTATATATAGTTTTTTGTCACCTGTATTCAGCTCCTGGGTGTTTGTCCCAAGTTAATGAGGGAGAAACGTACCTGTACGCCAGATTCCCCCGCCGTTCGAGAGCATCCGGTATGTCGGTGCTTCCGGGTCTGCCCCGACCAGTGACGCCAAGGGGGCAGGGGTAGGTGGCGCCATAGACCTCTATGTAATGGAGGGGGCATCGCCTTTTCCCATATAACTGGGACCTCCAGGCGGGTAGGAAATCGTGGCGGAGCATGTTGTGCTACGCCATGATCGCCCATGGCGTGCTTTAAAAAAAAAAAAAAAAAAAGCATGCCACGTGCGTAACACCCAGGAGCATGAGCACAATAGCAACAGTAAAACTGATCCTTTAGTTAACCACTAAAGGATCAGTTTTACTGTTGCTATTGTGCTCATTTAAAAAGTACCCTATTTTTCGGACTATAAGATGCACTTTTTCACCCCCAAAATCGGGGGGGGGGGGGTGCCAGCGTCTTTTGGTCCTTATGCGCGACCCATACAGCCTTGGCTTCCTGCCAGCTCACCCAGCAAGGAAATTAGCCGGGGAGCTGTCAAGATGAGAGATGCCGGCCGGTGTCAGAATCTCCCATCTTACCTGTATAATTGCTTATGCCAACAGAGCCCTGCTGGCATAAGCAATGAAGAGAGAGATGGATGAACGGCAATCTTTCCCTCTCTCAGTGTCCGTGGAAACTGCAATCACTCTGCAGCTTCCACTGACACAGTAACAGCCAGCCGGAGAGGAGAGCAGCTGTTGGCCCCCCCTCCTTCATGTCAGTGAGGAAGATGAGGTGCTGTGAGTGTACTGCTGCTAGTGACATCTACTGGCTGAATTGAATATTGCATTCATTTAATCCATTGCATTAACCCAATTTATGTAAAAACTTATAAATTTATTTCAGGTTTTCTGCTCTAAAAACTGCCCGAAAAATACAGTAACTTGCAAGACAAAGTGTGGGCGCCCCTGATACAGCATGCTTAAATCTTGTGAAGTTTTTATTTTTAGTGCAAGAGAATTCCAAAACAATAAAATCAGTTTCTAAGAAAAATGAATAAAAATGTTTTTAAAACAAAATCAATTTCTAGTTTTTGGGCTACAGAGTATATTATTACCGTGTACTTAGGCTCACATACCAGCATTTTCTCCAAGTCCTCTATATCTTCTTTATCCATCAGGATCCTGAATGTGAAAAGACAAATGTTAAAACAAAGTGACTTGTCACAATTCTACATTCACAGACGATAACTGAACTATTAGAACAGTGGAATCACGGCACAGCGCGATCGCCTGTATGGTGGCGTGAGGCGCCGGTGAAAATGGCGCTAAGACGCCATAACATCTAGGAGGTTTATCCCCCCCCCCCAACAGTCCGAGGGACTATGAAAAGACCCCCATTTATAAAGTTTGAGAACCCTTGCACCTGTCATGCAAAAGAATACCAGGTACCCTACATTTTGATACGTTAATTCCCTATTCAAATAGAAAAGGCCGCCAATGTACACTCCACACAAAGGAGAGGTCAACCTACCTACCCCGGTCTAGCCCCGCCCCTTTCATGTCACAGAACATTACCTTCTCACCAAAGCTATAACATTCAGTAATACAACAAAATGGCCGCCAGCCTCCCCTGTCACGTGACACTACCACACACAATAAATAGAACTCTCGGCGTTCTATCCTCAAATCACCTCACACACGGCTCCATGCCCTTTCCCCACCCCGCACCTCTCCAGGTTGTCATTCACATTTCTCAGGTTGACAGATATCGCCCGTGTGGCCGCGGTGAGTTTGCTAAGCGCCTCGCACACGGCCCTCCTCTGTCCTTGTCTGGCCGGGGAAGACTTCACCAGAATCTCGGAGACATTTCCTCCCGCCTCAGCCATCTTCAGCTGGATTACGCGCCACGCAGCCGATTGGCTGGGAAGGGTGGCACGTCATCGTTCCCGTTGTTGGGGGGCGGGAGCCAGTGTGACACATTCTATGTAATACACACGTGTCCGACCGTTATCCGGCTCCCGCGTTATGGCTGGACATATGTACACTGAATTATAGTAATGGGGTGAAATGTCTACTCTACAGAGAGGTGGTCAGCAGATTCTGGGCCCCTTCCACCAGTACACCACAGGCATCTCCTGGGAAGGGAGGGCTAGGTATGATGGATAAAGGTGACTGAAGTGCTGAAGGTGCCTAAGCAGGATGGGGATGAGAGGCATGCTGAGACTTGTAGTCCATCCAGCTGTCGAGCCATATTGCCTTAGGGCTTTGTCGCCACAGTCAAATTTGGCCGCGTGCGAAGGCTTACATTATTTTCAATGGGGCTGTCCCCACTTGCACGAGCCGTGGCCAGCCGCTAGCGGCTGCATTGACATGTAGGTAGCCACGACCGCTCGTGATCTTTGTCAGCTGCAGAGCGGCTCGCGGGACCGCGACACCCCACAGCAAACTTCGCCTGTGGGGACAAACCCTTAGGCTTTGTTTCCATTGCGTTGGGACCCCTCCGCTAAGCGTACACACTTAGCGG
>CM070041.1:44136084-44148932 GCA_036250615.1 Ptychadena robeensis | reverse complement strand
CAAAATTTGATTGTACAGAAATTATATGGAAAGATTGTAAGGTGTATGGGGGCCTTAAGGCTCTGTCCCCACTTAAAGGTCCCCACACAAGTATCCAGTGGGGACCAAAAGATTAGCTGTGGAGAGCACAAAGCATCGCTCACAGTATCGGCGGCACCCTTTGTGTGCCGACCGTTAGTTTCAATGGGGACACTGGTCCACATTGAAACTAATGGCATCAGCCAGAGATTTAGGAACATGACGTAAATCTCTGGCCAGCTTTGGGGCGACAGGGATCACCCGCGATCGACGCTCGTTGCGTGTGTGGGGACTTTAAGCGATCACCCGTGGTCCCTGTGATTATAATCGTGCACAGAGACTGCGGGCGATTCTTTTCAGTCCATGTGGGGAGAAATCTTGATCGGCCAGGGAATGGACATGTCTGTTTTCCCTGGCTGATCACATTATTTGGATGGGCAAATCATATTCCAGTTTTTGTATACATTTACATTCCCATTGCAGCCTCATACAAGAGTGACCTCTTTTTTCCTTTTCCATTAGGATGGAGACGTTGAGCAGCGGCTTCAGCAGGCGGCCTCGTTCAAGGCTCAGGGCAATGTTTGCTATTCCGAGCGTTGCTGGCGGGAAGCTATAAGCCTATACCACCGTGCTCTCTTACAGCTGCGCAGTCTAGACCCTAGTTTGAGTAACCCCTTCAGTGGGCTGGGCCCGGCTTCTGTCACCCTCACCCCGCAGCAGCTGGAAACTCTACAGTCTCTTCAGGCTGACTGTAATAATAATTTAGCAGGTACGAAGTTACATCAACATGCGCAGATCTGTGGGAAGTGCGTCATTTATCTCATCACTAAATGGCTTCTTTTGTGTTCTAGCGTGTCTCCTCCAGACTCAGCCCACGCGGTATGAACGTGTATATGAGTGCAGTTTGCAGGTTCTTAAACTGCAGCCTCATAATGTCAAAGCGTTGTACCGCGCCGGAGTGTCTTGCTATCACCTTTCTGACTATACGACGGCTCACCGATATCTGACTCAAGCTTCTTCTAAGCAGCCGAAAGGTAAGTATTAAAAATAAAACACATTTACGTTACGTTTACTTTCAGTGCAGTTAAGTTAGTTTGTATGTTATGTTCTTTTTAGTAATATCAGGGCTACAAAAACTTAATTTTAAAAACTTTAAATATGAGTACAGGCATCCAAATGGTGAAGTTTGATTTACTCCTCCCTCCTAACTTCCCACCTCATTTGTGGGCATCAGCGCTGCTGCTTGTTTGCAGCAGCTCTTATGCTTTCAGTGAATGCAGCGACCCCCTATGAAATGGTCCGACCACAGAGGGGGGTGCAACCTGCTGAATTGATGATGCCTTAGAGGTGAAACCTGGAGCAGATGTTGTGTTTGCTGTCATAGAAAATTTTCGGGGACAGGTAAGTTACCCTGTGTGTCATAGGAAAAAAGAGCTCTGCCCACTGTTGGGCGTGCCAGGCATATACGACATGCTGGCAGTAATATGGGTGTCAAATATAGTGTGGCATTGTTGTTCAGATTATATATATATACATTTACATACACAGCAGAGGAAAATCAGATACTATGAAAGTGATTCATTTAACTTTGCTCAGTGGTAGGCACACTGCAAATATTATTTCTCCCTCCCTCACTATGGTGATGGCTTGGATATGCAATATGCACCACCACGGATCCAGAGCATGTGGCAGAAGGCTCGGGACTGTGTCGTTCACAAGAGGGAGGGGGACAAGCCAAAGACTGCGCTGCAGCTGCCACACTGACATCGGAGCTGTGGTTGTTGATGAAGATTAAAGTCCTCTTGGTTAAGCCCCCATAACCCTTACAATCTTACAATACAATTTCTGTAAAATCAACTTTTGTTCTACCAAAACCATGTAATATGAGGAGCAGTCTAATCCTTCCAATCACTGTGTATTCTATCAGGGAGGACCCTGCACTTCATAGCAGTGATATATACCTTCCAATCACTATGTATTCTATCAGGGAGGGCCCGACACTACATAGCAGTGATATATACCTTCCAATCACTATGTATTTTATCAGGGAGGGCCCAACACTACATGGTGGTTGGTAGATCTAAAATAAATTGTATGGAGTGATCTAAAGGTGTATTGGGGGCTTAACTTGCAAGTGCTTTAGCCTCTTTGTATACCAAATAAAAACAAAGAAATGCTTCTAGTTGGAAAGTTTGCTGTCACCACTGCTCTGGTAATTAAATCGTGTCACCCGGTGCGCACAGCACCCAATCCTTAGTGACTCCACTGCTAACTGTGATGATTGACAGCAAGCTCCCTACTTGTGGACAGGATTGTATAATTGAAGGGAATCTCTGAAATGTATTGTCTAATTTCTTCGATATATTTCATATCGTAAATATTTTCTTTTTGTTTTTTTTTGTTTCCCAGATGCAAACATCAGACAGTATATGCAACTGACAGATGCTGCCCTGAGCACTTCCAGAGAAAAAGAAAAACAGAGATACCAGGGAATGTTTGAGAAGTAACCCTTACTACAGGCCTAATAGGTTATGTATTTAAATGTTTAATGGCATCAAGGATTACCCAATGGACGAGGGCCGGTGGGGTCTTTGGGGAAAATCCCACTTGCTGCTTAGTACATATAATACTTTATTGGGGCCAAGATGAGATCATTGGACAGATTTCAGAATTTTTATATTTTAGGTCTGCATCCTAGAAATTGTTTCCTCATTTCCAAATTTCCATTTTAAATTTGTGTCACGTAAATAAAACGATCGATCATCAGAAAAGGAATCATGGAAAGGAAGTAAAAGCTGTTTTTTGTCTGGTTTCTGTGAATGTTGCGCTGACCTGCAAAATGCTTTATTGATTTAGAGACTGTGAAACTGGGATATGAAATGCCTTCACTTTATTGTTCTATCATTTGATTATTTTTTTGGGGTTGTCATTACGTAACAAATATAATGTCCCATTTGCATTTGAGATTTTTATTCTGGGCAAAATTTTGTATTGACTCATAAAAATAAAAGAATATAAAAAAAATTAAATGCACGAACAACATAAACATGCAAGGCATTGTTCTGTATTTTTTTTTTTCAATGAGAACATTCAGTGAACCTCCTTAGCAGTATGCCCTTAACGCATACCTGTCAACTTTAAGGCGGACCTACCACCAGAAAATTATAATTACATGAATGTCCCTAGAAGTGCCGATAATAGAGAGGAAAGCCTAAAAAACAACCTGTAATGATTAATTTTAGAAGATCCCTCGCAGCCCCCCCCCCCCCCCCCCCCCCCCCCCCCCCCCCCCCCCCTACTTTCTGACCTAGCCGGAACATCACAAGAGCGATGGGATTGCTGGGTTATTCTATGATCTTTGCTCTCCATTGAAATTACAGACAGAAATTCCCATAGAAAACCATTATAAATGCCCCCAGTGGCCACCTGTGATATTGCACCCGGAGTTAACCCCCCGGAAGCCTGGTAAATATGGAATCGCTCATACAATTCCACGGAACATGCGGAACATGCAGATAAATATATTATTTTAGGATCGAGTCCTAAGCCACCATTATAAAAGCCTAGAGGTAAGTCAAACTTTAATTTTACATATGTATTTTTTTACATGTTGAGTATACAGTCTCTTTAATGAGAAAGTATAATGTGAAAAATACAGGAAGTGACATCACTTATCAGATTTAATTGTGGGCTGATTTAGGAGTGAGAAGGCGGTATTCTCCCTGCTAATGTCCCACCCCCCACATTATCAGCGCAAGTGAAGGGAGTGTAAAGCTGGCCATACACCTTTAGATCTCTGTCAGATATCCTTTAGATCTTCTATAATTAGAGCATTTTCTAAGAATAGGCCACATCCCAAAATAAAGTAGAGAATAAAACATCTGATGGGAGAATGACTCGCACCAAGTTAGTTCCCCCTAGGAGTTGCCCCAGGGGCACGGGGACTTTTAAGGCCTGATTATTTAGTAAGTAACTTTGTTTTAAAATCATAAGCACAATTTAATGAAGGTTTAAGTAATTACACATTAGATAGACATTGCATGAAAGAAAATTGTCTGGCATAGAAAAGTACATAACATGTAACCTATATAACAGTATATTATTGGGTTTTACATCCCCGTCCCCAGCCGAACGAATGGGATCAGGCTAAAATTTACTGTCCTGTCGAATAACTGCGATCCGACAGGACGGCTGATTTCAGCCCAATCCTCGTTGGTTGCTGCCTCCAATTTCTGCACGACCCGATCCTTAAGGGATGCGGGCGTGCACGGCATCTGATCATGCAGAAATTGGAACATGTATGCCCAGCTTAACGCATTATATTATTACAATGGAACATGGCAGGTATGGGATATCTATCATGTAGATGGTGAGTGAAAGCGTGTCCAATATGAAAGAGAAGCTACTGTAGCGCACATACTTCCAGACAATGTCCCCTGTTATAATACCTGCCTTGCTGCTGTCCCTTAAAGTCCATGCTGGATGGGCTACAAGTCCCAGCCAGGGCTTAGCAAAAGCTATCTGGTTCCCCATTATATATAACATGCCTTGAAATCGCCTCTTTGGCATGTGCAAGAGCATGGGAAATTTTCCCTCACATACTGCGCATGTGCTGTGTTACTGTCTGTATACATGACAGCAGGTGAACTCTACAGACGCGCAGTAAGCATGGGAAAATTTCCCACGCTTCTGCGCATGCCCGAGAGGTGGTTGCAGGGTTTGCTGATATTTACAGTGTTACTTTATTAGCTTTTTTTGGGGGGGGACAGGTTTAAATCTTTTAGTAATAGATGAGAGGTCCAGAAGACTTCTATACCCATTCCATAGGGTAGGGGATTATATTAATTTTATTATTGAGTGCTTTTTTTTAGATGGTAAATATAATTAAAAGTAATTTTTATTCCCCCCCCCCCAAGTAAAAATTTCACTGGAAATCCTCTCATGGAATTTTTGTCTCTGGTGAAAAAGTCAAAGTTTCAACGTACAATTTCTAGACTTGGACAGATTTTGGAGAAATAAGTCTGATCCATGGAGCCTCCATCTCACAATTTACAGTCTGTACCTAATGTCTTTATGCTGGTGGAGTCTGTGCCTAGGCAGGTCAGAGTTCTTTTGGGGGCACCATGGTGACTTACCTAATATGCTTATCAGTGTATACAGAGGCGCCTCCCTTTCTACAATCAGAGATATAATACAATTGACCCTTTAAGATTCTACAAAAGTTCATTTCGACATACGAACAAAGTTGAAATTCACGCCCAGAATTTGTTTCTGCTTTACAGACGCCCTCCTGTGGCAGAAAGCGGTAATGATGCGTTAAACCATAGACTTATGTAAAGCCAGTACAAACGCCAGACCTGTCAACCTTCCCGTTTTGGCCGGAAAAGTCATGTTTTTATGCGGCTTTCCCGGCCAAATCGCGATTATAAGAAATCCCGGATTTTTCCCGGATTCTTGAATTCGCGCTGATCTAGCAGGGAGAGGACGTTATTCTCCCTGCTAATGTACCACCCCACTTGTGCTGATAATGTGCGGGATGGGACATTAGCAGGGAGAGTTACACCCTCTCCCTGCTAGATCAGCCGAGAAGTGCACCCGTCACCGGAAGTGACGACACTTCCCGTACATGGAACGTGGAAAAACCCAGACCTGCATACCGGAAGTGATGTCACTTCCTGTACGTCTCCCGGTTTTTATATCCTCCAACTTGACAGCTATAGCAAACGCTATTGCCTGGGGGTTGCACCCAAAATCCCCAGAGATGCCCAGAAACTTGCCGCTAATTGGCATGTGCCCACATGGGCGACAGGGATCCCTGTCGCCCCACTGCTCGGCCGGCCAGAGAACGGACATGTCCGATCTTCTCTGGCCGATGCAAGCCGATGCTATAAGCTGCAATGAAGACGGCGTCTCCATCGCAGCTTATGTCCGGCACACAAAGGGTGCCCGGCCGATTGAAGGGGCCCCACAATGCAATGGGATGCTAACGTGATGACGTCATCACGTTAGCATCCCGGAAAGATATCGGGACTAGTCTGCCTACACACATCGGCGTGTGTGTGGCAGGCTTTAAGGTAGCCATACACGGGTCACCAATCGATTCCTGATCTGATCATTACAGGCGATCGTGGAATCAGCGATTGATCGGATCGGGAATCGATGCAACACCACCTTGGGAATCCGATTTGTGGTTGATTTGGACATGAGCCGATCTCCAAAATGGCCGATTCCACGAAATCCATTGATCGGAAAGGCTGCTGCATAGGGAGCTATAGGTCCACCAACGTACTGTGATTGCGAAACGATCGACCCAAAAAAACGACATTTCAGTTCAATGTCCGATCCGATTTTTTGTCGATTCCAATTTTAATTGGTCGATCGTTCAGGGTGGGCAGAACTTAATTGATCGCCGATCGAAAATCAAGTGAAAAATCGTCCCGTGTATGGGAGCCTTATCATTGTTTTTTCTGGTCGGCTAGGAACATGTTATAATTTTATTTGCTATAAAAGTAGGAATATTATTGGCGTTTCTTGTATGTTACACAGAGTTCACATCTTTTCTATTATGAAAAGTTTAGGAAAGTGGTAATTCAGGAGGTCTGGAACAGAATATTGCCATTTCCATTATTTGCTATAGGAGAAATGGTTTTGACTTACAACCAACCCTTCGGAACAAAGTCAAGGGTCCGCTGCATGATAGAATTTCATACCTTCCTCTAATGTACCAAAGCATTATATAAGCGCAGGGGGGGGGGGGGGGTGATTCCCACTTTCAGGTGTCAGACAAATGTTTGCTATATTTGGCGTAAAATATTTACTGCTTCATTCCAGCTTTTAACTTGAAAAACACAGAGAAGCGGCACCTGGGGTGTGTTAGTCCTAACTATCCTGACAGTTGCAAGCATCCCAAATTTGTTTGTTTTTGCAGCTGCTGTTTGGAATTTCGGGTCTTTGCTGAGCATATTGTTAATTAGTATTCCAGAGCCCTCCTCACCTCTGCTTTGCCCTCTTGCATTCCAATTACCTCGGCGCTGATCCCACTGCCGAGGCCCACGACCTCACATTTCACGTGTCAGTTAAGTTGCTCTGATGACCCTCTACTGTAAATAAACACTTTTTTAGTCCTTGGTAGAGATTATTATCTTGTATTTATATAGCGCCGACATATTACAGAGCATATATATAGTAATATCACTGTCTTATGTCCCTACCATAGTCATGTATATGTCTATAACCAGGGGTGCACATAAGTGGTACTCTGATACTCATAAGGGCCCAAAACCTAGCTCTGCGTACCGGCATTATTGTTACAACGCTCTGTGTCTGGGCGGCCGCAGCTAAATGTTACATGTATACAATTTATGTCACTTGGATAACCGCAGGGAAACATGAATAACTATGAAAGGTCGCAGTTAGGGGGGTGACATTGGGAATGTTAATTACTAATCCAAAGAAAGATTGGACTTCTAAGGGTGTTGGAGATCTGGGGGATGAAAGTCAGAGTAGACATATGCAAAGGTAAAATCTGAGAAGAGGAAAGCACTGTGTGACAGTTGGAATATGACTATGAAAGGATGACATTTGGACTGCTGGTAGTCTCGGGTGAGTTACTAAGTCAGAAAATGTCAGGGTTGTACTGCTGAGGTATGAGATCTGGGGGTTTAAACTGTGTTGTACTGTGAAAGTGTAATAAACACAGGAATAAGTCAGGCGACAGAGGCGGCTGCAATGCTCAAACTGTAACTTTATTGTTCGGTGAGGCCCTGAAGGTGGGTCTCACTATTGACAATCGGCACAACGGTGCAAACAAGTAACTGAAGTACGGCAATAGTCCACAGCACAGTCCTAACTAGTCCAGAATGGAGGCACTGCTAGTAGCAGAATGCAGGCCGGTAGCTCTTACCCCACGGCAGGTAAGGGACACGGGCAGCATAGGACCAGACTTGGATGAGGCCCTTGATATAGGTAGGGCAGACGGAGGCCGCAGGAACTCCAGTAGGCTGGATTGAGTAACTCCGGCGGGACCAACAGGGGTCCGGGCATCTACCCCACTGGAACGGTAGTACGTGTCTTGGGCGGCTGACATGGCAGCACGTAGTGCGGCTCTGTCTTGGAAGCTGCGCGTGCCATTATGCCTGCCAGCTGCATGCACGCCGGGCTAATTGGGTAGGGATACAAGGCCGCAAGTGAGACAGCAGCAGACGTGCTGCTTGTTTCCTCCTTGCTTTCCACCAAAGGCCCAGCCCACGGGGCGGGGACTCCTCTTAAGTGCTCAGGAAACCCTGGGGCATGCTGGTCCAGGGGCTTAAAGGGGACCTCATACTGACTACACAACCCCTGGCCACTACAAAAGTTCAATTTCACCCAAAGCCAGACCTGTGGATGGAGACAGCTAATCGCAGGATCAATCAGAAACAGGGAGGTCCATCTGCTGCAGAATCCACCATGCAGGAGGGTGATGCAGAGGACAGTGAGGAAGACCACTCTACCTATTGGGTGAGTACCAAACACCATCTCCTGGTACTCATCTGAGGAGCTCACTAAAAAAGTTATGTGCACCCCTGTCTATAACACAGTGATAGGTCACATGTAACTTACATAGGAGAATCTTTATTTGGAGCGCCTCCATACATGCTTCAACTTTCTGACGATCGATCGGACTGCGATCTAAATACCCCCCACTTGGCAAAACTGATATTTGATTGATGTTGGTTCGATCGAAAAAGGTCGATCGTAAATGCAGCAAAATGTCAGCCTAAGGATGATAAATATGCTAATTATTTCAACCAAAATCGGTCGGGCACAACAAAATAAGGTGTATACTCTATCCATCAAATTTTCGATCAATCTAGGTGGATCGAACCATGTGGACAGGCAGCGATTTCTGGTCGATCGGATGGGAAAATCCAAACGTGCATGGGGGCCTTTACAGTTTAGTCATGGTCTTTGTCCTTGCTGAAAAAATGTCCAACTATTAAGCCAGCCATACATGGGTTCATTCCCCTGAACGGCGATCGATTGTGCGGTAATAGAAGTCGCCCTCGTGAAGCGATCGATCCCGCTGGAAAAAAATATCAAATCGGACAAGGAATGCACGTGTCCGTAAGGGCACTAGAGTGATTGGCCGTGGGTATGACTCCACAGCATTTTGTGATCACTTACAACTTTACCTGTGTAGATGCTCTATTTAGACATCCACTGATGCAGGGGTTAACGTACTGCACTATGTTAACCCCAGCATCGGCTGCCCCTGTACTGGCTTCCGGTGTAACCCCAAGACGGTTAACATAGTGGTCCGGTTCCATTCCCGAACCATGGACCACAATGATTTATAGGATAAACCGCAGTGGATGGGGACCCTCCATCGCTTAGAGTACAAATCCAGCTGGAATCCGTTCCCCGAGGATGTGCGCATTTCAATCCTTATAGGGTCGAATGTCAATTTTGCGATTGCAGTGAAATTTGTTCCCACATAGATTTTAATCGCACACGGTAATCACCGTTGATCGCGTCCATTCATTTGAATGGGCTTGTCCCCACTCAACTGATGGCTGCGATCGTAATTTTTTTTTCTGATCATGCCCATAGACTTTAATCAGTGGTGGGCCGCACATAACATTTTCAATCTATACTGACTTGTAGAAGCATTGTAGGAACTCTTCTACTGACTTGTAGAAGAGTTCCTATGCCCTATGCATAAATAGTTAGGTTTTGGGGGCCTCAAGTGGAAGGTTGAGGGGGGCCGCCAAGGAACACCCAGGGGGCTGCATGTGGCCCCCGGGCCTCAGGTTGGACACCTAGGACTTAAGTGGATGCGATCGAAAAATCTGTGTAAACAGGTGAGGCGGGAAGTCATGCATATGTATGCGCCGGCATCCCCATTAAAGCATGCTATTTACGGTGTATTGGCGTATCCCTAAACGCCATATTAACAGCCTTACTCAGTGGTTCCCAAACTTTCCTTGCAGTGCCCCCCTTTTCTATTTGGGAACATTATCGAGCCCCCCCTCCCCATTGTAACAGAAAGAATGAAGGCCCCTGGAATACCTTTGTGCCCCCCAGTTTGGGAACCACTGGCCTAACTGAAGCTGGGATCCAGCATATGTAAGGGACCTATGCTCGGCGAGCCCACGGGGGGGCGTCAGTTTCCCGGCCCACACCGCCAGCATCACAGACGTGGAGAGGAGTGAGAGCGGGGAAAGTCAGCAGCGTATTCTGCTTTGATCGTCCTTTTAATGGCGTGATACGGGCATACCGCTAGGGAGGTTAAACCTAAGGATATGGCGTTGTTTTTCAGGCGCCTATTGTACACAAAGCTTGACGTAGCGGCAACAAGGCCTTACAGAAATTCATAAATACAATTCAGATAACAAATACCGACATCTTTTAAATTTGTTTTGTTTTATTTTTACCAATACAAAGAAAAGGGAAGAAAACAGCAATAGAAAGGTGTGAGCAGCGAAAATCAAAATGACAGTTGAGGGATAGCCGAGTCTTACCATTGTAAATGACTTCTATTGTAACCAAACACAATATACAGGATCCGCTGATCAGGTTATTTGTTTTTGGGGGAAATCTTTGGTTTTATCTCACCAACAATTCCACGAGAAGCGACCCTGAGGTTAATAGTCATAAAAAATGTTTTAGTGCAGTGGTGGCCAACTAAGAGGATATGGAGGGCCACAAGTGCGGCCCTCAGCATCACTAAAGGACCGGTCACAACATTTTCAGCCTTTACTGCTTATAAAGGTTATATGCCCCTATTCTCATGTTATGTGCCGCAATATATATTATACAATCACCCCCCGTTCATTTTCAAAATAGAGGGAGCATAGGCACTCACCAGTCTGCTGATCCCCAACTAACAATGGATGAGGGACTTGCTCAGGCGCCATCTGGGTCGCTGATTGGCTTTTATTTAAGCCTATCACGTAAGTTTATCACCTCTCCTCCTCTTCCCACTCTAATAAGTTCCAGGGTGAGGACCTGTCAGCGGGGGTTCGGTGGATAGGTGAGTTCCTATGGCCTATGCAATAACAGTAAGGTTTTGGGGGAGGACCAAAAAAAACACCCAAAGGGCTGCAGGTTGGGCACTTGGGTTTCAGTGTCTCGATTTTTGTATATACATCTATACATTATAACATATTCTAACAAGGTATAAAGGTGGAGCGGACCTTTCATTTAAGGGCTTGTTTCCACTAGAGCGAACGGCCGCGGATGGACGCGTTTTTAATTGCCGTGTCTCCCATTGAAAATCATTAGTCCGTTTCCACTGAAGCAACCGCTCGCGGATGGGTGCGGGCACGATTTAGGTGGCGGTTTTTAATTGCGGACCACATCTGTTTGCGCCCCCTTGCGCGATTTTTGATCGCGTCCCCATTCATTTTCATTGGGAGTGATCAGGAGCGATCGCGTGCGGCTGAAAATCGTGGCCACGAATGCTAGCTAGTGATCTCCACCCACAATTACAATCGCAGCCAATGGCTCTAGTGGAAACAAAGCCTAAATTTGCGAGTGAAAAAGTTCTCTGTTGCTCTTTATTGAACAAACATCTATATTTACCGTTCATGATCCCAAAATACGCACAGTGGGAGATAACAAAACATAATGCATATGCCCAATGTTTTCAGAGTAGAGATACTTTACCATATATATAATGTTATAAGACATTTGTAGGTGGTTTACTCTACATCACCTACTAAAAACTGGAAAATCTATTTTGGATGGTCCGGCCCTTTAAGATAGCTTCCTCCTCTGTCTATGTTTAGATGGGCCCGCGCCCCCCTGGATTATCTTTGCAACCGCCACCCAGTTTGGGAACCACTGCCTTACAGGATGTCCTAACGCATCAAGGATGCGTTAGATGGAGGGACCTCTCTGCCGACTCATGGACACCATCTAAATACAGTCTGAGGGCTTGTTCACACTAGCAGCGGTAAAAAAAAAAAAAAGTGTGGCTAGGGTTAACCCATGAAGTTCCTATCGAATACTGTGTACCTTTCACACTAGGCTTGCATTAACGCTAACACCCCATGCCGCGTGTTAGCGCCAACGCCCTGTAGCATGCACTTTTGCAGGAACCCGTACTGTAAAAACAAAAAAACAGCATACGGGTTATCACTACCGGGTCAGTAACAAAAGCAAAGTGGCTAGTGTGAACGAGCCTTTAATATTATGGGTGAGGTTGACCTTTCTACTGCTTAAGATAATAGAACACGAAGTGCAAATTTGAGGAATAAAAAGTGCCAATAGGTCAAATAAAGGAGAAGGCAGAATATTATGAATCAGAGATCCGCCATTGAAGGAAAAGAAATAAAAGTGGAGGTTGCAGAAACCTAACATGGCAGTATACACTGAGAACATGAGTAAAGCCCCCTATACATCTTACAATCACACCATGCAATTTCTGTACTTAGGTATGTTCCCACACTAGTGATCAGCCACAGTTCTAATCAAGCCGATCTCCCGCAATTAGAATCGCGGCTGTGGATTGCAACCAGAAAGTGGGGGGGGGGGGGGGGGGGGGGGGGGCAGGCCATCTTCCCCCTCTGATCACGCCCAAAGACAGTGAATGGGCGCGGTTGAAGTCACAAGCGATTTAACCGCGCCCATTCAAGTCTATGGCTGCGATCAGGGGCGATCGGCTGCCCTTAGTTGAAGTGAGCACAAGCCTACTCAACTAAATAGAGGTGATCAGCCGTGTGTGATTAAAATCGTGATATCGTGATTAAAATCGTGTCGACCCCTTGGCTTGTGGGAACATAGCTTATCCTTCCAATCACTATGTATTCTATTAGGGAGGACCCGGCACTACATAGCAGTAATATATA
>CM070041.1:44103499-44120762 GCA_036250615.1 Ptychadena robeensis | reverse complement strand
ATGAATCGATTGGACATGGAATCCGACACGTGTATGGCTAGCTTAAAAAAGTTATGTGCATCCCTGGATATAGTTAACCATTGCAACTACTGTTAGATCAATGAGATGCAACAAATTGGACATTACCATTCAAATTGCACGCAGATTGCACCCGAGCCATTCCAACCATACAGCTTCTAATTGCATGCTAATATTTGTATTTGCATGTCATTGATCATGTCAGGACAGAGGTCAGTGATCGCTGACATAAAGGGGGACGGTTATTTGTTGGAGTGTTGGGCTGTCTATTGTGTTTTATGTTCAAAAGACTGCTAATGTTTTGTGATCCTGATCTTGTGTATGTAACCGACCAATATTTTCCAGATATCCCCTCCAGCCAACAAAACTCTGCATTGGCTATGCTCGGGGACCAAGACTCAAGCTTCTAGACTAGTTCTAACTTGTAAGGCTGCCCATACACGGGTCAATACCCCGCTCGATCAATGCAGTATCATCATGCCAAATGCTCGCCGATTGAACAGCGAATCAATGCACAACCGATTCCTATTCGATGCTTTAGATCCCAGGTGCCCAACCTGTGGCCCGGGGGCCGCATGAGGCCCTTTGGGTATTCTTTGGCGGCCCCCCTCAGTCTTCAACTTGAGGCCCCCGAAACCTAACTATTAATGCACAGGGCATAAAAACTCACCTGTCTGCCAAATCGAAGGTTATGTGCCCCAACGGCTTTGAAGCACAAAACCTTTGATGATATACAGTACATGACACAAAATGTGCATCACCATACTACAGTGTTCCCTAATGCTTGAAATATCATTTAAAATAATGTTGTTATTTAAATAAATTAAACTTTATTAAAAATTAAAATTATAACGTCTTCTAGCTATGCCTGCTGTCATTTGTTTAATTAAAAAATACATATACAAGTCAGTATAGATTGAAAATGTTATGTTCAGCCCTTTAGTGACGCAGAGGGCCGCACTTGTGGCGATCCATATCAACTCAGTTGTCCACCACTACTTTAGATGGAGGCTCTGGTCCCTATCCAAAGTGTTGGCAATCGAACAGGGATTTACCAACATGTTGGCAGTATTGATCAAGAAAGGGTGGCCGTGTTCTCTTCCCGAACAATCGAACGCCGCAAACGCGCACAGTGATCGATCGTTCAGGATTTGAACGAAAAACCAACCTGTGTATGGAGACTTTTAGACTTCAAATTTGCAAACTACAGCCTTTCCCTGGGGACCGATCGCAATAGCATGACACAGTAATCAAGGAACGATTGTTCAGGGAATCGATGCGCACCACTGGGGGGATTCGATCCCTGGCCCTGACCCTCAGTCCCCATCCAAAGTAATGGCGATTGAACAGAGAAATACCAATATGTCGGATCCCTGTTTGATTGACATTTTCTAGGAGCCGGGGCTGTGTTCGATTTCCAAATGATCAATCGCCACGTATGCACATGTCGATCAATCATTTGGGAATCGTACGAAAGATCGAGCTGTGTATGACCAGCTTAAGATGATACTTGGGATAGCAGATAGCAGCTCCCTCTTAACAATATCAAGCCTGTGGACTAAACCAAATTCAGTGCACATATTTATAGGTAAGTAAAGGCCCCCACACATGATTCGAGCGGGGACCGACAGATGAGCTGTGCATCGCTGACAGCATCAGTGGGCACCCTTTGTGTGTCGGTCGTTAGTTTCAATGGGGACGCCGGTCCCCATTAAAACTAATGGCATCGGCCAGAGATTTACGAACATGTCCGTTCTCTGGCCGACCAAGGTTTGCGGCCCCAAGATCTGTTGCCCCATGCGGGCACTCGTGATCAGCGGCCGATTTTGCCACCAACCGACGACCACGAGTGCTCATGCACATCGGTGGGCGGCAAAATCGGGGGACCTTAAAGTCGGCCATAGACGCATCAATCTGTGGGCGTTGTTGCGGGTGATCGACTGGCGTGCACGCTTGCACGGAACGCTTGTTGGTCGATCGCCCACAACAGGTGCCCACCTTGATGGATCGACTTGAAAAGCCCCGCCAATGTGTTGCACAGAGATCCGTACTGTCTGTATTTTTCTGGTCAATCCTGATACTTTGGATGGAGTCCACATCCAAAGTATCTGACGGGAATCCCTGTGTTAGTGGCATACAGTGAGTCACGTCAGTTCGGCAGATGACTCATCACAGAGTGGTGACGCCACAATGGTGTAATGAGTTGCGGGCAAAACGGCCAGCGATCGACGGATCTATGGTCGGCTTTATATGAACACTTGGTCATCCAAGAAAATGTTCCTCCTATAAATATAAGATGTAAACTAATAAAGGTCTTTTTAGAAAAAATTTGATCGATTGAAAGAAAATTGTTTTTCTGCCCACATAGTACAAACGACGATTTTGGAAAATTTTGGTCGATTGGAAAATTTTGGTCGATTGGAAAATTTTGGTCGATTGTATAATCATCGAACTACATTCCTTGCAGTTTTTTTTTGGTCGAGTCAATGATACTCGATGTGTGTGGCTCCACCCCTTTAACACATCACTTCAGATAAAACTAAAATCGTAAGAGGAATTCAATCGATAAACTTTTCAGTCGAAATTGAACAATAGTGGTGTACATCCATTAAATTACAATCAAGTTTCGATTTTTTCATCGAACTACAAAATCTAATCTAACGTCCATTGAACGCTTAAATTGAACCATGTGTGGCTAGCTTAAGGAAAAGTTTGTGTTATTTGGGTTTTGTTAGGTATAACTGACGTCTTATGTTATAAGACGTCAGATTTTAATAAATTTCATCCTGATCATTCATAATCCACATGTCTGCACCTTAGTTACTGTGGAGGTCGCAATTAGGAAAGGCTTTCTTCAAAGACTCAATGAGATCTCCAGGTTTCCCTGTCAGCGATTACGAATGACGTATTAACTATTTGATTCCAAAATAAACAAGGAGTAATGTTAGAAGGGTAATAACTGTAACTGAAGTAACAGATGTTCTTTCTATAGGTGGCCATACACGGGTCGATTTCCCACACGATTCCTGGCCGATCGATCACCGGGCGCGTGCGCGCCGATCGATCGGCGAGGAATTGTGTGCAGCCCACCTTGACCGATCGACCCTGCCCGATCGACAAGGCCCCAAATCGGAGCGGCCAAGAGAGCCAACCTGTTGGTCTTTTCTGATTGATTCAGCACACATCAAGGGGAGTTGCCATTTGTGAAGCGATCGATCGGGCACAGAATCGTCCAGGAATCGGTGGCCTAAGGTGGTAGGCACAGACGTAATTGGGCGATCGATCGCCTATCCAATCCCCGGTGGCATCACCGGAATCGATCGGATGGGTGATCGATCGTTCATGGAATCGACACATGTATGGCTAGCTTATGTCTATACTCCTATTTCTAAAGGTGCCCATACACGTTGCTTGTCTATTGGCTTCAGCTCATCCGGTGTATGGGGGCCTTTAACATCTAAAGGTAGCCGTACATGGGCCAATTCTCCATCAATAGATGAGGGACCGACTGCAATGTGATGACATCATCACACTGCAGCTGCTCGCTCAGCGAATCAGCGGCCTCCCTTTGTGTGCCAGTCCCCATGCAAAGTAATGGGATCGGCCAGGAATTTACCGACATGTCGGACCACCGTGGTCGATCTCTCCTGGTGGGCGCATCCGATTTGCATCATCAGGAAGGGGATTTGATCATCAGGAACGCACATGGCGGTCGATCGGCTGATTGGAATTGGGTTGGAATCGGCCTGTGTGTGCCTACCTTTACTGTGGGTATTCATGTCCCTTGGGAATAGGGAAACCTAAAAGTAAGGGTGCAGGACTAGAATTCTAAATAATAATAGAAACAATTAAACTGGATTATCTGTATTTTGCCTAAAGGTTGAGGTATGTATAGATATTTTAAGAATATGTTAAATGGCAGTGACACTTTATATACATATATTACATTTAAACATATACAAAGATATATTTAAAAAGTCTGCAATTACTGTTATGAGCTATACTTTGAACCCCATTGGTCCTCCTGTCCTATACTGAATAAGGTGTTTCTTCATATATCGATCTGTGGGAAAGACCTGGGCACACATGGGTCAATACCCATTTAATTGGCCCGCGATCGACCGCAGCATATTGGTGCTGCACTCATGCGTTCGTCTTTGGAATGACAAATCATGATTACTGTTTAATACTTTCGATGGGGACATTGGTAAGTAATGGCGCTCAACCGGGAATTACGGACATGTCCATTCACTGTTCGATTGACCTTTCTCATTCCATCCTGCTCAGAAAAAGTTTTTTTTTTGTTCAATTCCCGTTCAATCGATCACCGCAAAATCTCACAGAGATCAATCATTAGTTGATCTGACGGAAAATCAATCTGTGTGTGTGTGTTGAGGCCTAGTGTTGAAGTCCCTGCTGCGAACACAGAGATTTCGACATGAGAAGAAGCTGCCCATAGTTCTCGTTGAGGTATTTATGTGGGACATGTGACCTTTACGCTTTGGAAACATAGCCTAACAAGGTAAAATAGGTCAGATCCATACACATCATATAATTCACTGCCTACTTCTGTACTGCTAAATACAAATTAATTTTGCTCGATTGGTTATCAGTTAGATAAATGAGAGTTGCTGATGCTGGGCATACACGGGTAGATCCCCCTGCGACCTATGCCCAGTTGAGCACAGCGCGATGACGTAGCTTCATTTACATTGAGGCACAGCACTGCTTCATCATCGATATCCACCACTACTTTGGATAGGGGAACGCATTGGAGGCTTTAGCGGACACCAGCAGATCCCAACGGACAGTGAAGCCTAAAGATAAGAAAACTAGAAGCTGGATGAGTCAATCATGCAACCATGATGCATATATCAACGCATCCTAACACAACCCATGCATTACTGCAATGCATGCCTTAACACTGTGGAAACATAGCCTTAAGCCTGGCATACACACGCCGACTAGCGGGCGATTTTTCCGCTGACCGACGGGCGTGCACGCTCGCGCCGTCGGTCAGCGGCAAAATCAGCCGCCAATCGGAGTGTGCCCACATGGGGCGACAGATCCCTGTCGCCCCACAGCTCGGCCGGCCAGAGAACGGACATGTCGGATGTTCTCTGGCCGATGCCGGCCGATGCCATTAACGTCAATGAAGACCGGCGTCTTCATTGAAGATAATGGCCGACACACAAAGGGTGCCCGGCCGATAAAAGCAGCTCCAGAATGCAACGTGATGACGTCATCACGTTGCATTCCAGAGCTTATCGGAGCTTGTCTGTCGGCACCCAACTCGGTGGGTGTATGGCAATGCACATGTATAATTCTCATATGTGACCACTCGCTCTATATTTATTACCATGATGAGATTTGCGGTTGGCCTATCTTTTTAAAACTAGCTGAGAAAGAGTAGTAATCTAATGTAAATGCCTACGTAACAGAAGTGTGCTCATTCACCAGCTACAAGATGATTAGTAAAAGGCAGCCCAGTGTGCGCCCGAGGGAGGGGGAGCCCATTATCAGCAGGTTGAAGTCATCCAGACTCTGTTCACATTCATGTGCCTTCCTCCCCCCACAACTTCTGGAAAACAATAGAAATCAGTGGGGTATAATGAGGAGATAAGAGCAGAGTCTACCTCCTCCTGTGATAAGAGCAGATGGCAGGAGCCACCCAGCTTACACATGCTAACACAAAACCATTGGGTACCTGTGCTGGCCACTGGACAGTCCTGGAGTACTTGTACTAATGTACATAAGAAAGAAAACCAGGGAGCCGTGTGTATTCAGCTCAGGACAACAGCACAGATGCTTCATATGTTATATCCACAGAAAGAAAACAGTATTTACTGTATATAACAGCACAAATGTAGTGGTGGGGGGCCATATATAGTGTATGGAACGTATCAACACAACATCACAACGTGGTAATGTGATTCAACAATTTGCACAGGATAAAGTCTCATTAATGGACCGATAAGATGATTGTCTTTGTTACTCAAGCCTGCCATACACACCGATCAGCGGCCGATTTTGACGCTGACCGACGGGAGTGCGTGAGTGCTAGCAGCCGTTGGTCGGCGGCAAAATCGGCCGGCAATCGGGGGTACCCACATGGGGCGACAGATCCCTGTCACCCCACAGCTCGGCCGGCCAGAGAACGGACATGTCCGATGTTCTCTGGCCGATGCCGGCCGATGCCATTAACTTCAATGAAGACCGGCGTCTTCATTGAAGGTAATGGCCGGCACACAAAGGGTGCCCACCGATGCAGTCAGCTCAAAACTGCAGTGTGATGACGCTGCTTTCAAGAGCTGATCTTAGCAGCTCTGTCGGCCCCAACACGGTGTGTGTGGGGGGGGGGGCTTTAAATCTAAAGCCACCCATACCCCTTACCATACAATTTCTGTACAATCAACTTTTACCTCTTCTACCAAAACCATGTAATATGAGGAGCTTTCTTAAATTTCCAATCAATATGTACAGTGGCTTGCAAAAGTATTGAACTTTTCCACATTTTGTCACATTACAGCTACAAACATGAATCAATTTTATTGGAATTCCACGTGAAAAACCAATACGAAGTGGTGTACACGTGAGAAGTAAAAGGAAAATCATACATGATTCCAAACATTTTTTACACATAAATAACTGCAAAGTGGGGTGTGCGTAATTATTCAGCCCCCTGAGTCAATACTTTGTAGAAGCACCTTTTGCTGCAATTCCAGCTGCCAGTCTTTTAGGGAATGTCTCCACCAGCTTTGCACATCCAGAGACTGAAATCCTTGCCCATTCTTCTTTGCATAACTGCTCTTGCTCAGTAAGATTAGATGGACAGCGTTTGTGAACAGCAGTTTTCAGATCTTGCCACAGATTCTCGATTGGATTTAGATCTGGACTTTGACTGGGCCATTCTAACACATGGATATGTTTTGTGTTAAACCATTCCATTGTTGCTCTGGCTGTATGTTTAGGGTTGTTGTCCTGCTGGAAGGTGAACCTCCGCCCCAGTCTCAAGTTTTTTGCAGACTCCAGGTTTACTTCCAAGATTGCCCTGTATTTGGCTCCTTCCATCTTCCCATCAACTCTGACCAGCTTCCCTGTCCCTGCTGAAGAGAAGCCCCTCCTATAGCATGATGCTGCCACCACCATATTTCACAGTGGGATGGTGTGTTCAGAGTGATGTGCAGTGTTAGTTTTCCCCCACACACAGTGTTTTGCATTTTGGTCTCATCTGACCAGAGCACCTTCTTCCACATGTTTGCTGTGTCCCCCACATGGCTTGTGGCTGCAAACGGGACTTCTTATGCTTTTCTGGTAACAATGGATTTCTTCTTGCCACTCTTCCATAAAGGCCAACATTGTGCAGTGTACCACTACTAGTTGTCCTATGGACAGATTCCCCCACCTGAGCCGTAGATCTCTGCAGCTCGTCCAGAGTCACCATGGGCCTGGTGACTGCATTTCTGATCAGCGCTCTCCTTGTTCAGCCTGTAAGTTAGTGGTAAGTTTACAGTTGTGCCATACTGCTTCCATTTCTGAATGATCGCATGAACAGTGCTCCGTGGGATGTTCAAGGCTTTGGAAATCTTTTTGTAGCTGAAGCCTGCTTTACATTTCTCAATAGCTTTACCCCTGACCTGTCTGGTGTGTTCTTTGGACTTCATGGTGTTGTTGCTCCCAATATTCTCTTAGACAACCTCTGAGGCCGTCACAGAGCAGCTGGACTTGTACTGACATTGGATTACACACAGGTGCACTCTATTAGCACTCAACAGGCAACAGCCCTCAGACCAAAGGGGGCTGAATAATTACGCACACCCCACTTTGCAGTTATTTATTTGTAAAAAATGTTTGGAATCATGTATTATTTTTGTTCCACTTCTCAAGTGTACACCACTTTGTATTGGTCTTTCACATGGAATTCCAATAAAATTGAGTCATGATTGTTGCTGTAATGTGACAAAATGTGGAGAAGTTCAATAAAGCCAAATACTTTTCCAAGCCACTGTATATCAGGCAAAAGCCTGAAATGCGGTAATTGGATGTTTACCGGATGGTTAAGAAGTGGCTGTGGCAATGAGTCCTTACTGATATGACTGCTGTGCACTATGTCTGCACTTATATATATAACCAGGGGTGCAAATAACTTTTTTAGTGAGCTCCTCAGATGAGTACCAGGATGGTCTTCTTCACTGTCCTCAGTGTCCTGCATGGTAGATTCTGCTGCAGATGGACCTCCCTGTTCCTGATCGATCCTCCGATTAGCTGTCTCCATCCACAGGTCACCAGCTGGCTTTGGGTCAAATGTAACTCGTTTAAACCCCCAGATACCTACCTCATACCTCAGCAGTGCAATGTCAACCTTTCTCAGTCATATTCCAGCTGTCACACAGTGCTTTCCTCTTGTCAGATTTTATCCTTACATATGCCTACTCTGACTTTCATCCCCCAGATCTTTAACCCTTAGAAGTCCAATCTTTTGGATTATTTACATTCCCAATGTCACCCCCCTAACTGCAACCTTTCATAGTTATTTATGTTTCCCTGCAGTTATCCAAGTGACATAAATTGTATACATGTAACATTTAGCTGCGGCCGCCCAGACACAGAGCGCCTCCAAGTTGTTAGTACACATATGAGCTGTGTAACAATAATGCAGGTACGCAGAGCTAGGTTTTGGCCACTTTTGAGCACCAGAGTAGCACTTATGTGCACCCCTGTATATATTATTATATCCTCATTGGGTTATTATCACCTTGTTCATACAAGCATTCCTCTAATATGTCGAGCAGTCTCTGATTCTAGAGATAGATTCACACGTATACATCTGTGGTGCATTATATATTTTGTCTTGAATTAAATTTTAAATGGTTTGCTTTGGAAATAGTTTCCCACATTCCCCGGGTAATTGGAAGAACAGGCCATGCCGCGACAATCCCCCCTGACTGGCCAGACATCACACCGCTACCCCCCACCTGGAAAGACATTTCATGGGGCATGGGGGGGGGGGGCTAGATGATTAAAGAGCTGAATGTCGTACAGAAAGTTTAATCCTTGACAAGTTGGTTAAAGTTCTGATTCACCAATCCAAAATCAGATGCAAGCATGCTAGGATTAAGCTGGGAACACACGTGTATATATGGGCCAGATCAATTGCCGCTTTGAGTGCCCATATCTGGCCCATATCTAATGCGGCCATCTCGAAAAACAGGGATATCGTACATGACCGTAAATCATGGCTGATGTCCATTGCTTTGCATGGAGAGCGCGGGTCTCCATGCAAAGCATCGTCGGGGCTCCTCCGTTATCAGGCAGCAGCACGATGACGTCATCATCAAGCTTCTGCAAGGAACCTCGAATGATTCCTATACCGAGCTGTGTGTTCCCAACTTTACACGTATAGATTCTTGCACAATCTATGATAGATTCGATCAGGATGTTCGATATTTAGATTGTGCCTATATCGAATGTATACACTCTTTTTTCGCTTGACCAAATGAAATTTCGCGCGGGTGGTACTCAAACTAAATATCGTTCAATTTTTTGAATAAGAAATTTTCATTCAAATTCATTAGATCAAACAAAAATTATCGAATTAAATCTATACTTATTTAAGGTGGATTTACACGTGAAGATTTTTTAAAGTGAAGAAACGAATGATTTTTTGGTTGATTGAACAAAAATCTAGAATGGCCAATTTGTTTGATGGATAAATTTTGTCCAACCTCCAACAAAAAATCGTTTGAAAGGTCATCGAAATAGTTGGTAAATTTTTTTCTCGTTGTAATTTGTAAATGTATTTTCATTCGATACCGGGATGGACAAACAAAAAATCTAATGTTACATTGGATAAATGAACGAACGATGTTCGACAACGACATCAAACAAAAAATCTAATTGGCAGTTGATTGAAGAAAAAGTCTTCATGTGTAAACCCACCTTGTTAGATTTTCGTTCGACCGATTAAAAAATCGATCTATTTGAATCTATTGAACGAAAAAATCGACCCGTGCGTTTCCACCTTAAGGGTGAATACAGTAGTTTGTGTGCATAGCAAATGTGCAATAGTGTGTGTCTATGGATCCAAGGATAAAAATGACAAAATCCTGGAATTTTGAGACTGGATTCAAGGGTTGTTTCCATTTTACATCGGGACCCTTCCGCTAAGCGTATATGTAGCACACTGACATTGCCTGCTCGGCGGACCCTCTGTTTACATATCCACCGGTGCAGAGGCTGAATAAGCTCGACTACGTTCAGCTTTACATTGGCGGAGCAGCTCGGTGCAATGAAGACAGTCTCCTCCGAGCAGGTAAGTCTATCTGCTACGCCCGGATCTCCCGCTAAGCATATATGCGGAGGGGTCCCAACGTAATGGAAACATAGCCTAAATCTAAATGGGGATGTTGTCACATGACTTCCTGCTGGGAAGTTTATCAGAGCCGCTCAGCTCAGAGCTCAGCTCTCTCCCCAGCTCTGCTGAAGCTTTGCTTGGAGACCAGCGGTCTCTAGGCAAAGCATCGGCTATAATTATGGTCATGTCCGATAACTGAAAACAGCGATGGGGCAAATTATATGGGTCAGACAGATGGCCGTGAGCGTGCACGGTGCTCGAAGCGGCCATCGATTTGACCCATATCTCCACGTGTGTACCCTGCTTTATTGTTTTAGGTTGATCTAACCATGTGGGCTGCCATAGATTTTCAATCAATCAACCCAAAAATGAATTGAATTAAGTTGATTGGATGAAAAATCTAGATGTGTATGGGGGCCTTTACATACACAGCAGCATTATTATTATTAACTTTTCTATAAAAAGTGTCCGATCGGACTTACACTCTAAAGGTGCCTATACACGCATAGATATGGGCCAGATCAATGGCCGCTTCGAGCGCCGTTTGCACTCACGGCCATCGATCTGGTGCATATGCGATGCAGCCATCCCTGTCTTCAAGTGGGTCAATCAATCCGGGGATGTCGGAAATGACCGTAAATCACGGTCGATGTCCATTGCTTTGTATGGAAACCGCAGGGTCTCCATGCAAAGCATCGTCAGAGCTGGAGACACAAAAGTGCTGTGTCTCCAGCTCATCTGATGTCGGGCAGCAGCGCGATGATGTCATTGCGCTGCTTCAGGAAATCTTGAACGGCTCCTATATCAAACTTTGTTTTCCCTGCTTAAAGGTAGCCATACACGGGCAGTCACAAATCAGGTGCACCCACCTCGTTCATTCGACCACGATCCTCCTGCAAGTCAGATCGCATGGTGATCCAACATATCAGTAAATTCCTGGCCGATCCCATTACTTTGGATGGGGACCGACGGTCGTGAGCATGCATGCATGAATATAATATCCGCGATCAGGGATTTCTGATCGCGGATATTATATTGACGTCTGGACGTTACCCATGTGGCATGGTTTTCTGAAAAGACCCCTCCCGCTTTACATGTGCAGGTGAAAAAAAACAACGCCGCCTCTTTTAACCGCCCTAGCGGTCAGGACGGCAGCATCTCGTCCAGCGCTGCTAGTGCTACTATATCACTGGACGAGATGCTGCCGCCCAGTACACATCGGGGCACCGGGAGCGCATACTCACAGTTCTGTGCTGTCCCGGTGTCCCCGATGTGACATGCTGCCAGCATGCCTCCTTCTCTTCTCCCCCCCCCCCCTCCAAGTGACTTTGGAGGAGGGGACGGGAGATTTGAAAAGTACAGTGCATGAAATCAGTTTTCTACATTTCAAAGTGCATCTATGTACTAAATCTCACCCAAATAAAAAGTCACTGGTGCCCCAGATGTGCCCATATGCAGTAACCCTCTCTTCCCTGGTGTGATTTTATCACATCCATCACACCAGGTTAGAGAGGGTGTGCAAATGGGCACATCTGGGGCACCAGAGACTTTATTTGGGCGAGATTTAGTACATAGCAGCAAAGCTTTGTGCCCTGATTTTTGTGTTTTCTCATTAAATTTATTCAAAAAAATTATTTTTATTTGACATAATTGAGTGTTTCAAACATTATTATATCAGGATGTCTATTAGACCCTTGTACGGACATATTTTGGGAAGTTACAGGCCTACAACATAAAGAAAATTTTACCATTGAAGTCTATGGTGCGCTTTTGGTACACAAAACTGGACCTCAGCAGTGCGCTAGGAAGGTTAAATGAAGGGCAATGTCGCTCCCACCTCTCCAACGTCAGAGGGGAGGATCCCGGTCCGCCAATATGATAGGATGCTGCAGGCTGCGTATGCCCGGGTTTAGTTCAGGGTGAGTATTGTAAGTAAACTACTAAAGGTCGATACACGTTCAACCGATGACCCTGGTCCCCATCCAAACCAATGGGGATTTCACAGGGTTTTAACAACATGTTGGTTCTCTGTTCGATGTCTTTGAAGATAGGGTGGCCTCAATCAATAACCTGCAAGATTGGTCAGGACGGCAGCATCTCGTCCAGCGCTGCTAGTGCTACTATATCACTGGACGAGATGCTGCCGCCCAGTACACATCAGGGCACCGGGAGCGCATACTCACAGTTCTGTGCTGCCGATGTGACATGCTGCCAGCATGCCTCCTTCTCTTCTCCCCCCCCCCCCCCCTCCGAGTGACGTCGGAGGAGGGGACGGGAGATTTGAAAAGTACAGTGCATGAAATCAGTTTTCTACATTTCAAAGTGCATCTATGTACTAAATCTCACCCAAATAAAAAGTCTCTGGTGCCCCAGATGTGCCCATATGCAGTAACCCTCTCTTCCCTGGTGTGATTTTATCACATCCATCACACCAGGTTAGAGAGGGTGTGCAAATGGGTACATCTGGGGCACCATGTTGGTTCTCTGTTCGATGTCTTTGAAGATAGGGTGGCCTCAATCAATAACCTGCAAGATTGAAGGCCGCGAACAAGCGGGCATGACGTAATCGATTGCTCGGGGTATGGGTATCGACTCGCGTATGGGGACCATAACTCCTTAGTGGCCCAATCTAAACGCTGCCATACATGGCTTGTTGCCCTTGAGATGGATCAGCCTTTGAGCTCAGCGCGATGATTCCATCACGCTAAGTCCGATATCGGCTGAGCTTGGGGCGCAGCACTGCTGTGTCATCTAGCTCAGCTGATCTGCAGTCCCCATCCAAGGCAATGGACATCAACCATGATTTACGGTCATGACAGATAACCCTGATTGATCCTGCTCAAAGACAGGGGTGGCCGCATTGTATATGCTTTACATAGATGGCAGGTATTTATGATCTGGAACAAGCTATCCAATCAGGAATGCCGCTGTTATCCTACATACCTGTCTTGGGTTGGTATATCATAAATCTTGATTGCTGTCCTTAATGAACTGCGCTGTGTTTTGTTGACCATGTAAGGTGACCTAAGGGTCCCCATACACCTTTAGATTTCTCTGTCAGATTTCCTTTAGATCTCCTTTTGTTTTACTAAAACCATGTAATATAAGGGACTTTCTAAACCATCAAGTCTACCTGCGTTCAATCGCAGAGGACCCGGCACTACATAGTTGTTGGTAGATCTAAAGGATATCTGACAGAGATCTAAAGGTGTATAGCCAGCTTCACAGATTGCTTAAAAAATCTAATTAAACAAATTTAACTTGAATATACTGTATATACAGGACAAAATATGAATCTGTGAAAGAAGTTATATCTTTATGTGTAGCCACACTAGATGATTGTCATTAGATGGAGACCATTGGTGTTGAGCAATAGTTGACCATGCAGAACTGATCTGCTTGTACAAGTCATATGCTGGGCGTACACGGGTCAATTCCTGTGCCTCAGAGGAGCCGTCTAGAGTAGCACCTCAATATCGAGGTGTAACACAGCTGCATCATCGATGTCGCCCGATACATTGGATAGGGAACCTCAGTCCCCAACCAACGTTATAGAAGTCGGACAAGATTTACCAACATGTTGGTTCCCTGTTTGATGGATTCTTTAATAAATTTGAGAACAATTGAGCAACGTGAATGCGCAAGGCTCTCAATTGTGCTCAAATCTATTAACCTCCTGGCCGTTACGCCCGAAGCCAGTACAGGCGCAGGTTGATCTTGGATCAAACTCTGCCCATGCCCGGATCTGGTGCAATTGCCGGCTCTCCGTGAGCCTGCAGCATTTCTGCATTGCTGCAGGCTCACAGAGCTTTTCCGGCCCAGTATCTTCTGCATCATTGTGACGCTGAAAGGGGGGGGGGGCGGCACCATAGACCTCTATGTTTTACAGAAATATTTCTGTAAAAGTGTCTCTTTTATCTGGTCATGCTGAATCCCATTAACCTTATGACACTGTATGATAAGTTTTGATTACAAACTACCGTAGTTTAATGGAAGGGTAATGTTACCGCATACAAAGGCTTTTGTAAAACCATTTTTTTGAAAAACCATTTTCTTCCACCATAGCCATGACCGCAAAGGTCCATAAGGGTACAACATGAAGAGCCTGGTGTGGAGGAACTCACGTAGCCCGGACAAAGCTTCAGTTGAACTAAAGGCCCCCCACACACGTATCGTGTGGGGGCCAACAGACAAGCGGCAGAGTGCAGCAAAAGTTGAAAATTTGGCTGGCACTGTCAGGGACATCATTTTTGTAATATATGTTTTTCTAATTAAAGTTGTGGACGATTTGTTGATGTGCTGGTGGAGGGGCAGTCATAAAAAGAACAATCTGTGAGCTCTTAATGGGGTCAATGACCCAGTTGGGTTGGAAAATGGTGGAGCATAGGAGTATTTGGATACCCACCTAGCTGGTAATGTTTCGAGGCTGGTACCAGTTTTGGGAGGCTAATAAGGTTTTCCTGGAAAATTGGCCAGGGACATCATTTTTGTAATATATGTTTTTATTATTAATGCTGTGGCCAATGTTATATTCCACTTTTTCCATTGAATTTGGTGTCAGGGGTCTTCATTTTCTGGGCGTTCAGCTGAGAACCTCGAGTCAACTCAATAAAAACTCACCTGTCCGCTGAATTACCTGCTGATGCTTCAGTGCCCGCCCTGATTGCATAACCGGTGACGCCAGAGGGGCGAGGGTGCGGCAGCATTTACCTCCATGTGATGGAGGAGGCATCGTTTTTTTCAAGCATACCTCAAGCCTCTCCGGTGATGCCACAATTGTGATCAGGACCTCCGTTCAGCCAGGTAATTGTGGCGCAACATATTGTGCTCCGATGCTATTGCCCGTGGCGCTAACCACCCAGGAGGTTAATATAAAGGGGTTAATGGGGGTACTGGAAGGGTTTCTCTCACTATTCGTGTCAGTCTTGCCAAGGTCATGGGATGTCCACCAAGCTTGAATAGGTATAATGGACAGGTGTAGTTGAAAGTCTCCCGAAAAGTTTATCTACACCCCTATGATAAAAACACACACAATGATGTCATGTTAGCCACCCACATCCTTTTATATAGATAATTACTTGTTAAATCCAATATTGTTTCAATGAATAAACATTTACTGTTAAATGTGATCGTGCCAACGCGTTACGAACACAATCCCACTTCTTGACCTGTGTTTGTGCTCCTCCTGTACAGTAATTGGCCGGTGTTTTCCTATTTGATTACACTATTAGGCAGTTTCCTCAAAAGTGATTGTAACTTTAATATCTCTATTTACAGAATTAGTACCGTGTGAACTTCATTCAATGCAGATCATTAGAGTTGTATTTGTTTTTTTGTTATGTTTTTTTTGAGGGGGGGGGGGTTCATCTGTTTTGCCGGTTTCTGTTACTCCAAGTGACAATAGTTGGGTGACATAGGGGTGTGATAACCTTCTTATCTATACCAGGAAGGGCACACATCCCACAATAGATAGAGGGAGAGACAGAAAAAGAGTGTTTCAGAGGTGGGGAGGGGATGATTCATCCAACTGTGACAGCATTTGAAGGAAAACTCCACTTTTCTGCCTTTGTGATTGGCTCGTACTCCTTGGAGCCTATACAGGTCAAATTTCAAACATGGCCAGCACTATCAGGGTTAAAGCTTTTCATCTCTGGGAATAACACCCGCAGCCCAGGCACTAGCCATTTATGATCAGGCCTGTTTGTGAATTACCCCTCCCACAACTAGACTCAGATGAGCCTGATTTGGATATTTGGAATCACATCTTGCATCCAAGGGCATACATATTTAACAATCTCCCCAAGTCGAGTGCCTGTTTTAAAGTGCCACTGGGAATTATCCAGGGAATTTACCCAGGAACTGGACCAGGATGACCAGCCACAACAGCCTGCTGCTACTGGAATCGAATCAAAGAAACAGCATGGACTCACCACTTCAACCTGCCAGACACATGGACTGATGCACATCTCAAACTCTGCTTCATCTGATTTTCAGGCTATATTTTTCTTGCACCATCATCTCCCCTTGCTGTGCTTTCTCTCTAACTCATCGCTATGTATCCCATCCTTTTTGACTCCCCTGCTGCTAAACTCTCTCCTTCACACCCGCAGCCAGGCACTAGGCGAAAGGGTGCCTGACTGGGGGGAGTGGCCGGCAAGGAACTGAGACGGTGGCGTCAACCGGAAGTGACGCGAAGAGAAGGGGCGGAGCTGGACCACTATAAGAGGCGCACCGGAATTGATGTCGGCCTCTTTGGACGAAGGACAGCATGGATCCTTCGCTGGAGGCCCTCTTGGATCAGGTGAGGAGACAAGCGGAGCTGCATGGCGCGGATTGGATCCGCCAGCAGCTCGCTCAACCTCCGCTGCCTGCTCCATCCCCTAGGCCACAACGAGCACACCGCCAGCCACCATCCAGGCTGAGTCCTGGGGGTGCCCCCCCCGCCCGACCTCGCTGCAGACAGGCCTCTCCGTCCCCCCCGTCCCCCGCCCGTTCGCGCCGCGAGACCACCAGGGCCACATCACACGCTGGGTTGGCGGCCCCTATGACCCCCCCGCCTACGGACCGGGCCTTGGCGGCGGCCCGCCCCATCCCCCCGCCTGCTCGCAGAAGGGGTTCCCGCCGGACGAGGTCCCCCAGCTCAGCGGCCCCATCACCCAGGGGTAGGCCCGGACGGTCCAGGCGCCGGATTGATGAGGCGCCTGGGACTCAGGCATGGGTAGCTGGCCAGGCCGCAGGACGTGTGGTGGGGCCTACTCCCCCGCTTGCAGCAGTGCGCCCCCGTGAGGCAGATGAGCAGCTGCTAGGATTGGGGCTGCGCAGGGGCCTCCTGTGCAGCTTGGTGGTACAGGGGTTTCTGGATTGGGGATGCCTTTGTCACCTGCATTGTTT
>CM070041.1:44066863-44084976 GCA_036250615.1 Ptychadena robeensis | reverse complement strand
CCCCATCCCTGTGTGTGCAATTTGTGTATTCCATGTGTGCCGCCATCCCTGTGTGTGCAGTGTGTGTAGTCCATGTATGCCCCCATCCCTTTTTGTACAGTGCGTATAGTCCATGTATGCCACCATCCCTGTGTGTAGTGTGTGTAGTCCATGTGTGCCCCCATCCCTGTGTGTGCAGTGTGTGTAGTCCATGTGTGCCGCCATCCCTGTGTGTACAGTGTGTGTAGTCCATGTGTGCCGCCATCCCTGTGTGTGCAATGTGTGTAGTCCATGTATGCCCCATCCCTTTTTGTACAGTGCGTATAGTCCATGTATGCCACCATCCCTGTGTGTACAGTGTGTGTAGTCCATGTGTGCCACCATCCATGTGTGTACAGTGTGTATGTAGTCCATGTGTGCCACCATCTCTGTGTACAGTGTGTGTAGTCCATGTATACCCCCATCCCTGTGTGTACAGTGTGTGTAGTCCATGTGTGCCCCCATCCCTGTGTGTACAGTGTGTGTAGTCCATGTGTGTCCCCATCCCTGTGTGTACAGTGTGTATGTAGTCCATGTGGGCCCCCATCCCTGTGTGTAGTCCATGTGTGTCCCCATTCCTGTGTGTACAGTGTGTCCCCATCCCTGTGTGTACAGTGTGTGTAGTCCATGTGTGTCCCCATCCCTGTGTGTACAGTGTGTGTAGTCCATGTGTGTCCCTATCCCTGTGTGTACAGTGTGTATGTAGTCAAGGGGTGTCAAACTCTGACCCATGGGCCAAAAATGTCCCACAGAACAATTACAGTTTCAAATAAATATCAAGGTTGGCCCAAGACTTTGTCCGAGTTTTTTTCGATTTGGCCCACTGCATATTTGACACTTCTGATCTAAAAAATTTATAGGATACAGAAAAAAAAATATTTATCATACTATCAGCCCCTTCCCTCCATGTGCACATTGGTTTGGACCAGTTTTCTCATAGTAACAATGGTGGACTGTGCCGTATGTTGGCTTATACCAGGGGTGCCCAACACACGCAAGCTTTGCAAATTACACATATTTTGGTTCATCATTTTTAACCAGGCCAATGGCTTGTGTCCAGGGAACTCGATTAACATGGAGGTCTATGGCGCTACCTCCCCCTAGCCTCTCAGATGACGCTGAAGACTCAGAGCCAGAAGTCTGTGAGCCTGCAGCGAAAAAGAAACCCTGCAGGCTCAATGAGAACCGGCAATTTTAACGCAGGATTTTAACGCAGTGCAGAAGCCGCCCATTGACAGCAGTGGGGCTAGGACAGTGGTGTCTCCACAGCCCATCAGAGCCCACGATCCGTTGGTCCGAGACTCTGTCACATTAATGTCGATGCAGAGCTCAGCTGACATCAACGCAACGGAGGCTTGACACATGACACATCAATTGATGATCAATGGTCGCCTCCTAATGAAGCATGACCAGCTTGCCCCGGCACATTAGCCCATTCAGTTAAAGAGTCCTGCCCAGCACCCATCGCCTTCTATGCCAGAGGACGCAGTGGGGTGCTCCTTTCCTGATGGCTCCACGTCCAGCACCCCAATGTACATGCTGCTTATGCCAATTACAGCAGTCACATAAAACACACAAGCTCATCAAAAGACACTGTTTATTGACTCATTGGTCAGGAGATCTTGCGGAGGAACACCAATCCATCAGCACAATATGAACTGAAAGAGCAGCTTGAAGCAATATTCTCAATAAAAGTTATAAAAAAAGTCAAAAGTGGAACTCCTACCAGTACTTATACTATGATGTGATGATGTTCTCCCTCGTATTTGTATAACAAGCACTGAAGAGTAGACATTATTCATAATTAAAAAAATATATACGCACGCGCACACACATACAAACACATTAAGGTTAAATAAATTAACACAATTGAGAAGATATCCATCAAGGTAAAAATGCACGCTGATCAGATCCATTCTGGAAAAGCTGGCCATGGTCACCCACATACTTGATGGGCCTAGAAAATATCAACCGCTGAAGTCTTAAGGCAAGTTTGGGGGTGTGGGCTCCATGTCAGTCTTGGGTTTCTTGATACTTGGCTCCAGTTGGCTGTGCGCTTTGCGGATGTGCCTGTACAAGTCCCCACTTTGCGTGTAGCTGCGCAAACAGTAACGACATTCGTAGGGTCTCTCCCGCGTGTGGACTGTGGCATGCCTGCGAAGTGTATAAGAACAAGAAAAAGTCTTGCCACATGTCTTACAAGTAGGCACATCTTCAGGGAAAAGGGGAAAACCAGGGTGTCCTTCAAAATCCTGTAGGTACATAGTCTCTGGATGCATGGACGGAGGTAGAAGACCTCCATAGTTTGGGTGGTGGCCACCTGCCACTGCAATCATATGATAGGGCAAGTATCCAGATTCCTCCTCTCCTTCTTCCTCCTCGTACTCGTGTCGCTTAAACGCCCCTACCGCCCTCTCGCACTCCTCGTCAGAGATTACGATGGCTTCTATCTTTACGGATACCCCGGGGTTGGGTTTACCTTCGCTGACAGTAGAACTACATGGACTAGAAGCGGCTGCCGTCTCCATTCCGGGTTGGGTGGTGGTTGTCACCGTCAGTTCAGATTTAGTACATTCCCTTTCTTCCGTTTTCCCAACATGAGACTCTGGGCTGTGCAAAGCATACCTTGCTGTACCTGGGGGTGTCATAGCATTGTTTGCCGAATCTGAACTCTGCAGAAAGAATCTTAATGGGCCAGGAGCAGCAGTGCTGCCCGTTAGCTCCTGGACTTGCAAATTGTATCTGCCACGGGCTTGAGCTGCTTGACTACTGCCTGTTGGCTCTTGTGAGGAGTATCTGGATGTGCCAGGCTGTGCTGCAGTATTCACTAGTATTCCTGGACTCTGCAGGGTATATCTTTGAGTACCTTGAATTGTTACACTACCAGACGACTCCTGCATAGAGAATCTGGAGCTTCCTGCCACAGCTAATGAAGTACCAGCTTCCTCCTGTGGTTGCACAGAATATCTAGTGGTGGCCAAAGTGTGACTACTTGTGCCAGCGTTCTCCTGCCCTTGGTTAGAATATCTGGAGACGCTTTGAGAAGTCTGTGTGCTACCTGTAGGTTCCTGTCTCTTTGGCGAGTTTCTTGACATCCCTACCTGTCCGTTAGAGCTTGTATCTTGACTCTGTGAGTTAAATCTCTGAGTAGGGGATACAAGTGTACTTTCAACAGTGTCCTGCTGAGGACAACCAGTGGCTTCTCCCATTTGTTCACTCCCTGTCCTCTCTTGAACCTCATATCTAGAGCTTCCAGCAGCCTCCTGATTACCAGTTGATGGGGGTAGCCCCTGGCACTTCACACTGCCGGTAACAGCTTCAATACTCAGTGTCGCCTCCTGCAGGTCAAATCTGGAGTTCCCTCCTAAGCCTTGGTTACTTTCACTAATGTTTTGTACTTCATACCTAGAAACCCCTACTCCCCTCTGGACATTCCCTGATGCTTCAGGTCCCTGATATTTTATACTTCCTCGTAATTTTTGTCCATTCCCTGTTGTCTCTTGCCTTATATATCTGCTGATTCCTGCTACTTCTTGCAAGTGATATGTTACACTCCCAGGTATTCTTTGCCCATCCCCTGCCATTACCTGCCCTTGATATTGCATAACCTTAGAATCCTGCCTGCCATCTTGACCCTCATGATTTAAATCCCTACCATCATTTTCTACCCCCAGGCAGCAAGTTCCTCCTTCTTCTTCTCGACGAGTGCTATCTGCCTCTGCCGGAGCACGGCCTTGCAGTCGTTTTTTGCACACCCGCACGACCTCGTCCATGTGCAAGTAGCTTGCTGCTGCCAGAACATCTTCAGTGGGGGCCTCCTGGAAACTCAGTCTACCGCAGTACATAAAGTTGAGGAGCAACGAGAAGGCCGGAGCTGTTACAATCTGGCTGTTCAGGGTGAGCTCCCGTGTGTCCGGTCGCTCCCGGCATGACATATGAAAAAAGGGGCTACAGGAGGCAAGAATCGAGCGGTGTGCCAGAAAACGCGCAGTGCCCACTGATATTTGGCAGTCACAAAGAAAACCCTGCGATTGTTGGTCTCGGAGGCTGTGAAGTATACGCCGGCTGTGGTCCGGAAAATCCATACCTGCAACAAAGAAATACAGGTAAGCATACCAATGACAAAATGTAAGAAATGACAAACTCTGTAAAGTGGACCATCTAGATACAACCCACTCCAGATAAGACCAAAGGGTTTGTTTCCACTTAAGACCAAAGTTTTGACTTACAACCCGATTTGCTGCCGAAAGCCAGTGTACAATATTGCCTGGTGGTTGCACCCAAGGACTCCAGATGTCCAGAAACTTGCCTCTGAGCCCAGATATACAAGCATACATGGTACATACACAGGGGTGTAAGCAAGGACCCCATAGGTGTCCGGGGACATACCTCTAACCCCAGATGTATTGTATGAGCATACACAGGGATGTAAGCACAGGCCCCACATGTGTCCAAAAACCTCTGCTACTACTTTTTTGAACATCCATGCCCAGCAGAAAGTCTCTGGTATGTGTTCCACCTATTCAAGCTTTATAAACAATACTTTTGACATCAAAGCAGTAGATAGCCATATAAAACTGAAAAAGGGACCTAGGAGGTGCCCCCCCCCCCCCCAATAATATATTTAAATAATTTGCATGCAAATTATTATAAGCCCCAGAAAAAAAATTTCTTTAAAAAAGTCATTATTCTTGCAATGTACAGACCCTTTCATTGCAGTTTTTTTTGGCCAACATAAGTACCGTTTATACTCCAGAGCAAGTGCAGGAAATTTAAAAAGATAACAACATCCCTGTAACACATCGCCTATTACACATAACTGCCATCATTAGTAATGCCGGCGATGCATGGAATTGGCACACCTATGGTGGGTCGTCCATTACAATAGCCAGACTACTTACCTCTCCGTTCCTCCAGGGTCACCTTGCCAGGCTGCCAAACAAATAGAGACTTGGGAAGGTAGACCTCACTATTGAAATCTACCATCACTAGTCTTCTTGCTCCCAGAGCCTACCTTGGTGTCACTACAATGGTGTCGGACGCTATGTAATGCCGGGTCCTCTTTGATAGAATACATGGTGATTGGAAGGTATCTATCACTGCTATTTAGTGCCGGGTCCTCCCTGATATGTATACCTTCCAATAACTATGTATTCTTACTATGTAGTGCCAGGTCCTCCCTGATAGAACACATAGTGATTGGAAGGTATATATCACTGCTATGTAGTGCCAGGTCCTCCCTGATAGAATACATAGTGATTGGAAGGTATATATCACTGCTATGTAGTGCCGGGTCCTCCCTGATAGAATACATAGTGATTGGAAGGCATATATCACTTCTATGTAGTGCCAGGTCCTCCCTGATAGAATACATAGTGATTGGAAGGTATATATCAATGCTATGTAGTGCCGGGTCCTCCCTGAAAGAATACATAGTGATTGGAAGGTATATATCACGGCTATGTAGTGCTGGGTCCTCCCTGATAGAATACATAGTGATTGGAAGGATTAGAAAGCTCCTCATATTACATGGTTCTGGTAGAAGAAAAGTTGATTGTACAGAAATTGTATGGGGATATTGTAAGGTGTATGGGGGGCTTTTCTCTTAGATACAGACAGCACATGACCTGGACTTATGCCATCATCACTTACCTTCACAGAGTCCTGTATATAATTACAGGGAGCCTGAGACAGAGAACAAGGTCCCTTTAAATGAGGTCCACGCGGCGTTGTCACTTTTTCCGTCCCACCATGGCCATCTGAGGTGCAAGGACCAGGAGCATGCTCTGTAGACCTGGGAATGGACATATTCAATAATATGATATAGGTATAGTAGTCTTACATCAGACAAGCACAGCATGCAGTTATCATATAACACAGGTGTCCTCCTTATGTGAGCAATGTATACAGGCCTGATGAGTAAGTAGAACATATATGAAGGTAAAGACAGGATCACTAACCCAGCCAGCACCAGCAGCCGCCCCTCAGCTGACCATACTACAAGCAGACACTATGCAGCCGCCATCGTCCCCACGGCTCTGCCTCGGCATACAACCCAGGTGACATTATTAGCCGTACAGCAATGACAGTCACGTGACCCTCCCCCTCTGTCGCTCACCTGCACAAAGCGAGTCGACTTCAGCCCGCCTCTCTTACACCCTCATTGGAGGCTGCATGTCCCTTTCCCTCTACGTTGGTTGGTCAGCACCATAGGTGACGGGCGTGAGCCTCCGCCAATCAGAAACGCGACCCCTTTTCGGGTGTAGTACACCGTGTTAATGTTTTTTTCAGGTTGTTCGGTATCATCTCACGCTCGTCCCTGACTTCCGCCGTATTAGTATCGGACAGATGTAAACCCAAGAGCTTCTACAGCAGCCAAACACCGCCTGCTCTCCGTCACTTCCGTATGACATGACGTCAGAGGCGGAGGTCCCGCCTTGGTTTGAATAAACTTTATTATTCGGCGCGCAGTGTAAACAAAAGTGTTTCGTGTACGGCGAGGTGATTGCAGGTGGTCGCAGCGATGTTCTACCACGTGAGTATAACGAGTGTGTCTGCGGGTGTTATGTAATATGTTCTATTATAAAGAGTGGGGTTCACCTGTCTGGGGGGCTGCTGATTTCCTGTCCTCTCTAGGTTGTCCTGGGTTTCATGGCTGAGGGTCTCGCAGTACCCAAATACAGCTATGTACCCTATATAATGTATACAATAGTGCATTGGGTGTATCTGTGCACTATGCTAATGTGTATACAAACATTACTTGTATTTGTGTTCCTTTTTCACCCCATGACTCACTTCCTGTTCAATGGTGACAACACTCATCGTGTAACATGTGTGGAGGAGCACCGTGGTCACCCAGGCTGTTAATCTGATATGGACTGCAAATATACCCTCCATCTCCTTTACAGAGAGGGAACAGACGGCGGCCAGAGAGCTGATACAATTGTTAATATGTTAGTTCTGTGCTGAAATGTTAAGGTGGGCATACATGGGTCGAATTGTTGATCGATTCCGAGAATTGATTGTGTGCGTTCACGGCGATCGATTGTTTGGGGAACGGTTGTTGCAGCCTTTTCTTTTAACTGGATCAATTGATCCTGTTAGAAGTAAGCTCTATCGATCAGGGAACCAACATGTAGGTAAGGGTGCCCATACACAATACCCGCTTAATCGATGAATGATCAAGCGAGATGTTGTGAGGGCATTGTGGTGTAACCGTGTTTCGCTGTAACGTTTATCGAGCGGTTAATCGATGCGCATCAATTTCATTTTATATTTTGAATGGGGACCCTCAGTCCCCATCCGAAGTAATAGAATTCAAACATGGATTTACCAGCATGTTGGTTCCCTGTTCAATTGCGGCCACCCTTTCTCTGGGCAGGACGAAACAATCCCGCTTATAGAAAGGGTGGCCGCAATCGATGCGCAATGATTGTTCGGGAATCGATTGAAAAATCAAACCGGGTATGCCCACTTTAAATCCCTCTTCGATTGCAATTACTTTGGATGGGACCGAGGGTCCCCACTGAAAGTATCGGACGAGGTTGTGCAAATTGATGTACGTCGATTCTCTGTACAAACGCTAGAGCGCAGCGTGGTGACATGATCACGCTGTTCTCGAGGGTTCATCGATTGAAAAAACATTGACCCGTGTGTATATATATATATATATGACATTTCTGGCAGGAATGACAAATCTTTTAAGTGGTGCAAATGGTTTATTAGTTCCCCTTTCTTTCTTATTACAGATCTCGCTGGAACATGAGATCCTTTTACATCCCAGGTATTTCGGACCGAACCTTCTCAACACAGTCAAGCAGAAGTTGTTTACTGAGGTTGAGGGGACATGCACTGGCAAGTAAGTATATACTAATCACCTGCTTTGAGTTAGGCTTTGTTTCCACTAGAGCGATCGGCTGCGATCACCCGAGATTTTAACCATGTTGTGATGGCTTTAGTGGAAACATAGCCTAATTCACAGTCCGGTATCGGGCACAGTGCGGCCCATGATCTGAATCGATGCTTACCGCGTTTTGCGTGCGGACGATTGCTACCAATTGCGGCCGTAGAGGTGAATGGACGCAGTTGAAAATCCATGCAGTCTTTAACTGTGCCAATTGACGGTCTATGGGCACGATCAGGCGTAAAGTGGCGGGGGTGGGACAGGACATCTTGCCGCACAACCCCCCCCACTTGCTATCCTCGATTCAAACAGCAGGCAAACGCCCTAGTGGAAGCAATCCCTTTGATGTAAGGAAGGGTTTTGGGAACATACCAAAAAAAAAAAAAAGGATTGCACATGTAGTTTTTGTGAAATAAAGTTCATAAGCCAAGTTTTCCAGCACAAAAAATTTGCTGAAAGAGCCCCCCTCGGCTTATACTTGAGTCAGGGTCCCTCTTACCTGTCAGGGTGTTCACTAGTCTACCGCATTCCTGAGCTCGCTAGTGAAATATGAACAAAAGTATAGTGAATATTTGCTGGAGATGGTGGAATTTCAATTAGAAAACTCCACTATCTGACTTTGCATTTCCCACCCTTGGTTGAGCCAAAAGGTTTTCCCAGTTTTTGTAGATAAAATTAGGTACCTTGGTTTATACTGGAGTATATACAGTAATTTATGCCCAAACTACATACTTCTTTCTTTTATGTAGTACTTGGCACAGGTCTGAAAAGTAGGTTGGCCAACATGGGGAATAACACACCCTTTACTTTCCATTAGCAAACCTCTCACGTTGCATAACCCACCCATTGTTTACAAATAGGGCCGACCGACAGAAACATTCGTCATCATATCCGCATCAACATCAATAACGCGCGCTCATAATTTACATCTGTTTTTGCTTTCTCTTTAGGTATGGTTTTGTGATTGCTGTTACTACAATTGACAACATTGGCGCCGGGGTGATCCAACCTAGCAGAGGCTTCGTCCTTTATCCTGTTAAGTATAAGGCCATCGTCTTCCGACCCTTCAAGGGAGAAGTAGTAGATGCCGTAGTCACTCAAGTCAACAAGGTAAGATATAATTTGGCATAAAAGTAGAACTCCAGTCATTGCTAGAGAAACTACAGTATATACTTGGGTCTAAGCTGAGCTGTTCAGCACAATAAAGCCCTCTGCTTATACTCGAGTCAGGGTACCATTTACCTATCCAAGTGTTCGCTGGTCTCCCTGCGAGCATCGGCATCCTCTATGGGTGGTGTCACACAGTGCTTTTCTCTTGTCAGATTTTACCCTTACATATGCCTACTCTGACTTTCATCCCCAGATCTCCAACACACTTGGGGTCCCCATACACCATTAGATTTCTCTGTCAGATTTTCTTTAGATCTCCTTTTGTTTTACCAAAACCATGTAATATGAGGGACTTTCTTAACCATCAAGTCTACCTGTGTCCAAATACAGTTTATTTTATCTATCTGTGTTCAATCGCAGAGGACTCTGCGCTACATAGTTGTTGATCTAAAGCATATCTGACTGAGAGATCTAAAGGTGTATGGGGGGCTTTAGAATTTTTTTGGTGGGTATTAATAATTTACATTCCCAATTTGACACCCCTTACTGCCACTTTTATAGTTATTTAAAGCGTTTTTAAACACAAATGTTAAAAAACACACATTAAATAGACACAATACCTGCCTGTCAGCAGTTCAGATGCTGGAAAACTGCTACACAAAACAAACCCAAAACATACTCGCCTTCTTCACCTTCAGTTCTGGTGACAGCATCTTAGATCCTGGAGAAGTGAAGCTGCTTCTGCCATTACTGCCCCCCTTCACACCCCCCCCCCCCCCCCCCCCCCCCCCCCCCCCCCCCCCCCCCCCCCCCCCCCCCCCACTCCTCTCCCCCCTCCACTCCACCTGCTTCTCCTGTCTCCTCTCTGTCGGAGCTGGAGAGCTCTGTGGTGGGGAGGGGTGAATCGGCTGCTTGATGAGATGTCTCTGGATGGGAGAGACACACTGATAGTAAGACACGAGACCAGGCAGACAAGTCCTGAATGTCATTGCAGCTGCCTCGACGCATTCAGAAAAAGCACCTCTCCTGCTGTCAGAAAAAGTTTTTTTTTTTTTTTAACAAATCGGCTGAGCTGCAGCCAATACTGCGGTGTGACCTACCAGGTAGTAGGTCCGCTTTAATGTTTCCCTGCAGTTATCCAAGTGACACATTGTATACATTTAACAATAAAAACTGAAAGAATTTTGGCAAACTGAAAAATTTTACTTTTACAATAATGTACATGATAAAGTTAAGGTGTTTGTACAGATATGTAATGTGTTCGAGCTTTAACCTCCCTAGTGCTCTTGCAAGGTCCAGATTTCTGTACCAAAAGCGCACCATAGACTCTAATGGAATTTTTTCTTGTGTTGTAGGCTTGTAACTTGGATGGATGGAAATGAATGTTTCCTGTTGTCTAATTGCTACCATAAATGACTCTGGAAGAGTTTCAATAGTAATTGAGGAATTTAAAGCTGTCTTATTAGCTTTGGAGGGCTGTGGTAACATTTACAATTAATTTAGGCTTTGTTTTCATTATACGTCAGGACCCTGTATACGCTTAGCGGGGGTCCCGATGTATCACATAGACATTGCCTGCTTGGCTGATGATCTGTTTACACATCCGCTGGTGCAGAGGCTCAATGTACTCTACTACATTCAGCCTTACATCTGCAGAGCGGCTCGGCGCCATGAAGACATATCCTCCGCCGAGCAGGTAAGTCTATCTGCTATGTCGGGACCCCTGCTAAGCGTATTTGCTTAGTGAAGGGGTCCCAATGTAAGGGAAACAAGCCCTTAAGTTAAAAGTTAATTTGCCTGTTGTAAATTTAGTTTTTGTAGGAATTTGTTTTTAATCCTCAGATTTCTTGTTCTTAACAGGTTGGATTATTTACAGAAATTGGACCCATGTCTTGCTTCATTTCCAGACATGTAAGTTATTTATGAATTCTACGAGGAAGTGATTTCATAAGCCACAGCAGCAATGACAGATAAAAAAAGAATTGCAGTATATATAATAATATAAGACGCACCCTATACTTCAGCATCCCTGTAGCATCTGATAGATTTCTTGTGTTCTGTGGACGGAGCTCTGACCGGCAGAGCAGGAGTTGAAGAGGTGGAGCAGCTGTCTCTGACCGCTTCCCTTCCTCTAGCCCTGACTGACAGAGCTGTATGTGAGGTGGGCAGCTTGTGCCCAACTCCCATACAGTGCAGATGGCCGCTCTCTCATTTGCATCTGCACTGTGTGTGAGCAGCCCAGGTCACAAACAGTTAACACAGTGCCAGAGGTAAGATCCACCCACAGGCAGATCTCTCCTATGCTCTAAGTGCTCAGCTCTGTCTGTGTTTGTGGCAGGGTGGATTTGATTTAAATCAAACTGATTTTAAATCAATCATTCTTGCTGGTATAACTTTAAAATGTAAGTAGATGAAGATTTTTAGAATAACAAATTTTCATATTCGTTTTTTTATCCCCAGTTTAGGTTAATCATTCATATTTGGACAACTTTTCTGTTGTGCTAAGTTTTGAGAACTGCAAAAGTAAACCACACATCAGTATTAATATCTTGTAGGCAGAGAAACTGCCCAATAATCTTACAGAGACAGAAGTTGATGATGGCATAAGCACATCACCCAAATTTTCCCTTTGAATAGACATGGGTGAGGGTTTAAGGGCGATTCAAAATTTCAAAGCAAAACATTTATTATACACTGTGCAAACAATGAAGTAATGACTATCATATCAATCAAAAACATAAACCATCTTGAGAAATCATGTCTTTCCCCTCTACATTGATCTATGGAGGTGAGTGACCCCTGAGGGTCTGTGCCACATTTTTTTTGGATTTGGTTATTCAGTGTGACCCCCTTGTGTTGGCTGTTTGTGTTATGTAAATTTGGCCGATGAAATTACATATCGTACCACCTGAAGAAGTCTTCAACGTAACGCGCGTTGGGGTTAAATTTGCGCCATTTGGACTATTTTAATTGTCTAAGCACCTGTACAGATGTGTACATCCGCAACATTGCGCATTGTTTCTGATTGATATGATGTCCTTTTTGCACTGTGTATAATGAATGTATTGCTTTTACATATTGAGTGGCCCATCCCCTCACCCTTGTCTATTCAAGGAGAAATTTGGGGTGATGTGCTTATGCCATCATCAACTTCTGTCTATTGTTTTTGGGATGTTGGTCACTGTACATTGGAGAGTGCAGTTTTATTGATTATAAAATCTTACAAAAAGAGCCTGACATTGTGAATGGATTCATGGAATTTATTTACCCAAAACAATTAACATATACAGCCTTATTTTCCTTAAAAAGCACTTTCAAAATTCAATTTAAATCCGATTTAAATAAAAAAAAATCAGATATTTTTTATTTATTTTTTTTTATTTTTTATCATTGATTTTTATCCACCCTGGTTTGTGGTAGAGCTGGCAGCGTCAGTCCAGATTTCACAGACAGGCAGAGCTGGGAGAGATGCTGGCTGCTCTTTCATTTGTCTTCTTTTAATGGCTTACCATGGGCAGATCTCCCATCTGACAGCTCCTCCAGCTTCCCGGCTAATCTTCTTGCCTAGAGAGCTGTTGGGAGCCAAGGCGCGGGAGAGCAGCCACAGGTGGTCGCACATTCGACATATAAGACGCAGGTATTGCAATGGGAAAAGTGCATCCTATAGTCCGAAAAATATGTATATTTGTATGGGTTACTGCGCCCTGCTGCTGATCACACTGCCATGTTGTTTAAGTAAACCCTTCACCGCCCTGAAGGCAGACAGTCTGCCAAATGCCGCCTTCTTGCTTCTGAAATCCTAGCTGTGTGGTTCTGCTTAGTAGCACAGACTATTTAAAAACAGGTTTCTCTTTCCATTTGTGCTATGACTCCATTTTGTTTGTACTGGAGCCTTGGTGTCGTCTAGGGTGTGCCTGAAAAGACATTTACCGTTTATATACACAAGTATAAGTCTGGGTTTCAGTACAAAAAAAAATGTTCTGAAAAAAGCCCCCTGCGGCTTATTCTCAAGTCAGTCCCACTGACCTAGGCTCATACTCAAGTCAAAAAGTTTTCCTGGTTTTTGTAGATAAAATTAGGTCCCACTGCTTATACTTAAGTATATATGGTACTTGCCTGATCCTGTGCTTCTTGTGCTATCCTCTCTTCCCTACTGTCTGTGGGTGAATCCTCAACACTCTCTCTATATCAAAGTGAAAGGTGCTTCACACCAACACTCCCAGCACTTTGCTGAGTGTCAACAATGGGGGAGCTGCCAGGGGTGTCCAGGTTCTGGAAAGTAGTGTGTTGTCCTGAAGCCCGTACACCAGCTCTTACCCCTTGACATGGTATGGTAGCTATATGGAGAATAAGCTTTTACCGTCAATACTTTGCAAAATGTTTCAATGTTTCTAACTGATCTTTTTGTTTCAGTCCATTCCATCTGAAATGGAGTTTGACCCCAACTCTAACCCCCCTTGTTATAAGACTGTAGATGAGGTAAGACACAGCCTATTTCTTGTTGGTTAATCGGCAAATACTTCATCATTTGTTATTAATCAGTTCTATCATTGTAAAAGTTATTTATACATCAATGTAGAGTACATTAGAAAGTCTTGCTTTTTGTTGCCTTATAATTTCGCTCCAGTGCCAGTAATGCAGCTTGTCTTCCAGTAGCAGACTGCAGATAAACACTGCTGCTCGTTTTGTGGAAGCAGTGGTCTCCCTGCAGTTGTCCGACATTACCCCTGCTTATGCATAACTATGTCTTTTGGAGTTTTTGTTTTTCTTAACACTAATATGTGAAGAACATGGGAGGTCCTAGCCTTTCTGATGCCCTGGGTTGTCTCCCTTTCTCCCCACCTGATGTCAGGCAGTGTGTGGGGGGGGGGGGGGGGGGGGGGGGGGGGTGATGGTGGTATCTGATCGGGGAGAGGTTGGTTGGCACCACCCAAACCGCACTCCGCCTTCCCTCTGGATGATGTCAGAAGCTAGTGAATTTTTTTTGTTAGAATGCCACCCTGTGCAACCGCCCATGTTGCCCACGACTGAAACTGTTACTTTATGCACTTGTCAACAAGATGATATTGCGGCCTTTAACCCCCCTTGCAGTTTGCCCTTTTAAAAATGGTGTGGTAAGGGTGTTCCCAGCAGAGGATGTCATACTCTGCTTAAATTTCCTGTCCTTTCCCCACCCCTGTCCACGTCGTGGGGGTCATCCATGACGCCGTGAAGTGGGCTGGGAGACCAATGCCCCTCCATAAACATGGAGATCTATGGCACGGCCCACCACCGCCCCTTTAACAGTTGGGGTGGTCCTGGAAAATCCAGAAATGCTGCGTCGATATAGAGAATCGCCACAGCTTTGAGGGGAAACAAACTCTGGAAGAACTGGGTTGGTCATGACTGCTAGGGAGGTTAATATCTAAGGGATTTTATTTGAGATGAGTTGCCAAAAAAATTTAAGATTTCACGTAGACTGCAACTAAGCCTAAAACTCGGTAGCTGCAGTGATTCATTGGCTTAGGCCCAGTGTAAGGCTGGCCATACATGGGTCAATGTCAATGTTCGATCGATGAATCCTTGAGCACAGGTTGATGACATAACCACGCTGAGCTCGAGCTTTGTGGATTGAACGGAGAATGTGCGTGGTCAATCCCGTTCGCAACAGCAATTGAATAGGGATTTACCAACATATGTCTGTTCCCTGTTCCAGCTTTTTTTAAGCAGGTCATCTGTATTGTCTTTGAATCGACGTTTACAGTAGACGGTTGTGATCTGCAATATTAGAACTATATTAGAACTACTAGCACTACTTTAAAGCACAGTTTCCACTGTGTCTGTATATACTTGGTTCCCACATCGCGTTTATAAAGCAAGAAGCGTCCATTGAAAAATAATGGACACTTTTTAGTGATGAGGGCCTGTTAGTTTTGGGGTAGATATTGTACACATTATGCCCATAGGGTTAAAATGGCCTTCTTAACGCACCCTAAACCAGGGCAATTTGTGCCACCCACTGTGCGTCCTGGACCCAGTGGAGACTAGGTCTCTCAGGGCAATGAATGTTCAGCATAATTAAAGTCCCTCTACTGATGACTTCAGCTCCGACCAAATGTCTGGTTTATCTGTCTGCAAGTTCTACCACGTCCAGCCCTCTATACATCAGTCCTGCTATTTCAGAACCAATCATTTAGTTCATTAGCTGCGTCTAACCAAGGTGTTTGATAGGCTATCCTATAGAAAAAGTTTAAACCTCCAAACTGTTTCTGTGTTTCTGGCAGGATGTTGTCATACAGCAAGATGATGAAATTCGTCTGAAGATTGTAGGAACCAGAGTGGATAAGAACGATATTGTAAGCCAGACATGGCATCTCTTAGTTTTTTTTTATTTTTTATTATTGCTTAAGAAAGATTTCATTCTTTTGTAAATGCACCTTATAAAAGTGAGCTTTGCATAACCAACTCATATTTAGAACACATCGTCATTAATGAGGTGCAATGGATTTTAATAACCATTAATGTGGCTTGGGGTGGATTTTCATAATATTGGGAGTCCTCAGCCACACTCAGTATGGCATACCTGCTCCCGCTGTCCCTGTGCCATTCTGCAGGCATTCACTGGTTTTCCATCATCACCACCCACGTCAGGGAGATGGGGTCCTCACAAAAACAGGCAAAGGCATCCTGGGTCCTCGCATCTCCGTCATCATTAATGATGGCAGGAATGTATGTATGTGTGTGTGTGGGGGGGGGGGGGGGGGGGGGGGGGGGGGGGGGGGGACATGTGAAAAATGCATACATGTTACATGGTTTGTATTTTTCTTAATTTTAAAAATGACCAGCAGGATGGTTTAACCTCCTGAGCCAGTCGCTGGCTCTTCACGAGCCTGCTGCGTTTCTGTTTTGCTGCAGGCTCAGAGTTCTTCCGGCATCGGTGATGCCGAAGGGGGGCGGCGCCATAGACCTCCATGTTAATGGAGAAGGCGTCGCTTTTCCCTGCACACACCGCCAGCAGTGTGCAGAGAGCTGGGGAAAGTGGGGAATCACTGCGGAGTACAGTGTACTCCGCCGCAATTGTCAGGGCAGGTTAATGGATAAACATTTTGGATTTTAATTTTTTTTATAAAAACAGCTTGGTATTTGGTTCATTGGTAGGATGTCCAAGCTGAGAACTGTGCCTGCTCTAAAGCTGGCCATACATGGCTGGATCTTTAGTTCGGTATCCAAACTATCGCGACTTCAACGCAGCCCACTTGGGGCCAAGAAAATGTAGATCGAACAGGCATTAGATATGTCTGTATTCCTGTTTGGACGCCATTTCTTTGCATGGGGACCCTCAGCCAGGGATTAATTCCCCCAGCGGTACGCATTGATTCCCCGAACAATCTTATGTACGATTGTTTGGCGATTCTTGCGTCACCCTGTTGCGATCAATCGCACGCCGATTGCTGGGGAATCGAACTGTGTATGGCCGACTTAAGTCTTGAGCTGTCCTTTTGCTGGGTGATTGTCAGGTTTTAGGGGGAAGGGAAGTAGTTGAAGGGGCATTTTAGTGCGGATTATAAAAGTTATAAATAGTTGCGCACAACTGTCAGCAGTGATCACACAGTTGGTGGGCAGAAAGGACGTCAGGTGGTGTATGAAGCCTGGGCAAACCTCAGTCCAAATGGGTCAGTATGAGTGGTGGAGGATTACATTGTATAGAGGTGTGCAGCTCCCAAAATGAGAGGGGGTGTAGCCGTGTGTAAACGACATGAGGTGCACAACCTAGTAAAATAAACACGTCTTGCTTCTACATGACTGTTAGATTTTCAGGATATAGTAGAAATGATTATTCATTTTTTTTTTTTTTTTTTTTTTTTTACTTTTCAGTTTGCCATTGGATCTCTGATGGATGATTACCTGGGTGAGTGTCTAAAGTGTTTAATATTTTTACTGTTTATTTTTTTCCTTATACATACAGCGCATCCGGAAAGTATTTACAGCCCAACACTTTTCCCACATTGTGTTATGTTACCTCCTTATTCCAAAATGGATTAAATTAATTTTGTTCCTCAGAATTCTACACACAACATCCCATAATCACATGAAAAAAGTTTACTTGAGATTTTGTCAATTTTATTTAAAAAAAGAAAAGTCTGAGAAAGCACATGTACATAAGTATTCACAGCCTTTGCTCAATGCTATGTAGATGCCACTTGGCATCAATTACGGCCTCAATTCTTGTGATGCCACAAGCTTGGCACAACTATCCTTGGCCCCGCCCATTCCTCCCCGCAGCACCATCAGGTTGGATGGGAAGTGTCAATGCAGCCATTTTAAGATTCCTTTTTTTAATCTCATTCATGTGTGGGCTCTGGCTGGGTCACTAATGGACATTCACAGAGTTGTCCTAAAGCCACTACTGTAATATCTTGGCGTTGTGCTTAGGGTCGTTGTCCTGCTGGAAGATGAACCGTCTCCCAGTCCCAGAGTACAAGAGCGCTCTTGAGAAGTTTTCATCCAGGATGTCTCTGTACATTGCTGCAGTCATCTTTCCCTTTATCCTGACTAGTCTCCCAGTCTCAGGTGCCTTTTTGTCAAACTCCAGGCGGCTGCCATGTGTGTTTTACCAAGTATTGGCTTCCATCTGGTGACTCCCCCATACAGGCCTGATTGGTGGATTGCTGCAGAGATGGTTGTCCTTCCTGAAAGTTCTCTGGCAGAGCTCCAGAGGTCCAGTGACAACAGCTGCGTGAGAGAGAAAGCCGGCGCTCCTCCATTAACATGGAGGTCTATGGCGCCGCCAACCCAGAAATGCTGCAGCGATGTAGACAATCGCTGCAGCTTTCCGGGGAGGCGTAGGGTCTCCCTGCTGCCGGCTTCCCGTGCGGTTGAGAGGACCCTGTTCACCAAATGAACAGGGTTCGTCTCAACCGCTAGGGAGGTTAAGGGAGAAAAAAAAACTCCAAATCTACATGGCCCTGTGTGAAAAAGTGATTGCCCCCCTTGTGAAAAAATAACAACTGCGGTTTATCACACCTGAGTTCAATTTCTGTAGTTACCCCCAGGCCTAATTACTGCCACACCTGTTTCAATCAAGAAATCACTTAAATAAGAG
>CM070041.1:44053619-44066763 GCA_036250615.1 Ptychadena robeensis | reverse complement strand
CTAGTCAAAGTCCTGACCTGAATCCTATTGAGATGTTGTGGCATGACCTTAAAAAGGTAGAAAAGAAAACCCTCAAATAAAGCTGAATTACAACAATTCTGCAAAGATGAGTGGGCCAAAATTCCTCTAGAGCGCTGTAAAAGACTCGTTGCAAGTTATCGCAAACGCTTTATTGCAGTTATTGCTGCTAAGGGTGGCCCAACCAGTTATTAGGTTCAGGGGGCAATTACTTTTTCACACAGGGCCATGTAGGTTTGGAGTTTTTTTTTCTCCCTTAATAACAACCATCATTTAAAAACTGCACTTTGTGTTATCTTTGACTAATCGTTACATGTGTTTGATCAGAAACATTTTGTGTGACAAACATGCAAAAGAATAAGAAATCAGGAAGGGGGCAAATAGTTTTGCACACCACTGTATGTACATGTGCTATCTCTCAATTTTTTTGCTAAAATTTCAAGTAAACTTTTCTCACACTGTCATTATGGGGAGTTGTGTGTAGAATTCTGAGAAACAAAATTCATTGAATCCATTTTGGAATAAGGCCGTAACATAACATAATGTGGAAAAAGTTATGTGCTGTGAATACTTTCACTGTATAGGAACAGATTTAAGGTGCCCACACACGTTTAGATCTGCCTGGCACATTGACAGCTCTCGGGAGTGCCGGGAATTGGCTGGACACCCTTTGTGTGCCATAGACCATTTACTCAGGTCTCCATCCAAAGTAATAATATCGGCCGAAAAGTCCTGGACGATCGAGAATTCTGCCCACATAGGTCGGTTGATCCATGTGGACACCTGCATTCTGCAGTTGATTTTGCCACCGATGGCACAAGCGTGCACGCCCATCGATCGGATGCAGCGTGTATGGGGACCTTTAGTATTATTATCATTTATTAATATAGCGCCAGCATATTACGCAGCGCTGTACAATACATTAGAATGGAGATACAACACAGTATAACACACAGGTACAGGTTATGACACCGGAGGAATAGAGGACCCTGCTCGGTTGGGCTTACAATCTAATAGGTTGGAGAACAAGATATACGTGGGGGGGGGGGGGGGGGGGGGGGGGGGGGGGGGGGGGGACTGGCATGGTTGTGATGTTAGGAATGAGAAATGGGTAAAGACTGAAGAGATAAGTTTTTAGACCTTTTTTGAAGGTGGCAAAGGTTAGGATAGGGCGAGGGAGGGAGTTCCAGATAGTAGGACCGGCTCTAGAGAAGTCTTGGAGCCGCGCATGTGATGAGGTTATAAGCAGGGATATCATTAGTAGGTCACTGGAGGAGCGGAGGGGGCAGTTAGGGGTATATCTATGTACCAGGTTGGAGATGTAAGGAGGAGAGGAGGTGTGGGGGACAGTTAGGGGTGTATTTATGTACCAGGTTGAAAATGTAAGTAGGACAAGAGGTCCTAGTAGTAAACCAAATAAGCGTAGCTCAGAAAGATATGTACAGTATATCAAGCTCAGAGACTCATCTGGTAGCGTTAAATATTTTCTTCACGTTGGAAAACAAAAAATATAATTTTTCTAATAAAGCATTAACCCTTTCCTCTTACACCTCTTCCAGGTCTTGTGAGCTGATGTGGTCCACTTGCTGCTTAATGAAGCTCCTTCTTTATTTGTGTAGAGTTCTATTATGTGTCCCTGCGTCACAGTCAAATATGCTGTGGAATTAAAACATGGAGTTCTGTGTGTGTTCCTTTTTTTTATTTTATTTTTTTTTATTTGTATTAAAAAAGACTATTTAATTAAAGAAATACAAAAAATACTCATGCGATTGTACCATTCGTTATTTTCATTCCTCTAAAAGGGTCATTGTGGTTTTGGTTTTATATGTTCAACTTTTTCTCAAAAAATTACCACCTAACAAATCTCCTCTAGGAGAATTATTCATAGCTGGTTGTGGTTGGGGGGACTCGGACATCATCCTCCACACTAGTGATTGTGCTGCTTTGGATGTGTGGATGATAAGGGTCTCTCCACAGTGCTGGGGGGGGGGGGGGGGGGGGGGTCTTTACAGCGCACATATACTGGATACATGTACACCAGCTATAAACTGCAGAAAATATATATAACTCTAAAGGGGTCATAATGGTGAACAAGTGCTACTTAATCCTAATAAAAATGTACTGCTCTCTCCAGCTTGCTGGCAATGGATATGTTGAGCGTACCTTACACTGTTGTTTCCTGGGCTGCTGTTAGTCGGCAGCAGCCTAGAAAACGACCGGGCGCTCCTGTCTGCAAGCACCTGCGAACTTGTGCAGGTGCTTGGGGGTTGTTTAGATAATGACCCCATGACCGGTGTATTGGGCAAAAGGCTCATGTCGTGTTCGGCGGTGAGTTGCGCTAATTGGTCATTTATCCATGTAAACCCTTAATAACCCCTAGCTGCCAGCATTGCTGGAGTTAATTATTTACAGTATTACAAGTGCCCCCCCTTTCCAGGCAAAAAGTCCCAAGATGTGCTCCAGATGTCCTCACATGCACAGCTTCCTTACTGGGGGGAGGGGGGGGGGGGGTGCCCAACATTTCAAAAGATTACAAAGTTAATTTCCCTCCTTTGGCAACCAATTCCAGAAAGAATGGGACCATCAGTTTGATTATTTATCAACACATGTCTTTTAAAATTACATTTCCAAAATAAGGCATGTGGTCACCCACCCAAAGGAGCAAACTTTTGTGCCCCCTTCTCAAAAGCATACCAAACCTTATGCCAATAGGGAGTGTGGTTGGTGCCAGGGGAGTGACTTCATGTAATTTTGGTGTTTTAAAACATTTGATAGGGTAGTAGTCGCCCCCAAAAGAGCAAACACACCTGCTATTGGCATAAGGTCTGTTATGCCTGCAAAGTAACCCTATGCCTGTAGGGGGTTTGGTTGGTCCAGGGTTGACTTCATGCCATTTTTGGGGGTAATTTCATGATAAATATGTTTATCATGGTTTTTTTGTTGTATTTTTTTTCAAATAAAATTTCCCCCCCAAAAATTGTTCTCTCTCCCCAAAGGACCAACCACACCATAGGCATATGGTCGGGTATGCACAGAAAGGGGGGGGGGGAGACCATTCCTGTTCTTGGCCGTCCTATAGACCAGTGTTTTTCAACCTTTTTTGGACAAAGGCACACTTGGGCAAAGGTCCCCGCCGGAAGTACGTCATCAGCAGGTGCCCCGCTGGAGCGCAGATGCGTACCAGCAGAGCAAAAACACCGCCCCTATAGTATAAGACTTTTACAGCTGATCCGTGTTATACACGGACCAGCTCTGTGAGGATGCGGTTGCTTAGCCCTCCTATCTAGCTGCCTCAGACTTGTACTATAAGAGACAGCTAGATAGGAGTGCCGATGGTGGTGTCAAAAACCCACGGCACACTAGGAACAGTGGTTGAAAAACACTGCTATAGACCATACCAAACCTTATGCCAATAGAGGGTGTGGGTTATCCTTTGGGGAGGGACAATTCATGACTTTGGGGGAAATTTTTAAAAAAGAAATGTTATAAAGACCCCTGCGCACTTCATATGCATGTGCACAGGGGCTTTCATTATTTTGCTTGCCTGACTTTATACAAGCCTTGCTGATTTTGTTGTTTGTAGTTCAAATGCAAATGTCTAAAAATGGCGTGATCAATGGCGTGAGGCGTGATCGGGGCCGATCATAATCACGATTGAAAATGCGCCAGATCTCTTGCCATACAAATCACTGGTGATCACCGCCCCGCAATCGCGGGTGAATGATCTTGTGGGGGCATAGCCTTTAGGCCTCCGAGTCCCCTGAAAGCTGGTCCACTGCACACCTGAAAATGTTTTGTTTCTTTAACTATAACTTTTTTTCCTCGCACTATAAGACGCACAGAGACACACCCCATCGTTTTGGAGAGAAAATGAGAAAAAAAATATTCACATATAGAGGCAATATACAGAATGTTCCAACAACGTAGGCAGGGCAGTATCCACTCCAGCCAAGGCAAATGGATAGTACCAGGAGGGAAGAAGGCTGAAACTTTAGCATGCATCTATACATTAGTAGTACCTATTTTCTGAACTCACTGATCAACTTATGCAGAGGCACATTTCACAATCTGGCAACTTACCCATGAGCAGCTATTTACTGTGTTTTTCGGACTATAAGACACACTTTTCCCCCCAGAATTCGGTGCCTGCGTCATATGGTCTGAATGTGAGCCCTCACAACCATGGATGGTCGCCCCTTGGCTCCCAGCAAGAAGATTAGCCAGGGAGCTGTCACTAGCTGTGAGAGATCCGCCCATGGCCAAATCTCACACCTGCTGGCTCTGCTGTTATATAGAAAAATATGTTCACTGTGAACGATCAAGTTAAGGCAAAGAAGGTTTGCCGTGTCTGTCAGTGTATTGTCCAGAGGATGGAGGCGCTAACAGGAGACAGGCCAGTTCAGGAGACATGGAGGAGGCCAACAACCCATCTTCAGGAGCGCTACCTCCGCCTTTGTGCAACTAGGAACAGGAGAAGCACTGCCAGAGTCCTGCAAAATGACCTTCAGCGCTCACAAATGTGCATGCGTCTGCTTAAACGGTCAGAAGCACACTCCATAAGGGTGGTATGAGGGCCCGAGCATGTAGAATGGTGGAACTAAGAAAATATTTTAAAAAATTGTTTGCACGCCACCCTAACAAGGGCCCTCCGCCCTCTCCAAACCCCAGTTGATAAATGGGCAAAATAAATTACTCCCTAAGTATATCAATTATTTACAATGAATCACCACAGTGCACCAAGCATGCTTGTACACTATGAAAGTAGCCATGCTCTAAAGAGATTTCCCCTTACTTCCTGTCCCTTGGTGACACAAAAGAAATAAAATGGGGGCAACTGTGTCCTAAACCAAGACATGGCAATCGGTATTTGATTTATATCCTAAGGCCATGTGTCCACTGATTGCCCCGCAGTTCAGCTGTCACATCGGTGGCAACGCGCCCTATTAATTTGCATTACAAAGATGTGCGCCCGATGCTGTTCAGGTGTGGATTTTTGCGTTCCACTGGCGTATCCATTGAAAGTCAAGCCACTATGACAACGCAGCTTTCCACATTGTGGACAAAACAATTCATTATAATGGGAAGTGTCCTCTCTGCGCCACACAGGTTTGGCGCAGGTTTGCATCACCTAAACGCCCAAACAATGACCCCTTAGGGTTAACATGGTGGATGCCTATTATTTTTGACAAGCGCCACCCATTTCACCCTTCACCACCCTACCAATGTCTACGGCAGTTTACCACCTAAGATCCGTAGCTGAATGAGGCTGTGGCGTCATGAGGAGTTTGTCTGTGTAATTTTTTAGACATTCGCCCATACGGATAACATGGGGGTGGCTGTCAATATCGCACAATCGTCTCTTGATCGTCTGCACAATATGTGCAACAGGGGGTGGATTTCAGGGCTTTGAGGCAATGTTTCCACAGACTAAGGGTCCCCACACAATGTCACCCCAAAGTCGGACATGTCCGTAAATCTCTGGCCGATGCCATTAGTTTAAATGGGGTCCGGCGTCCCCGTCCAAACTAACATCCAGCACACAAATGGTGCCAGCCAATGCTGTATGTGATGGAGAGCAGCCTGATGACATCATCACATTGCTCTCCACAGCTCATCTGTCGGTTCCCGCTCGTTTTGTGTGTGGGGACCTTAAGCGTTAACATAGTTTAACGTTCAGGCGGTGTGGTAGGCGGGTATCTGGATGGGCTCCGTCAACATCCCCATCAAGGAATGCGCTTAGCGCAGGGGGTGCAGACAGAGCCATAACGCCTAGGAAACATACCCTAAGGAGCATCAGCCGCTATAAAACCACGGCAAGGGCAGCGTCAGCATGGCAACGGGGTACCCTGTCCTGCCTCAGGGGGCACACCAAGAATGCCTGGCCAATTTTCTGCAGGACCAGCCGTGCGTGATGATGTCGATTGACCGGAGAATCGGTGAACAATCTAAACGTCTATGCCCAGCTTTAGATATAAAAATGACCTAGTATGGGGCCCTGAAAATTCTGATGGGACCTTTGCTTTGCTGCAGTCTTAGCTGTCATCAGAGATCACTTCCTGTCATCTTTAGTGCTCATTAAATCAGGAAGTGAGTGTAAATTTTCTGAAAGGGGGGGGTTCCAGAAATTAAACCTCAGGTAAAAAAAAAAAAAGATTATATTTAAAGGACTGCAGAAAACCGATGTAAATCAGATAATATTGTGTTTATTATTATGTTCTATGACGTGTCTGCAGTGTTCTGAGGAGACAGCTGATGCTGATGACAACGTCCAGTCCTCGCAGCCTGCTGAGTCCTCAGCCAATCACAGCGCTCTCCTCTTCTGTCAGCTGATTGGCTGCGGCCGTGTATGAAATGTGTGGCGGGAGATGTGCGGTGTCAGTGATCTGAGCGCAGGAGATTCCGGACCGATCAGTAATGGACCTGCAGGGGGAGACAAAGGTGAGGTGTGCGGGCTGCACGGGGGTCTGCGGCGGGTGACTGCTGGGGTCTGACTCTGGTGGTGCTCTGCTTGTGTTCTAGTCTGTCTGTCCTGCTGGGGTCTGACGCTGGTGGTGCTCTGCTTGTGTCCTAGTCTGTCTGTCCTGCTGGGGTCTGACGCTGGTGGTGCTCTGCTTGTGTCCCAGTCTGTCTGTCTGACGCTGGTGGTGCTCTGCTTGTGTCCCAGTCTGTCTGTCTAGGAGTGTTCTGTTTAATAAGGTAGGTACAGCTTATCCCAGTTGTGCATGGATAATTTTTGTGAGCACCTACCTCCAGTGTTATTGAGCTTTTCCTTTTTTCTTCTGGTTGTTTGCTTCCTATGGGGGACCTCCATTCCATATATCACCCCCCTACTATGGAGCAGAACATTCATGGACCTGGAGATCAAACCTAGGACTGTACTTCTTGATAAGTAATTGGGGGTGTAAGTAAGGTTAATATAGGGGCTTATAGAAAGGTTTAGTAACCCCAATAATGGTGGTTTGATCTATCTCACCCCACATATATTGTGGCTAGTAAATCTCATCAGGATTCTAACTTAAAGCCCTCATCATAACACCACCTCCCCCCTTCCCAACACTGAAAGTATCCCTCCACCTGTCAATAGGAAAGTGATGATCACTCCGCCCTTGTGACGTGGCTACCGGGGTCGCTTACCTGGACAGGTAGGACAAATCGACGGAACAGCGTGCTGAGATCTTTCCCTTACAACTGATACTCCTACATTTCCAGAGTGGTATGGTTAAGGTCCCCATACACAGGCTGATTTATAGTTCGATTCCTGAACAATTGATCGATGTGTGAGTTCATGGTGAGAGATTGGTTGGGAAGCAAAAGTGGTCACCCTTGTTTCGAGTGGGACCAGTCGATCCTGCTCACTTGAACCAACATGTTGGTAAATGCCTCTTTCATCGCCATTACTTTGGGCACAAGTCCAAAATCTCAAATGTGATTGCTTGTACAAAGTGATGCACATCAATTCTCTATTAAATCGACTAATGTTTGAGTGCAGCGTGGTGATTAACCAGTGTATGGGGACCTTTTTAAGCTTATGGCTTTTGGGTGTTTAACTTCCCGTGTGGTTGAGACGAATCCAGTTTGCCCCGTGTTTGGGTTGGTCTCACCTGGAGCGGGAATAGGTAAAAACCTGAAATGCCCCCACAAAGCTGCGACGATTTTCTCTCGCCACAGCGTTCTGGGGGTGCTGACCGTGAGGGGGGCTTGCCATAGACCTCCATTAGAATGGCAGGGTTCCCAGCATATGTTGTCTGTCATTGATGGTGATGTGGATGGGGGGCTGTGATCGCCTATGCTGTGTTATTATTGGTGCAGTAGTGGTTGACGGAGATTGGGGAGGTTAGTTTAACCTCCTGAGCATTGTGGTTTTTAAAGCTTTGTTCTTCAGGGTGTCACTGGTAATGCCCGAGTCCGACTATGAAAAAGCGAGGCCCCTCCATTAACATGGAGGTCTATAGTGCTGCCTACCCCCGCCCATTTTGCATCACCGGTGACCTGATTGGGATGGACCCGGGAGATTGGCATTTGCACCACAATCACTAGGGGAATCTGACCAAGCGGGTAGTCTGCCCCCCGTTATCAAAGGTGCTTTCATGATCAATGAAACTTAACCTGAGATAGGAGAGTTGAATTTTTCTACTAGATGACTTTGTGAGATGGGATTCTTTTTCAAAAAGTTTGCCCACCCCTGGCCTAGCGGGTTTAGCACCTGTAATGGTAGCTAACATCTCGGCTCTGCAAGTTCTAGAATAGCTTCAGGTGTTGGACCAATCAATCACAGCAGCTTCTGATTTGATTGGCTCTGGCATTTAATTAGCATGTAGTTCATATCTCTAGTAAGGGGGGTAGTTCTGATTGTTTGACCTTGTTTTTTAACTCTTTGACCATCTTTTATTTCCTTGCCAGATGTTTGCTATGGACGGTCTGGATGCTTTCTCTTCAACCAATTCTCCGTTGGATGAAGCCTACTTAGCCTTCAGCGGCGCACCCAAGGGTACCGGACTCTCCTCCTTGCGTTATAAGACCGAGCTGTGCACCAGATACGCTGAGAATGGCTTCTGTGCTTATCGAAATCGTTGCCAGTTTGCCCATGGCCTAAGCGACCTCCGCCCACCGTTCCAGCATCCGAAATACAAAACTGAATTGTGCCGGTCGTTTCATCTCCTTGGGGTCTGCAGTTACGGGCCACGCTGCTTGTTCGTACACAGCCACACCGAGCAGAGGGAAGTTCCAGAAACCATCCGCCTCAGACAACGGCGTCCATCTCCTTTCCTCAGCAAGAAGCAATGTCGGCTTTGGCGCTCCCCTGCAGGCTGTCCTTACGGGTCCGGTTGCCTTTTTCAGCATCCGCGGGCTGTCCGTGACGTATGCCGGCACTACGCCGCGCTGGGCGTCTGCCCTTACGGTATTCACTGTCTCTTCAAGCACACGCCACCTCCAGACCGCTGGGGAGCGGGAAGCAATGCTGGAAGTGGCTCCATCTCGCCTTCAGAACCAGACAGTGACACTTGCAACGAGCTCTTCCGTGACTCCACGGCCAACAACGCTTTTAACTTTTCCACCCTCCTGTTACCGCTTGCCCTGCGCCTGCAGATCCTGGGCGACGAGGACAACGATTCTATGATGCGTGATCAGCTTGGCGCACAGGATGGAACCGCTCAAGAACTGCACTCTCTACTTGACTGCTGAATATATTTTAGCACTTTCCTAGCGTATCAAACTTTATACAGATTTGTTTTTACTTTTTTTGCTCTTTGTACATAAGTTTAAGGAATAACTTAATTTTTAATATGGCTAAATGATTTAGATGAAGTGACGGAGTTTTATTGGACAAAATGTTTTATCATTAATTAAACCTATGAATCTTTTTAGACCTGTGTCCATGGTTTGCATCGCTCACCTGATCTGTGTTCATGAATGGGGTGGTGGTTGTGGGTTTTAGGAGCAGGGGGAGTTCACCGTTCAATGGGTAAGATGCTGGCCTCCTATTATATAAAGATTGGCTTGTGTTTTTTAGGCTAAGGCTCCACTAATGTGGATAGAAAAAATACACATTCATTAAGCATGTTTTCTGTCCCGATTAACAATGCGTGGTGTCCGTCTGCCCCCCCAATGCTGTAAACAGACTAAAAATTTCACTAGAAAAGTTGCTGATCCACAACAAAGGCACACTGGGGACAATGGCTGTCGGCTTGTCTCAATGCGCTGTAGCTGCTCCCAAATCACCCTAGTGGAGCCTCTTTAATGAGAACCAGTCTGTTGGCCAAAATGCAAAACTGTACTTGTGTTAAGGCCCCCATACACCTAGCACGCCACGTAAAAAAATTTTAACTCGCCGATGTGCGTGCTCATGGCAATCTGCGAAATCGATTGCAGGTGCCCACATGGGGAGACGGATTCCTACAGCCCCAAAGCTCGGTCGGCCAGAGAATGGACATGTCTGTAAATCTCTGGCCTGATGCCATTAGTTTGAACAAGGACGCCGGTCCCCATTCAAAGTAATGGCTTGTCTGGTGTAGCAACATGCAGGTCTATGGAGCCACCCTTTCGGCAGCACCAAAGACATGGATCTGGAAGCAATTGGCCTACAGCGGTGCAGAATTGGTGCTGGCTTGCAAAACACCAACGTGTGTGCCTGCAGTTTGTTTTACCAGTGGGGTTAATGTGGCATCAGTTTGCAGAGAACTCCTTAAGCAAATGGGTGACTTTTGGTCCCCATACTTCAGTGGTTCCCAAATGCGGGGGCACGAAGGTATTCCAGGGGGGTGCTGGCCCTCATTCTTAACCTGGGTTTGAATAGGTACGTGGGTCTTGATGATGTTCCTAAATAGAAAAGGGGGACGCTGCAAGAAAAGTTTGGGAACCACTGCCATACATGGCTTGATACCTGTACAATTGATGACCTGCTCGATTCACCGGTGTATCTTTGCACAATAAATCCATTTGATGATTTGGATGGGGGATCCTTGTCACTCACTCAAAGTAATGGAGATCAGACAAGGTTTTACCAACATGTTGGTTCACTTTTTGATCGAGTGCTTGAAGACAGGATGGCCACATTCGATCGATTGCCGCGCACAGCATAATGTCACAGATTAGGCAGGTATCGACAAGCTGAAACTTCCCCAAGTCCAATGATCTCTTAAAGATTGGTACATGGCATTTCCCTTTTTCACTATGTCCTTACAACAGAGCCACAAATGTGTAATGTGACACCTGATGGACGCCAGTTTTAGGATTTAGTGGAAGCAGCTGAACCTGATTATCTGGGCAACACATGCTAGCTGGGGTTGATGCAAATGTGTGTTATGGTGGTTCTGGCTGTACAGACAGCATTTTAGATTTAGTCACCTCAGAAAATGTAGCACTTGAAAAGCTCACCCCACATTACATAGTGGGATGACTCCCTGACCAATGTCAAGCTGTGTACAATGTTTTATCACTGCTATGTAGTGCTGGGTCCTCCCTGATAGAATACACAGTGATTGGAAGGTATATATCACTGCTATATAGCGCCGGGTCCTCCCTGATAGAATACACAGTGATTGGAAGGTAGATATCACTGCTTTGTAGTGCTGGGTCCTCCCTGATAGAATACATAGTGATTGGAAGGTTAGAAAGCTCCTTTATTACAGGATTATGGCAGAACAAAAGTTGGTTGTAAAGAAATTGTATGGTGACATTTAGACTGAAGCTCCACTTAGTATTATCCCCACGTGAGTATTGTGGGGAGGAAGGTGCCAGAGCAGTGCGGCCCATTCAACTATCACTAAAATGGGAAGTGTCCAGTCTACATCTTTCCTTGTGTTGGATGCATGGGAGGAAAAAGACAGTGGACACAAGGCCTAAGGCATGTCTATTGGTAGGCTTGTCCTCCATAGCTACCCTGAAACCATTGATCTTACCATACAGCAAACTTTCCCTTTTCTAGATAGGAACAATATTAAGCCCCCCATTCAAACTACACAGTTTTACATTGAGGGCCATTCCACTTTAGGCCCTCAAACTTTTTGTAAAATACAGCTCATACAACTTTATTTTGTTTTCACACCAATCATTTATAGATCTGCAACACACACCAGACATACAAAAATATTCCTCATTCAACTAGAGACACACACTACACTCATGCAGAGACATGAATAATTCACATGGAGATACACCGTGAGGAGACACACAGACATACACATTACATGCAGTCCATGCTTGTCTATGCCTCCCTAGGGGTGCCTGCCACCCAGTTTGGAAATCTCTGCTGTATTGTATCTAATGTACCTAACTGTCATTTCCTCCAATCATTTCCATATTATATGTAGTGTAGCCAACTGTCATTTCCTCCAATCATAGCTATCTCCATTCTACATATTGTACCCAACTGTCATTTCTTCCAATCATTGCTATCTATCCAGTTTGGGAGCCACTGCCTTACTGACAGATCTATTCCTTTCACCTCTAGCCTGCATTTAACGATTCACCGAGCCGCCATAGTACCACACATACGGAATAGAGTACTATGCACGCTGTCATCCTCCTTGACAATATGACCATCTTATCAGTAGCCAGGATGCTTCTTTATAAATTGGTCCAGTCATTCCTGGGGCATTATGACAAGCTTAGGCAATGAAACCATAATGGTCGCTATATTGGGAACGTGCGCCATGATGGCCACTGCAGCCACAAGTAATGCCTAAACAAGGTAATATGTTCCTCTGATGTGATAAAAGTATTTAGACAGAGCTGTGCCATTTCTTGCCTTTTGGGGCCCTGTGCCCCTTAGGGCCCCCTGTGCACTGGGGTAGGTTTGGTGCTTGTAGAAGAGAAGGAATAAAGGAACACATGTATATGCTGCTTTTCCCTCCCTCCAGCACCCCTGGGTGAGCCACCCTGTGCAGATTGGCACAGGGAGGCCCTTTGCACATGCATATTTGGCATAGCGGGAGAAATCGCCCGACAGCGATTAGCAGGAAGTGATGTGAGAAGGATTCTATACAAATCTGAGCACAGTACTGTGTATAACCGTACAGGTCAGGCTGGATAGTTTATTATCATTATTTGTGATTATGATTGAATAATTCATGACATGTACTGGTAGCACAGCAGGTGCACTATGGCTGCCGTGTGAGGAATATTGCTCCTGCGGCCTCCTCAGATACCTCACAAAGGCCGCCATCTCAACCACGTGACACAGAGGATGACTGACAATCGAGCCGGCCAATGAGCGACGAGTCCGCCCAGCCCACAGGAACAGCGGAGCTGTGAGACGCGGGGAATGCGAGCTGCGAGTCGGTGAGGCGGCCGAGTGACTCGGTGAGTTACTGCTTCTTCTCCTTTCACTTCTCTCAGGGCCGTACATAGTGACCGGAGCACCGCTTACCGACACTGGCCATGTACGCTGCCGCGGTGCTTACTGGGAGATGACCTGCGTAGTGACGTCAGAGGGAAATGGTCGGTGTATTAGACGGTGTCACTGACCGGGTCTGTGTGTGATGGTGACCATGCCAGCCTCCCTGTGTACAGAGCCCTCCTTGCCAGCCTCTATACCAGCCTCCCTGTGTACAGTGCCCTCAATGGTAGCCTCCCTGTGTACAGAGCCCTCCTTGCCAGCCTCTATACCAGCCTCCCTGTGTACAGT
>CM070041.1:43994197-44026359 GCA_036250615.1 Ptychadena robeensis | reverse complement strand
ACACACACACACACACACACACACACACACACACACACACACACACACACACACACAGCAACCAATAAATGTAAAATATATTCAGGCTGGCTTCACACTTCTGCGTCGCCGACTAACATGCACGTGGTTGGTTGTCCAGCTCTAGTCCTCAGACACGTAAACGGTCGGTTTTGGCGCAGATAGCATAATTTTATCTACAGTTTATTCTCATTCAGTCCTAAAAACGTGTGCAGGTCTCAAGGACGAGAGCTGGAGAACCTGAACGAGTAACGCGTGGAACGTTGCCAATCGCTTGAAATGGCAACCCACCATATGACCGAGTACCCAGCATCTCTCCAGACCACAGGTGTTGAGTGTCGTTGTGCGACACTTGACTGAAGGGATGCTGCGTCTTCCGCCAACACGGGTACCACAAGCACAAGTGTCAAGGCACACCCAATATTCATTCCTACATCCTTTCTTTCAGAACCTGAACAAGTAACGCGTGGAACGTTGCCAATTGCTTAAAATGGCAACCCACCATACAACGGAGTACCCAGCATCTCCCCAGACCAAGGTTGTGGAGCGCTGTGGTGCATCGCTTTACTGAACGGATGCTGCGTCTTCCGCCAACACGGGTACCACAACGCACAAGTGTCAAGGCATCCCTCAATATTTATTCCAACATCCTTACTTTTTTTTTTGTTTGTTTCTCTCTCACAACGAAATAGACTATGGGTAAGCTGCAGAAATTCATTTTGCTGATGTGTTATTTGGCATGGTCCACAAATGATACCTCTATAGGGCAAAAGAGATTTATGTACACTGAAAGAGGAAAAAAGTTACTGTACAGATTTATACACGCGCTGAGAACAGCTAAGGCGGCAGCTTTTATCAGTTCGCGTCCTACGCTCAGCTGTCCTGCGGCAGATGTCACTTCGCTCAGTTGTGGAATTCCGATAGCAAAATGTATTATAAAAAAAAAAAAAACAAAAAAAAAAAAGAAGATTACACTGGAGCTAAAGTTTGAAGTTCCCTCCGAGATGGAAGGAGATGAATCTTTAACGGAGACTGCTGCAATCAGTGACCCAAGGAAATAAAAGAACATACAATGCACGGGGGAGGATAGAACCTTAGGCATATGTATGCGCAATGTGTAACATTCTATACTTCTATACAAACACAACCACAGGAAGTTGTCCATTAGTCGGATGTTTTCTGTAATAAAAATGGAATCGTGAATACCGCGGCGGCAAAGTTATTGGGTCCTTGTATCCACCAATTCTCAGTCTCTAGTGGATATACATGAAAAAAGTCAGCACACTCTGTGTGTACGATGGGAGATGGGATCACTTGATAAATGCGATGTCTGGAATCTTTCCTTCAGCCTGTAAAGCATCAAAAGATCAAAGTTACCCAAGTGGAATGGTGGAAAACCAACAAACGAATGTTACACAAGTGTTAAGACTTACCTTTAACCTCATGAAGATCTGCACGGACTGCTCCCAGTCCCAACCATTATCCTGGAGACACCTGCAAAAAGAAGGTACATAGGTATAGACTTCTATATAAATACCTAATTCTCCTAAAATTGTATTTACAATTTTTTTTTTTTTTTACCATTTAAGAGTACAATAGTAAATAGTAATAGTAGGAAATATTAATAGAAATAGGGAATAGTAAATGGAGGCCCTGGAGTTCAGAAACGCCCCCATGTTATCCCTATGTCGTGGACCGCGTCTTCCAGGCTGCAGTGCTTTTCCAGCATCTGGCTATGTGATTTTGGCTATGTCCCCACATGGGCGTACTGGAATCGAGGCGGGGAGGCCGGGGAGATTGCTAGGAGCTAGGTAATTAGAATTGCGGCACGGTACCTGGGGGAGGGGGACAGGACATCTTGCACCACCTCCCATTCACTCTCTATGGGCGCAGTTACAATTTTTTTTTTTATCATGCTCACTCATGTTTATAACCCTCAGATCGCAGGCCGCAGGGCACCAAGATGTGGGGGATGAGCCCCATTAAATACATGGCAGCGATTCAAATTGCGCCGACGGTGATCGCTTATGTGGGGACAAGCCCTTTTAGATGCACATGTAAATGCTCCCTTTAGCTGGGTCTGCAGGAAACTGATACAGAGCTTATTGGTAAACAATGGCCGCTGTGTGAATGAGTGTAGTGTGTGTCTATGTGAATGATTCATGTCTCTGTATTAGTGTAGTGTGTGTCTATGTGAATGATGCATGTCTCTGTATGAGTGTAGTGTGTGTGTCTGTGTGAATGATTCATGTCTCTGCATGGGTGTAGTGTGTGTCTCTATGTGAGTGTAGTGTGTGTCTCTATGTGAATGATTCATGTCTCTGTATGAATGTAGTGTGTGTGTGTATCTATGTGAATGGTTGATATCTCTGCATGAGTGTAGTGCGTGTGTCTCTATGTGAACTATTCATGTCTCTGTACGAGTGTAGTGCGTGTCTCTATGTGAATTATTCATGTCTCATCATGACTCTAGTGTGCGTGTCTCTATGTCAGTGATTAATGTCTCTGCATGACTGGTGGGAAAACCAAATAAAACTGTATTTTAAGAGCTATTACACACTAGTACACAATACTGCAACTCGACTAGTGTTAAATGACCTTCAATCGGAAACTGTAGTTTGAATTGGGGTGGGGGGCTCAATATATTCCTATCTAGAAAAGGGGGCACTGCTGAGAAAGTTTGGGAACCACTGGGCTATGACATAGCTTACAGAAAACTACAAGCAGTGTCTTCACCGCAGTGAAATCTCAGTTTAGAACGCACCAAATGTGAAGATTATGATGCAGCAGAGATAAGGCCTAAGGGGCCATTCCCCATTATGTCTGTTGATGGGACAACTCAAAAAAAAAGGTGGACATGGTCACCAGGGAAAATACAGGGTGTAAATATTCCTGGCAGGAACACAGCAATAAACAAGAAACAGGACCTGTAACCCCCTTTTCGATATTTACATATTTTAGCCTTCATTTCAGTCAGAAATCTTGAATATCTTACTTCTGAGACCACTCGAGGTTCATGCCGGAGTGCTGACTGAACGCCTGCACCATGTCCTGGGGTACAGGAGCCAGCACAGGCACAGGGCTGCTTGATGGAGTTGGAGCTGGGGTGGCAAAAGCCTTACGGATCTCATCTGTACTCGCATTCCTTATGAATTGTTGATCATTCACTAAAAGCAGTCTAGGAATAAAACAAGTACATTTCGTTTACAAATCAGCTCACATCAAAGTGAAAAAACTAAAGCAGCATGGTTGGTATATACACAATGTGACTATAGCTGGCCATACACTATGATTTAGCAGTCAATTCCCAAATGATCAAACAGGGTTCTGACATGTTGGTAGATCCCTGTTCGATCGCCATTAATTTGGATGGGGAGCGAGCCTGGTGGACACGACATAGAGCAAGATCAGGAAGAATGGAGAAAGTAGCTTCACTTTCCAGTACTAAACATGGTGAGCCAGGAATGAGGGAGGGAGTAGGCATGTTTATTTTTTTGGGAATCATGTGTTTTTCTGAATTTTCAGGTGTAACATGAAAAGAACAGAAAAGCCAGTGCTGTGGAGTCGGTAGATAAATTCTCAGACTCCTTAGTTCCTGACACTTACTACTCTATATATGTACTATGCTAATGAATTTTATACATTTATTGAAGAAAAGGAAGGCAACATATATGCTTTTTCCTTTAATGTTCTGATCTTCTGCTGAAGATAGGGCAGTGGAAGGCTCCAGGAAGGGGGGGGGAGCAGGTGGAGGGAAGGGACACTTCAAACACTGATAATAAACTGACAGACACTTGTATCTATAGTCCTAAATACGATTTCCTTTGAGTCCATGTTTAAAGTTGAAGTTAACAATGTAAGTATTTGTCGCCTCAGCTGAATTACAGCGGTTTTCAAATGTTTAATAGCTTCAATCTTGAACTTTTGGCGATCCATTCCCTTCACTTTTACAAGCATCTCTAGTCCTGCAAAAAATATTTACTTATCAGCAAGTGTAAAGGCTGCCATACACACACCGAGTGGGGGTCGACAGATGAGCAGTGGAGTGCGGCGTGATGATGACGTCATCACGCTGTACTCCGTTGCTCACAGCATCAGCGGGCACCCTTTGTGTGGCAGCCGTTAGTATCAATGGAAACGCCGAACCCAATTCATACTAACGGCATCGGCCAGAGATGCATGTCCGTTCTCTGGCCGACCCCCCTCTTCTACGGTGAGGCTGTACCCCCCTCTTCTATGGTCGTAGAATACATACATCAGGCAGATGTGTGTTCCATGCTGTGTACATTAGAGGAAGACTTACCCTGCTGCTTCTGTCCCTGGCACGGCTATAAACACACGAGTGAAAGCGCGCACAGGGTCACCAGATTGTCCCTCAACTAAAGGGGGAGAAAAAAAAAATCTGTAAAAAAAGCAATTTTCATATACAAACAGCTCTATTAAACAATAAAATCTTGAAGCGAGCGGTGTGTTCAAAATTCTTCGGCTTTATTGATACATCATTACACGAATATAATACAGACCGGGTCCCTCCAGAGATCACCCCCTCCTCTGGGGGTGATCCCTGGAGGGACCCGGTCTGTATTATAAGCCGAAGAATTTTTAAGGAATCCAGCAGTCTAGGAATAAAACAAGAGCATTTAGTTTACAAATCGGCTCACATCAAAGTGAAAATACTAAAGCAGCATGGTTGTTACGTACACGTGACTATAGCTGGCCATACACAATCATTTAGCAGTCAATTCCCAAATGATCGAACAGGATTCTGACACGTTGGTAGATCACTGTTCGATAGCAATTACTTTGGATGGGGAGCAAGCCTGGTGGACATGACAGAGCAAGATCAGGAAGAATTAAGAAAGTAGCTTCACTTTCCAGTAATAAACATGGTGAGCCATGAGTGAGGGAGGGAGGAGGCATGTTTATTTTTTGGGGGATCATGGGTTTTCCTGAGTTTACCGATGTAATACGTCTATGAATTTTTTTTTAAGAACAGAAAAGCCAGTGCTGTGGAGTCGGTAGATAAATTCTCAGACTCCTTAGTTCCTGATACTTCTGACTCCTCTGTATATTTAATATGGTAAATGTACTTTATACATTTATTGAAGGAAAGAAAGAAAGGCAACATACGTGTTCTGATCTTTTGCTGAGTATAGGGCAGTAAAAGGCTCCAGGAAGTGGCGGGTGGTGGAGGGAAGGGACACTTCAAACACTGATAATAAACTGATAGACAATTGTATCTACAGCTCTATTAAATAATAAAATCTTGAAGCGGTGTGTTCAAAACTCTTCGGCTTTATTGATACATCATTACACAAATATAATACAGACAGGGTCCCTCCAGGGATCACCCCCTCTGAGACTAAAAGACTAAAGGGCCGGTTTTGGCCTCCAGGCCTTAGTTTGCCCATGGCTGGGTTAGTGGGAGATAGAAGTCTTGGGTGTCTTTAACCTCCTTAGCGCTCCCTCCCTACCCACACAGCCGGCGCCATTATTCAAGCCGGTTGTGTGGGCTGGAAAGCAGAAGCCCCTCCATTAACATGGAGGTCTATGGTCACCTCCTTTTCCATGATCAGTGCCGAAACCCCAGAAATACTGCAGCGATTTAGACAATTGCTGCAGCTTTCCGCGGGTGTATCTGGAGCACCCGCTGACCTAGCAGTTGGGTCAGACCCAAGCACAGAACGAACTGGGTACATCTTAACGGCTTGGGGCGTTCATAAATGGGGACACATTGTGGACAGCACCATAATAGGTGTTGGGTGAAGGAACTGCAGGTTACATGTCTGGGGAAAGAGATATGTCAGCAGCATTCAGAAACACAATGATTGTCGTTTACATTACTAATATATTCTGACTGCGACTACATCATATATTATATTATTCTTCCACCAAAAAATCATTGACAGAAGAACACACTGACCCACAGAAGCTATAGAGATGACTTAAATGCTGTTCCCAATGTTTACAGAACTTTTTACTCACCTTTAAAGACTCCATTAACCACAAAGCAAAGCAATGTGTTCTGAAGAAAAATAAAAATAAAAATGAGAAAAAAAGGCAGAAAACAGCGTCAGAGACATTAAACACCTAACTAGAGGGGGGGGGGGGGATGTTAAGGTTTTAGAATATCAACTAGAGACCTGTAAACACCATAACGCTCAGATCAGAAGATCTATCTGCATCATCTCATCCAAATATCTTTCGTGTGTACAGGTGTTGGGCGAGGTTATTCATTGATTAGAATGGATCACTGAACAACCGTCCTGACCCATGCCCCCTTCTATGGGGGAGGAGTGCTATTCTTTTTATCCACCCCTCCACCACATGAAACAGAACGAGCGGCGTATGTTAAGCGGTCGTCCGTACTCTGGATGATGGGAATGATCAAGGCACCCCCGAAGACACTGTACTTACTGTAACTCTGGACAGGGGGGATCAGAATGATACAGGAGGATCAAAAATGGGTTACTAAAATGGTAATCCCTCCCTTTGAGTCTCCATAGCCAATTTGATTCCCCCCTCTGAACCCCCCTGTGTCATTTTAAGCGATCTCCCCCTCCCTGATACCCCAGTGCTGTATTCTTCTTCATGGAAAGATAAAACATCCCCCAAAAAAGGATGTTGGGCATCTTTGGGAGCAAACATTTATATAAGACACTGGGTTATTTTTCGGGGAAACCTGGTAGTTTTAGCCAATGAGATGCGAAGAATTCCACAAAAGTAGGAAAGGAGCATGCTGGCTGTGATTACTGCTACATACTTCATCAGAGTATAAAATGACAATATGTTCAAATGTCTCCTGGCTTTCTCCATTAGGGAGAACCCCCTCCCTCCATAACAGACCAACAGCAAGTAAAATGCAACAGTCCTGGAACTGCAGTCTATACACTTACAGTCTGAGCAGTGACATCCACAACAAAGGAGTTCAGATCATGTTGGGTCCTTGGAAGTTCGTTCAAGAAGCTGACAACATTGAGCCGCTTGTGCTTTAGTAGTTTGCATCGAAGTGCTAAGACAAAAAATAAATAAAATGACATATTAAAAAAATTATATCTATATGTTTATAGTTTCATTCCAAGCAGTGCTACTTACAGGGATCTCGTAATCTCTTTAAATTTCTGCTGTTCGAAAAGTAATCCCCCAAACTGCTCCTGTACAAACACATACATGATGTTAGAGATATTAACCTCCTGAGTGCACCGCCCGTATCGCGCCGTTACGGGCGATCGAGGCAGTGTACACAGTACACTGCCTGTCATTTCCGGCATCTCGCTGGAGCTCTTCACGCAGCTGTTGTCATTACGGACATCAGCTGCCTGAGAGGGAAAGCCGGCGCTCCTCCATTAACCTGGATGTCTATGGCGCCGCCCCCCGGCGCCCCCTTCCGCGTCACGTGATCGGGGCGGTGCCGCAAACCCGGAAATGCTGCAGCAATGAAGACAATCGCTGCAGCTTTCCGGGGAGGCATAGGGTCTCTGCGCCGCCAGCTTCCCCTGCGGTTGAGAGGACCCTGTTCAGCGAACGAACAGGGTTCGTCTCAACCGTTAGGGAGGTTAAACCACTTGTGGGAGGGGTTCTCAGTTTGGAAATACAGTGCTACGTACCTGGCAGGGTTTGGCCCAGACACTATTGGAATGCTTAGAGAGCAGCAAGCTTCGTCGTGATAAACGTTAAGCAGGCCCTGGCGATCTTCACTGTCGTAGATTGCAAAATATCTGCAAAACCAAATAAACATTCTGAGGGATGATATTTCTGAACTCATGCTATGACATCAAAGGAAATGCGAAATGCGATGTTTATATTTCGGACCAGGACACACTTTTTTATTATTATAATTAATGGGAAAATGTGCGTCTTCGGGTCCATATATATATAAAATAAAAAATTATACATATTTTTTGTGTCCAATATCCTGGAATCAATAGCTCTGCATAGCATGAGTTTGTTCCCTCAGCCAAGCCAAAAGCCCAATGCGAAGAGGGAGATCTTGCATTAGCACTAGCAGTGCCAATTCTCTGAACACACTTAACATTCTACAATGCAATAAATAAATTATGTGACATAGACTCACCTCATTCCATATGTAAATAGCTGCTCATGGGTTAGTTGTTAGTGCCAAATTGTAAAATGTGTCTCTTCATAAGTTGGTCAGTGGGTTCAGAGTATGGCTACTGCTAAGGCTTAAATCGGACCTACCACCTTGGTATCTGCTTCCTATTATTGGCACCCAATAGGGCAGATGAGAGTTTAAAAAAATAAATAAATTAAAAAAAATACCTGGTGAAGTCTGTCAAAATGCTGCGGGCTCCATCCACAAGGGGACTTAGGAAGGCAGACGCCAGCATGGAAAGACGCCACTAATGGAAAGCCGATGCCACTTCCTGATATGAGCACTAACAACGCTGTTCGCAAGGGGGCTTAGGAATGTAGGCAGCAGTTATGACGTCTCCCTTCCCAACCCTTCCCGTACCCTTGTGCGCTGTAGCCAGCCAGATCTGAATCCGGTGATGCGGAGGGGCGGAGTGACTCCATATAGGTGGAGGGAGGGAGACCGGAAGAGTCTCGCTCCTCCATCTTGCACGCTGCAGTACAGGACACTTCAGGCATGACGGTGTTGGAGATGGAAAGGGTATGCATGCATGGGATCTTTTCTATATGGATCGGTATGCCTGGATCAATACTCCATGTAGGTAAGTAATGATTATTTGTTCAGGGTTTTTTTATTTTTTTTTGCTTAAAGCGCTTGAAAGATCAGCACTGCATACTCTGCTGGAGCGAAGACCTACCTCCTTGCACTGGCATTTTAGCTTTGCTGTAGGAATATAAAGTGAATACTGAATGGCCAGGCCCTGTCTAGACCAGTGGTTCCCAAACTTTCCTTGCAGGGCCCGCCTTTTCTATTTAGGAACATTATCGAGCCCCCCCCCCCTCCCTATTGAAACACAGGTTAAGGAAGAATGAGGACCCGCGCCCCCCTGGAATACCATTGCGCCCCCTAGTTTGGGAACCACTGGTCTAGACCATGGTGTATATTCACTTTATATGCGAATGGCTGTGTCTTCTGCAAAACTTTGGGGTGCAAAACTTTGGGGTGTTCCTCTACAAGCTACTTTGTATAGCAGTTACACCTTTGAAGTGCTATATTTCTACCAGTTGCCGTAAAGTAGGATGTGTGTGAGAATATAAAAATTTGCTTTGTATTTTGCTTTGTAATACACACACACACTACAGAAAAAGGCCATGATCGACTGCCATGTATGTTCGCGCTGATCGCTTGCCAGTCGCTCGGCTGCAAATCACATGCTCCCACCTGGACAGATAGACCAGGTTGTCCCTGCAAGTGATCCGACTAAATTCCTGTCCCCATCCAAAGTAAGGTCGGGCACACAAAGGGTGTGCTCCAATTCTCTGAGCGATCAGCTACAGCGTGATGACATCATCCCACTGCGTTAGGCCACTAGAGAAATCAGACAGGGATCGTACTGTGTATGGGTATCTTAACTTTACATAGTTGGTGGAATTAAAATATGAAACAATGCTGAAAAATCAAACACTGGCAAAAAGACTTCACGTATGTTATACTTACTGTTGAAGAAATCGTAAAACAATGGCTTTAATATTATCTGTAGCCAGGTAGCTGCCCTATACGAGTACATAGAACATGAATGTTAGGAAATGGACATACGTATAACAATCTATCAATATCTCAATACCGTCCATTAGCTCACCTTGCATGGAGGAAGTGTGGTGGGGGTTTCTACGTCAAATGTTATTGGTGGAGGAAGCTCATGTCCATCCTGTGATGATGGCAAAATTTGAAAAAAAGACAGTTAAACTTGTTACAAATAAACCCCAAATTATCCATAACTGTAACCTTCCACTGGACTGCTTCAATTCAACAAAGGGTTGTTATTGAGTTTGAAAAACCATGGGGGTCTATAGGTGCTCCTCAGCTAAAATGCTGCCTCCACAAAGGATGATTCCTGATGTTCCTCTCCAGAGGAAACACCAAAGACTGAGTTGGGCAAGGGAGAGACGGCCTTTTAAACTTTAAGATTCTTGGTGTTTCCTCCCTCCGGAGGCGGGTCCATCTCTCGGGTGCTGTCCTGGAAAGACGTTTTGGGAAAAAAACCTTCCGATCCTCCTCAAAAAAAGTTGAGGCGAGATCAGGACCCCCCTTGACAAACATGGGGGGTGGGGGTAGGTTGAGCCTGCGGGGGGATGCCATCCTCCTCTATAGCCGTGCCGTGTCCAGATCCCCTCCCCCCCTGCCGAGCGCTGACAGGCAGCTGGATGGAGCTGCTCACTGCGGACCCTGGTCCAGGTGTACGGTCCTGGTCCAGGGTCCCCAATGAACTGGTACGATTGAGCACAGCATGGTGACATCAGCATCGCAGGTCCATCGAACAGGTATCGACCTGTGTATGGCCAGCTTTAGTTAGAAAATGTCAACCTCTCCAGTCAAACATACAGGACTATGACCATGACCCTTTGTATGGAATTCTGACTAAACTCAAAAAAAGTAAACTTGGAGGATCAAACAAATATTGAACCTGGCGTAGACTTCGCAGGCAGTACAGGATGTCCAAAATTAGATTCTCATATTTCAACCATCTCTAGTCCCAACCTCACTCAATCCTCTACTTAAGTTACTGAAACAATGGCTGCAAATAGACAATATAAACATTGTGCACATCGAAGATCCGTCATAGAAGAACGATTACAAAACAAATTGGAGTCTCACCAGTCGCAGCAGCTTCGGAAAGCGTTCTCTCATTGCACTGTGGTTCAGAGCAGGTAAAATCCAGACGTTGACAGCCAAAGAAACAAACAGAAAATGTTAATGACCGCACGCGGAGACCCCCAACCCGCACACCGAGCACCATGACCGAGCCATCATACCGTACGCTAGGAAAGGGAACACTGAAACACTGATCTCTGTTGTGACAAGGCAGCAGTGCAATGACGAAGGTGAATAAGGACCATTACCAAGTCTGTGTTTCCATACTGTCTCTACGTATCATTTACCGCTCCACAGAGCTAAAGAAAATGTGACAACAGGGCAACACAAATGCAGCAGTTTGCATTTCCCCCATTTACATCAACCACAGTAGGTGCATTTATATCTCTCTACAAAAGTTATCAGAAAGTGAAATGCGTGTGCAACACTCCTTTATAGCTGGATCATGTGATGAGAACCATGCAGGAACATTACTAGGAGTAGAAATCTAATTGTTTTCAGTTGTTATTTTAAGAGAAGTCCAATTAGTTCCTCAGCAGAGATGTTATGGTATTGTATATCTGTAAACTAGAATGCTAAATGTTAAATAAATCCGTAGTTTAAGCTCTAGAGACAGAAACCACAAAGACTGGGTTCATCACTTTCCAACGATAAATATAAGAACGGTCTACTATCTGATTCAAAGAATTTCTTTATGAAAGGATGGTGTAGAGGAAAAGGAAAGAATGAAAAGATGATGTTTGTGGTATGGAAGGCAGATGAGCGGTTGACATAAAGGCAGAGACGGAAAATGTGGGTGTGGGGGGACGGTAGGCAATGAAGAGAATAGTCACAGCTTCCATCAACACAGGAAAATCCGACTCTCGCAACATCCAGCGAACCCAGTCTCCATCTCCTCCTTGTTAGGCCCTCCTATCTCCACACATAGTTGGGGTCATATGCAGGATCACCCCCTTTTCACATCTTGCATCTCCTATCCAAGGGAGCCACATTGTCTGTGCACAGGGCACAATTGTTGATTTTTATTTATTTTTTTTGGATTCTTGTCCTTGATGTTTCATGAAATGCCAGCACGCCTTGCATGTCGCTTGATTACAGAGGATAACAAAAAAAAAAGTGCATTCTCTGGGCTTAATACTGCAACCGACCTCCTTCAGTCATCTTCTCGTGGCTGTTAACAAGTCTGCCTTAGGTTGCTCCCGCATGGGGAATCTTACCCGTCATAGACCAGACAACCACATCGTATGAAAGGAGGCACCAGCAGGTTTACATGGGCTGAATGCAATCGGAAAGGACAAGACTTAGATTAGGCTCGGTTTATTCACGGTTGAGATCAAGGAGGTGTAACAAAAGGCGCGTTTGGTCACCTGAAGCCTACGGAGGAGACGTGAGATAGAGCAATGGGTACTGGTTAGCCTGTGGACTAAGGAAGACTGTACATCGAAAAGGGAAAAAGAAATGACGATGAATGTGGAAATGAAATAAGTGTGATGTGCACCAGTAATGGAAAGCTGAATAGAAAAAACACAAATCATACTACACAGTTTACTTAGGGACTAGGAAAAGTAAGAGCAGCAAAGCTTTTACTAGCTTTGCTATAGATAACAACTGGACTTGGGATAAAAAATAAACTCCGTTTGGATCTAATAAATGACTAGTCATCTCTAGTACATGTCTCGCCTGCATGGATCTCATCAGATGATATGCCAACTTCCATATTCTGCACTCGGCTGACATAACTGCACACCATATGAGTGCCTGGTGCGTTATATATACATATTTCTTGACATAGATGGGGCCAAGGGTTGGGGTCAACTGGAATGTTAATAAAGTCAGCCACATCAGGAGTCTGCTCATTCAAAAGCCCAATTTAATGGAACTAATGGCATGAATAGCTTTAGTGGTTTAGTAACTATACAAAACCACTCCATGCTTGCTAGTATGCGGTACTACACACCAGTACAGTACTTTTTTTTCCCCATATATCCATCTACTGCATTGGGCAAGCACATGTGGGGGTACCGGGATTTCACAGCAACCCATAAATGTGATCCATATCCAAGTTTAAAACTTTTGCAAACGTATCTTTTGTTTTGTTTGTGCAACCTACAATAATATCTCCATTTTCAAAATGTATTCTGATGCAATTATATTAAGAAATTGATTCTGATATGTACTTTTACTTATGAAACATCACTCAATAACAGATTAGGGGCAAACTAAGGTCCGGGGGCCAGTATAGGCGCTTTAGTCTTTTCATTTGGCCCTTTGTCAAGTCGCTCTGGATCCCCTCATTACCTGCAATAAGGGAAGAGAACACCTAGAGGATGAGTTTGGATTGTTTCCTAGAGGCCGGAGTTTGCTGCAATAGAAAGTTTAATCTTCTCCATCATTTTTTAATACCCTGTCCTAGCTACGAGGACTTAGGACCCTTATGCCGTATGGCCCTTGCAGGCCCTAGGTCACATTTAAAAATCAATTGTGGCCCACAAGTCAAAAAACTGCCCACCACGGCTCTAAAATGACACATTTTATGCTTCGCTTAAATTTTTGTTGCTAAATGAGGGGGAAAAAAGGAAACCGTTATAACACATATGTATACTCCAAACTCACCGAAAAGTTGAAAAACACAAATGACACGCTCTTATCCCATACCGCTCGCCAGTTGAATGTAAAACCACATGGGTCTCACAGCTGTAACCCCCAATTCACTTCTGTGGAGCTTAAGATTCAAGTTTTTTACAGAATAAACATTTGGAAAGCAAAACTTCAAGGGTTGCTTTGATGTGTTAAGCAGAATGAAAAAAAACAAAACAACCCTGATCGATGAAAAGCCAGGCAGCTCGGGTGATGGTTAAGGCTTTAAGCAAAACTTCTTTCAGACACGTGTTGTGTCAAAAAGTAAAGTGCCAGACTGACCTGATATATGTGTTCTGGTCTCGGAAGCTGTCGCAGAGTGGGTTTCCATCTAACCAGAGCATTTCGAGCTTCAGACCTTTAATCCTATCCAGATCCTTTTCTGATCTTAGCTGCAAGTGAAAAAACAGGGTGTATAAAACAAAAAACTAACCTGTAAAGAGTAATTTAAGAAGATCCCTCACAGCCCCTCCTCTACACATGTCTTGTGCTGCGGTGGCCCCCGGAACTCATTGCAGAGATAGACGGGTATATCTCTAACCTCAGCTCTTCATTAAACTGAATGGAATGTATATTTCCATTGAAAACCATTATAAACACCCCCAGTGGCCTCTTGCAATATTGCACCCAGAGTTAGCCCCCGGAAGCCTTGCAGATAAATATGGAATATCTTATTCAATTCCAGGGAAAAGTAGGCAAGTCAATTATTTTGGGATTGTGGAGTGCTACGCCACTATCATATCAGCTCAAAGACAAGTCAAAGAAATAAAATTTTACATATGTACGTTTTAAAAAATTAAGCCACACACCTCAGCTCCCCCACACGGTCAACCCGGGGACATTGGCGCTGTATCAGCCTGCTCCAACCAGGGACCCCATAACTTATCAAATTTTAGGAAGATAGATCATTTTGACAAGATTAGCCCTGCCCATTAAATCCAGGGGAAGATCCATCCACACCTTGAGATGTGCCGAGAATCGGGTAAGGAGAGGGCCCAAATTATTAGTATTATAGGAAGATAGGGGGAGACTCACTTGGATCCCTAAATATTTGAATTGAACACCGGGATTGGGGAAGATAGGGTAGGGTTGCGATGCAGTAATAGGGTCCACCAGGAATAAGGAAGACTTATCCCAGTTCACCCTAAACCCGAAAAACGACCAAAGTTAGTAATCAGGGACAGTAGGGGGGTACGAGAGGCGTGACCTGCGGAGGTACACCAGTGTCGTCAGCGTATAGGGAGATTTTTTTCCTCCCTGCGCCCACCAAAAGCCCTGTATACTGTGGATCGCTGCGAATCTAGCAGCCATCGGTTTTCTATCGCCAGAGCGAAGAGCAATGGCGATAGGGGGCAGCCTTGGTCGGGTGCCCCGGGAGATGGTAATCGGCGGGGACAAAGAGTATTCACCCGCAGCGCGAGCTGTGGGATTGGTATACAGAATGGTGACCCACCTAACGAAATTAGGGCCAAAGCCCATTTTGCGCAGGACCAGCCATAAGATACGGCCACTCAACACTGTCAAAGGCTTTGTGTGTATCTAGGGAAACTATCCAGCTCGTGAGTAACCTTCTTTACCTGGGTATTGTAAATTTAGTAACAGTCCTACGAATATTATATCTGGTACTCCTATGGGGAATGAAACCAGCCTAGTCGGCATGGATAACCTTATCGCGCCCACGGATTAAGGCGTAAGGCCAGGATCTTAGCCAGGATTTTAAGATCGGTGTTTATAAGGGAAATGGGGCGGTAGGATTCACACATGCCGAGGGTCCTTACCAGGTTTAGAAGAGGAGAACATCACGCCGCTTCTCTCATAGAAGGGGGGAGGATATATCCCGGAAGGCCTCCTCGTACGTACGCAGGAGCTCTCCGAAAACAAGTCTTGGAAAGTGGCATACCACTCCACAGGCATGCCGTCCACCCCTTGGAGTTTTCCCCTTAGGGAAAGCTGCAATGGCCCTTTCAATTTCTACAACCGAGATAGGTTCCTCAAGGGCCTGGCATGCCGAAGCCGGGAGAGTGGGCAATTCAACCCCGTCCAGGAAGGAAGATAGTTCCTCCCCCGTATATTGTGCCGAGGAGGAGTACAACGTAGCATACAGGAGGGTGAAGACCTCACGAATAGAGACAGGGTCAGAGGAGTAGGTGTCTGGGGCAATCGCTATGGAGGGAATAGCAGTAGGGCATAGGCAGGTTTAGCTAAATACTAGCAATTTGCCCGACTTGTTGCCAAACTCAATATTTTCTGTGAGGAATACAATAGTTTCTTCTGAGTCTGTTGAGGAGAAACACAAGTGTGCCCTCTGCTCTGCCACTGCTGATAATTAACGGAGGAAGGGTCCGATATGTACAATTGTACCGCCTCAGCTAGAGCCACTTCCGAGGCTTGATTATGGGCCTATAATTCTTTCCGTATAATGCCCGTGTGGGCCATAAGGAGCCGCGTGCCACCGCCTTAAAGGTGTCCCATTTCACAGCGTGAGGTAGCGGGCCATCATTCTCCAACCAATAAGGTTTCACATCAGTGGGCGCAGCCTTTTTCAATAATTTCCTCCCTCCGCAAGCCAGGAGGCCTGCATTCTCCGATAAATTCGCCCCCAGGGAGGTCAGCTTGCAGGGTCAGTAAAAGAGGTGAGTGGTCGGAAATACCTCTAGGCAAGTAGAGATCGAGTCACGGTAGGCAACAATTCAGGGGGGCACACGCCAAATCTATCCTAGAAAGGGTATGGTGTGATTCAGAGTAGCAGGTATGCCTGCTCATCCGGATGCCTCCACCTCCAACATCACAAAATTTATATTTGAACAACCATAGCCTTTATGGCGACCTGATAGAAACGACACCTCTGGTGGTGGTGGCAAATACAGGTTAATTATGGTGTAGATCCGGGATGGCATGCAGACATTGACCATCAAAAATCTACCTTCCGAGTCAGAGGAAAGAGATAGAAGAGTAATAGGACAAAATTTAAGTAGTAAAATGGAGACACCTCTACAGTAAGTGGAGTGAGTGGAATGGAGGGATTTTCACTACCCAGTGTCTCTGGAGCGCCAGTACTTTAGATCCCACTAGGTGGTCTCCTGGAGACATACTATGTGGGGCTTCTGCTTGCCCAGGTAGTTGAGTACCAGGCACGTTTACTCTTGGAATTAAGTCCCCTAACATTCCAGGAGACACTCTCAGATCGGAGGACATGGAAAAAGGGGGGGCATACGGTGGCAAGGATACCGAAACTCCCAAGAGAGAGCGTGGCCGCAATGAGGAACAGCCATACGTGACACAACAAAGAGAAATTACAAAACAAACCCCACAAAAACTTAACAAACCCCAACCCTGCTCCCCCCCCCCAACATAGCAAGCCTAGACCCAAAAAACACAGTAGAATCAACTCTAGCAACAACATAACGTGTATGGTAGGCGTAGAGTGCCATGTGAGCAGCGAGTCTCTAACCGCCGTCCGCCACACCACGTAAAAATCAGGGGAGAAAGAGAATTTTTTTTTCCTTTTTTTTTACTCCAACTATGAAGAATAGCAATAAGCAAAAAACAAAAAAATGGTAACAGTCATGGATACTTGCAAACATGGAGGTCCACACGGCACGCCGAGGAAAACGCCAGCAAGAGGAAAACATCTGGCAGGAGCCTCAACGCGGATCGCATGGGCAATCAAGCCATTCCTGTGCTTCTGCAGGGGAGTGGAAGAAGGAGGAATGACCATTCAAACCACAACAAGAGCTTGGCAGATACAACATGGCGTAGGTTATATTCGCCGCACGCAGCTTCCTCTTGAGGTCGGTGAAGATAGGATACCCGCCTGCCGTTGGACTTCAGCGGAAAAATCAGGGTAAATTGAATTTTGGAACCGTTGAACAGCATGGTTGCGGTGGCGGCCTGCACGCATTATGGCCACCTTGTCGCGAAAGTTTTGGATCTTAGCAATCAGAGGCCTGGCGGGGCCACCAGGCACAGGGGGCCGCGACAGCGTGCGATGGGCCCTTTTCAATGAAAAAGGTCGCGTCACCTCCAAGGTGGGAGAGGAGGAGCGGAGCCATGTCTCAAGAAAAATCTCAGGCGGCCCGACCCTTCTGCACGTTCTGGGAAGCCCACCAACCACGGTTGTTGCGACGGGAGCGATTCTCCAGGTCGTCCATTTTCCGCCCTCTGACCCGCCCAACTCCTGCTTCAGGGAACGGACCATCTCTCACCAGGGGGCGACCCGTCATCCAGTGAGCTGACGCGCCGCTCCACCCTCAGTGGTACGGTCGGCGAAGGCTTGGAGTTTCTGTTGGGGATAGAGACATCAAAGTGGACCCCCTCTATGCGCGTCGTCAGATATGACCTGCATTCACGGATGGCGTCCAGGATTGCCGTTAGTGATGGTTTCTGCGCCCAGCTCTGGCTCAGGAGAGGAAGAGTCCTGGGGTGGAGGGGCAGAAGAACTCAGCTTGGATGGTCCAGGAGAAGATTGGGAAGAGTGTGGAGAGGCAGAGGCACTGCCTGCAGCTAAAGGTGCCGCACGTGGAGGATCTGTGTGACCGGATCCAATATGGCCGCCGGCTGTGCATGCTGAAACTTGGCAAGCTTCTCGGCCAGCAAGGGGGGCTTTGGCCTGCCCGTATTTGACCATGGCCAGACCGGGGGGCACTTCAGGCACCGAGTGAGGCTATTCTCCCCTCAGGATAAAGCTGCAGGATGGGTAGTTAGTGGAGGGATGCCGGAGAGCTCTGCTGCTGCCGTCTGCTCACATCTACGTCAGGCCACGCCCCTTTGAGTTTACGGCTTTAACGCATTACTTTAAGGCCTTGTTCACATTAACGTCATGAAAAAAAAATTCTACATTTTATAATGCCAGACAAAGCATTTAGATTTCAAAAACTGTTCCCCAAAGCGCTTGCTTTCACCAAGGCATTCACGCTGAAGGTTGCTCATTTAGAAAGATCGTTCATGCAGTATTTATAAAAGTAAGTTTGTGGTCATAGTGTCAATTACTGTGATCAAGAAGACACCTTCCTCCTGTGTAATTAGCAGTAGACTGATTGCCCAAATACACAGGAAGGAGAGAGCAGCGTCAGAGAGGCGGCCAACGGTATTGAATAAAATTGACAAGCAGGAACATGAATGGGATATTACAGAAGGATGTAAATCAGGCTTCAGAGGGAAACATACGAATACCTTTTATTTAAGGAAGCCACCCAGAGTTGAGATACACTTAAGGCTAAGGGCTGGGCTCCACTTAAATGTGGGAATTGGGCGCAGCGCACAAGCCCCCCCATGGAAGTCAATGGGCTATCACTCCATGGTCTCCTAACCCACCATCTCAATTCTGCATCATATAGCTAGTGCCTGGTGCGTTTGCTATATGCCAACTCATTGATTTAAAGTGGCCACCTTATTGACAGCGCCAAGTAGTGCTCACTGGATAAGTGGCCAATGGCCATACTAAATAAATATGAAACCTATTTCTGTGTTAATAACTCAAAAGTACTGGATCATTTGTGGAATATTAAACCCCCCTAGAGTTTGAGATGAGGTCAGCTGGGATCTTCTAAGCTAAAGCTTGCCAAACACGGGTCAATGCCCGTGCAATCGAGGAACCCCCTCGAAGACAACGTGATGATGTCACTGCTCAGTGTTAAGTAAACACACATGCAAATTATTTACAAAACAGCATCTGTATCATTCCCATGTAATACACACTCCAAATACATAAGCCAGGAACAAACATGAAAAATGATAAGAGGACGCTCAATGAACCCACTCACCACATTATTAGACAGGTTTAGGATCTTCAGATTTGGGGCTTTGAGGTGAATGTCTGACATGTGATCCAGTTTGTAGAGTTTGTTGTTACTCAGATCCAAAGATAACAGCTGGAAGATGGAGAGGAAGTTATAACCAAAACTGATGCAGCATACATAAACAATTAAAAGGTCCCCATCCATGGCTCGACGGGCGCCCGACAGATGACCCGTTCCAGCGCCGTGTGGCGAGCTCACCCGTCGATCGGACGGGAATCAAGGCACACCACTTTAGGTGCCTGATTCCTGGTGAATCCTTTGGATGGCGACCAGGGTCCCAATCCAAGTCTTTGTGCAGGGTCGGTTGCCCTGGCTCGAAGACGAGCATCCATGGCTAGATTTGTTTAGATAAGGACCCGCCACTACATAGCAGTGAGCTATACCTTCCAATCATTGTGTATTCTATCAGGGAGGACCCAGCACTACATAGCAGTGATATATACCTTCCAATCACTATGTAATCTATCAGGGAGGACCCAGCACTACATACCAGTGATATATACCTTCCAATCATTGTGTATTCTGTCAGGGAGGACCCGCCACTACATACCAGTGATATATACCTTCCAATCATTGTGTATTCTATCAGGGAGGACCCGACACTACATAGCAGTGATATGAACCTTCCAATCACTATGTATTCTATCAGGGAGGACCCGGCACTACATAGCAGTGAGATATACAGTACCTTCCAATCACTATGTATTCTATAAGAGAGGCACTACATAGTTGTTGGTAGATCTAAAAAGGTAGCCATAGACAAGATGATTTCAGAGCGATCTATGGGCGATCCGATCAACTCTATCGATTTCAGAGGCGCAGATCGATCGACCAGAAAACTTTGTGCCTACCACCTGGCCAATCCGATTTGTGGTCGATATAGATTAATCGGGGTCAAACTGTCAAGGTGGGCTGCACTCGATTTTTAGTCGATCGATCAGCATGAACATGCCTGGTGATCAATCGGGCAGGAATCGACCTGTGTATGGCTACCTTAAAGGGGTATGGGGGGCTTTAGGCAATATGGACAGATACAGCAGACGTGTCCATGGCACCAGCTAAAATAGTTGTAGACTTGCAGAGACCTAGGAAATCAGATTTCTAACCTTCAATGTCAAATATTTGCAAAGCTTCTTGAGCCATCAAAATACTGGGCACTCGGGTGGGTAGTGTTAACCTTACTAGATTATCATAAACAATTGTATAAAACAGAAGGACCCACCTCTGGCACATTCTCTTCAATGATCTGCAGCATACTCTGCATACAGGATTTCCTGTTTAGAATGATGTCGACTTTACTAGCCACCAAATCTAAAGAGAAACAAGCAGGCTTAGTGATACGAGGTACAAGGGTAAAGAGATTTACAGCAATGCTTAGTTATAAGTATGTGTACCTGGATCAGAACGAATTGAGCTCATGTCTAGAGCTTGCTGAGCTCCATCGTATCGCTTCTGCATACACAGCTGTTGGAAAAACACAAAAAAGGTTACCATAAAGCCAGCCTATAAGTGGCTTGATTCCCATGCGATCACAAAAATTCCCGACCGATCGTAAAACGATCACAGTGCATACCAAGGCTGGGAATCGTTGCTAGATACTTTGGATGGGAATCGAGAGTTTGAATGGAGATCGACCAAGAAAATACAGACATGTTGGATCAATGTGCGATTGCTCAAGGCGAGCAACAATCAATTCCTTACAAGTCGATCGTCGCTGCATTCAATCGTTAAGGAATCGAACACAAAAAAAACGGTGTAGCGGCTTAAAGGTGCAATGTCACTCATGTTACTAAACCTAACCTCACTGATAAAAGCTCCTCCCAATATATCTTACAGCCACTATACCAGAGGTGGACAAACTAAGGCCTGGGGACCGGATTCTGCACTGTCACCTTGTTGAAAAGATACTCCCCTCCGCTTGTTCTCTGCAATGAGTACACAATGCCTAGGTGTCCAAATGTTGCCTTGGGGATGTTGCAGTAACGTGGCCATGACACTGTGGGTGCATCCTCATGGTGACAACAGGCAGCCTCTAGGAATTATATTTGCAGAGTGCAATCTGTGCAGGAAATTTAAAAAGATAACACACATCACTGCCATCATTAGCAATGCTGGCGATACATGAAATTGGCACACCTATGGCGGGTCAGCCATTCCAGGCTCTTGGTCCGGCCCCTTTATCAATATTTAGAAGCCAATGTGGCCCAAAGTTCGCCCACCCCTGCACTATACCAATTTATCACACTATGGCTATGTTTCCACTATACGTCGGGATTGTATTGCTTGGTGGGGATCCCGACTGAGCACAGACTTTACCTGCTCGGCGGATGCTGTGTTTACACATCCGCCTATGCAGAGGCTCAACGTACTCCACCACATTCAGCCTTGCATCAGCGGAACAGCTCGGCGCAGTGAAGACACAGCATCCACCGAGCAGGAAAGTCTATGTGCGCCGTCTGGTCCTGACGTATGTGGAAACATAGCCCAAATCTCTAACACACCTACCTCATTCTCCACCATAATCAGAGGCATCCCTTCATGGTCACTAAGCCAACCTGCTTACAGTTCATGCGTTACTACCCCTACCCCCGAAGACAACCCTCTTCTGAGTACAAAAGTGTTTTAGATCTATACACAGGACACATCTTCTCAGGTTAGTTCACGCTCAAGCTTTCTGTTCATTCAGAGATGTGTCCTAAGGTGTATGATTTATGTGTCCAGTGTTTGTGTAGGAAAAGTTCGCATTCCCGACTAGTGAAAGAACCTCAGAGATTAATACTGGTCTCAGTGTCAGCCGCATATACCCATAATATTCCACCATACAAATACCTTAAAATGTGTATTTTCCTCTCCAGTCATCTGCATTTCTTTCGATTGAGAAGGAGGCTGAGACGGCTGCGTAAGTATAGTAATCTGAAGAGCAGAAATGCAAAAGGGCATTACATAGGGTCCCCCATACACCTGTTAGATTTCCTTTAGTTCTCCTTTTGAGTTACCAAACCATGTAGTATGAGGGACTTTCTAAACCATTAAGTCTTCAATCACAGAGGACCCAGCACTACATAGTTGTTGGTAGATCTAAAGGGCATCTGACAAAGATTTAAAGGTGTAAGGCCAGCTTAACTCTGATCAGTATCTACGTATCTAAGGGTCCCCCACACACCTTTCTCTGTCAGATTTCCTTTAGATCTCCTTACGTTTTACCAAAACCATGCAATATGAGGCACTTTCTAAACCATAAAGTCTACCTGTGTTCAAACACAGAGGACCCGGCACTACATAGCAGATCTAAAGGATATCTGACAGAGAGATCTAAAGGTGTATGGCCAACTATACATACGCAGATATTACCAAAACTCACAGCTTCTTGCAAACTATGGGAAAGCATACATGGAGAATAAAAGTCATGTGCATACACTTTTATGGATTTTGTGTTTTTCTTCGCAGTTACTAAACGAGTTCTTGTTCAAAAAAATAGCGAAGTGGTACAGGAGACACTTAGAGTATGTTGCCAATTACGCGATCATGACTTTGATCGTGGCTGATAGCTTCCATTTAGTTAAATGAGCTTGTCCCCACATCAACTAAAAGCTGCGTTCAGACACGGTGTGACCCGCAATCAGAATCGCGGCTCCCCGTCTATCGATTCCAGCACCCATCATCGGAATCAACTTGTGGGTCCGCCAAGCATAGGTAAGAATGCCCAATCCCAACTCTGAAGGAACTGCATTCATCTCAACTGCTAGGTTAATTTATGTATGGTATACCACAAATAGAAAGCTATTATAGAGAACTCATGGGTGGGTATTCGCAAAGGTGTAAGAAATAGGTTGGCACCTTGAAAAGTAAGGCCTCATCCCATAACACATTTAAATCAAACAAAAAGGACCTAGTGGTGGACTGGATCCTAGCAGTGGGATGGCTAGACCCCTTGGACTTTAAATTGGCCCAAAGGATACCCAACATAGGTATGGTAAAACAGTATTTTATTGTATGCTTTAAGGGTACAAACACCCTACATATAAGACATAGTATATCATCATTAAATGTAGGTATGTATGTATATATACACACCCCATGAAAACAATCACAGGCGACCCTGGTACCACCATTTGATCACCGGACACAGAGGTACTACCGTTTGTGGAATACACCCCAGTGTCTTACACTGCCCCCTGATGATGCCCTGGCAGGGGCGAAACATGTCAGGTGATTTCTTCAATAATCGAGGCAATGCCGTATAGGTGCTGCAGCCTTTTGCTTTCCCATCTAGTGATAACATGTGGCATGTGTCGGTGTGTGTACATACACATTTCATGATGATGTACTATGTCTTATATGTAGGGTGTGTGTACCCTTAAAGCATACAATAAAATACTGTGCCTAGCCATCCCACTACTAGGAACCAGTCCACCACTAGATCCTTTTGTTTGATTTAGCTATTATAGAGGATTGCCTACCTTAATTTGGTTTGACCTGGGACCCTGAATAAAATCCAAGACATTACCCCCCCCCCCCCCCCCCCCCCCCCCGGGTAGCATACCTTAAAGTTTTCACTGTCGGTAAAAGTCCTGGAGATCTGTTTCAGAGCTTTCGCAACAGCTGCGTCTTCCACAAAGAAGTGTGCCCGAGAGTGGTCGCAGTAGTACTATGGATGCAAATTATTCATTAGTAAAAAAAACAAAAAACAAAAGTAGAATAAGCATGCAGAAAATGCACATACTTGGTAGGATCATTATAAACTTACCCCTACAGGAGAAAAGGGCAGTGAACAGCCACTTTGCAGAAGGCTGATTAACCAATCCTTCTCATATTTTTTGCCATATGGAATCTAAGAGTGGGAAATACAAGATAAGATATTTAGGACATTTTATGATACAGTTTTATCTTTAGCATTAACACGTCCCCCTATGTAACATAGTTGTATTACCCTGCCAGTATTGCTGCTAAGGGGGGGCTACATTTCTCCTCTACAGATGTAGCACTATATCGCTGTTGAAATATGCGATATATCAGTAGATCCAGTGACACAGCTAGGGGGCTGAGAGAGGGACAAGCAGGACATGGAGGAACTAGCTGCAGACAGTATCTCTCAGAGACCCAGTGTTGTAATATTACATCACATTTAAGGCTACAACAAAAAAAAACCTCCCCAGGTTCTATTGTTCAGTTCTGCAAAACTATTGGATGATTGAATGTGTAAATAGGCCTGTTTATCTGGCCATGAAGTCATACAAGACGTTTTTTCTATTTTTGGGTCTCTGGGGGGTAAGTAGAGTGCATGTAATGTGTGTGTCTCTATGTGTGTGTGTTTGTGTGTGTGTCTCTATGTGAATGATGAATATCTCTGCATGTGAAAACCAAATAAAGTTGTATGAGTTTTACACTAGTGATAGTAGTACTGCAACACAAACCCTGCTAGTGTGAAATGGTCCTCAATCTGGAACGGTGTAGTTTGAATGCAGGGGTAAGGCCTGCAGAGAAGGGTTGGGAACCATTGCAATAGATGAAGCTTCATCCATAATTTAATGGAAGCTGCTGTGGAAATCTGCATGTATCTTATGCAAGCCAAGGTAACTTATTTTTTGAGAAAAAAAAACAACATGGAAAAACTGAACAACTGCAGCCTAGGGTGGAAATGCAGCAACCAAGGCACAGAACCACACGGCTAATTTTGGGATGTCATTATTTCTAAAGGTAGCCATAGAAGAGTCGATTCTCCCTCAATAATTGAGGGACAGAAGGCAGCGTGGTGATGCCATCCCCTCAGCCAGGCCCCTCAGCTGATCAGCTGGCACCCTTTGTGTGCCGGCCATTCAAAGTAATGGGATCGGCCAGGAATTTACTGGCATGCAGGATCACCGTGCGATCCAACATGCGGGAGGACTCCTGGTCGACCCCACCTGGTGGGCCCACCCGTTTTTCGGACGAGCGATCATCAGGCTGAAAAATCGGGCCACATATGGCTACCTTTACTAGTAAAATGAGAGTTCATGCCAAAGCCCCTGAACATGTCATCCCCACCAAAAGATGTAGGGAAAAAAGGACGGACGAAGCTCATATTTTTTTGGGGGGAAAATTAAGTTCCAAGTCGATGTGTGATTTGTTTTTGAACCTAATTCTACATGTACTGGAGCATTTTTTTTGCATTCCTACAACTCTTACCTACATCTCCAGCAATTACGGCTATGACTATGTTCAGGGGCTGTGCAGCTTACTTACAAAAAAAACTTGCACCATTTCATGTTTTTATCCCCCGACTGAAGTATAAGCAGAATTTCATTTTTTTTTCGGCTTATATAGTCATCTGTTTTCTGCTGTAAACATTTCAGAGTGGCAGTTTGATGAAAGAAAGTCCTCCTACCGTAATCTTGAACCAGCTGTTTCTGTCACCTCTGACATCAGTTCTATCATGATTGGCACTCTCTCTAGCAGGATTGCCATGTGAACCACCTCTGTCTCTTCCTAGTCTTTCATCTCTTCTCCTTCCTCCACGGCTGTAAGGATTGCTAGAGGTGGGAAAAAACAAAAAGAATTTGGTGAAAAGTATTCCAAATCACACATGACAACTTTAACCTCCCCTGGCGTTATGGCCGAACTCAGTAGTCACAGTTTGACATAAGCATAATAGATGGTGCTGCAAGCTCATGATTCCCTCCCAGCTAAGTCTTCGGTGTAATCAGTGCTGCTTTTCCTGGCCCACAACGCTGGCGTCAATTAGAGAGGCGGGGGAAGGCAGGGATCATGGCGGAGTACAATGTACTCAGCCACGATCAACTGTATGGCGTCTTTTCGCTCCACAAAAAATGGCGCAAACATCCAGGAGGTTAATAAATAAGCATGTGCTTGTATACACTAAGTGGTACCCATTCTCTGAATCCACTACTCATTTATCTCTACAAATAAGTCCCAACATACATGGGATGAAACGCGTCAGAGGATGAGAGGACCCCCAGAGGCGATTGTGCTAATTATATGTTTCACGATTTTAATGAATGAAGAATAAAATATTGGAAAAACCTTTAACCAACAGTGCAGGACTTTTGCCTCTTTCGTTGTGGAATGAGGTCAAGAGAGCTTGGGAGACAGGGTTTGGCAGTCCGCGCACCTGGTCTCTATCCCCAGAAGTGATTGCACCAAAACCGAAGAGGGAGCCTGTTGTTCTAAGTGCTTGTTTCCATTTACGTCGGGACCCCTCTGCTAAACGTATACACTTAGCGGGGGTCGCGACGTAGCAGATAGGCTTACCTGCTCTGCGGAGAATCTGTCGTTAAATTGTTATTTACAGGACCATAAGACGACCAGGCATTTTCCCATTGATTCTAATTAGGAAAAGGTGCGTCTTATAGACTGAAAAATATGGCAATTAAATCTATTCTGAGATACACATATGCTTACATCTAGGGAGGTTAATACAGATGCTTCATGCCTGTATGTCTTACTCCGTCTACTTTCTTCTTAACTGTGAGCTACATGATAGTTTTGGATCAAGGTAGCCATAGACTGTACAATCCCCGCCCGATCGCAAGGCTGCAAAACAGAGGACCCACCTGGACAGATCAACCAGGATTGCACTGCAAGTCAGATCGCACAGTGATATCCAGGACAATTCTGGAAATCATGCTGCAATTCACTGCTAGAGATCCTGGAGGGGATCACACAGTCTATGGCTACCTTTAAAGTACCAAAGCAGCAGCCAAGAATTTTAGGATTAGGTCAACATCAGTCATATTTAAAATTGTAAAAAATTCCAGCCAACTCCATTACCTATTCAACTACTTATCATAACACAAGCAGCATAGGCACTTACAAGCGTGATCGCGACGCGTCGTGTACATCACTCATAGCCACATCTCCGTCTTCATCGTCTAGTCGGGAACGAGGGTTAGGCTGGTAATTGCCACGTATCCGGTGCTTTTGACCTACTTCACTGTACATTTTTGCCCGGAACGGGCCACGCCCCTTCCGCTTCTTCGGAAAGTGATTTCCCCCAACTCGGTCATCATGGTCTGCAAAAAAAAAAAAAAAAGGATTGAGAAAACTAAAAGTTAACTAAATATACAATATTTATTTATTTTTTTAATTAATGCCTCATTAGCTTTATCTATATTTATTCAGTCGGCCAGAAGGTCAGCAACTCAAAATAAGAGATACAAAAAAAATCATGCAAGCCCTTCTGGTTTTGGATTTAAATACAGTAAAGCGGGCCTACCACCAGAAAATGATGTATACATATATTGCACTAGAAGTGCTCATAATTGGAAGGAATGCATAAAAAAAAAAAACAACGTACCTGTATGGTTTTTCATTAATTATTTATTTTTTTATTAAAAGAGAGAACATCATATATTTCATACAAAGTTGCTGTATAATTGTATACCTAGCTTCTGTTTAGTCTAGTTTTCAGGGTGGATAAAAATCAATGATTTTTAAAAAATCTAAAAAATCCGATTTTTTTAAATTAAATCCGATTTAAATCGATTAAAAAAAAAAATGAAATGCTTTTTGAGGAAAATACATTTCCATCCCAAGGTTATTCCATGATGAAATAAAGATTCGTTTTTTATTATGTAGAATAAGGATGTATTAGTTACATTATTTTGGTAAATAAATTCCATGAATCCATTCACAAGGTCAGGCTCTTCCAGAGGTGTCTAAGATTTTATAATCAATTAAACTACACTCTCAGATGTATAGCGGCCAACATCCCTAAAACAACAGACAGAAGTTGATGATGACATAAGCACATCACCCCAAATTTCCCCTGGAATAGACAAGGGTGAGGTGAATTTAAGGGTCACTCAATATGTAAAAGCAATACATGTATTATACACAGAGCAAAATATGAAGTAATGACATATCAATCAGAAACAATGCGCAATGTTGCGGATGTCACATCTGTACACGTGCTTAGACAATTAAAATAGTCCAAATGGCGCAAATTGCACCCCAATGCGCATTTTGTTGAAGAGTTCAGGGGGTACAATATGTAATTTCATTGGCCACATCTACATAACACAAACAGCCAACACAAGGGGATCAGTCATATTGAATAACTAAATCCACATAAAAGTTGACACAGACCCTCAGGGGTCACTCACGTCCATAGATCAATATTGAGGAAAAGACATGATTTCTCAAGATGGTGTCCCCACTGCACCGACACCAGTGGGGAACGGAGAGACAGACAGACTTTAACCACATAAATGCCGTGGTGATCTGCGTACAACAAGAACGATTTTTAATACATTTACTTTGGTAAACATGATCAGTGGGGACGCCATCTTCAGAAATCACATCTTTCCCCCTATATTGATCTATGGACGTGAGTAACCCCTGAGGGTCTGTGTCCACTGTTATGTTGATTTGGTTATTCAGTATGACTGATCCCCTTGTGTTGGCTGTTTGTGTTATGTAGATTTGGCCTATGAAATTACATATCGTACCCTGTGAAGAAATCTTCAACGAAACGTGCGTTGGGGTGAAATTTGCACCATTTGAACTATTTTAATTGTCTAAGCACGTGTACAGATGTGTACATCCGCAACATCATGCATTGCTTTTTATTGATATGATGTGCTTAGGTCATCATCAACTTCTGTCTGTTTGTGTAAGATTATTGGGCAGTTTCTCTGCCGACAAGATATTATCACAGACGCTTGGTTTAGTTCTTAAAACTAAGAACAACAGAAAAGTTGTCCAAATATGAATGATTAACCTAAACTGGGGATAAAAAAACGTAAAAGAAAAAAAAAAAAAAGTTATTCTCGCTAGAATAAATGATTTCAATCAAATCCACCCTGCTAGTTTCTATATCCTGATTATCCTTATATCACATACAAGGACATCTTTCACTGACCAGGTGTTATCCCAGTCAGGGGTGAAGGGAGCATATACTTTCCTCAGGGTGTACAAAATAACTTTTGTCAGGTGAGTGGGGCACATGGAGGGTATTGGTTAACGTTCCTTAAGCAGCAGGATATGACCCTATCCCCGCCTTCCTTCCTGACCCCAGGGGGGGGGAACACTGGACCCCTCAAAAAAATGGGGTGGGGTGGACTCTCCCACCGTAGCCCACCGAGGAAATTGAGCCCTTGACCTACCGCTCATGGGAACACACCAGGTACTTCCACGGGTGACCCCCGGCTGGCACGGTTGTTGGACTGGCGCATTGGGGCGGCCCTGTAACAAGTGTTGATGCGGACAGTAGAGCCTTGGCCAATCGACATCTCATTGTAATTAAGATGTTTTTTTACGATATGTGATGTTATGCCTTTTATGCTATTTCAGTAAGAAGTTTTGACAACTACTAGGATATAATTGTAGGTGATAACCAGGATATAGAAACTAACAGAAGCTAGGTATACAAATATAAAGCAACTTTGTATGAAATATATGATGTTCTCTCTCTTAATTTAAAAAAGAAAATTTATAAGAAATTTGTTTAAGTACTATGTCATGAACATATAATACACTTAGTATTCTAAAAGCTTTTTGTCACATATATATTGTAGAACCATACTCCCTGAGGAAGCCCAAGGGGCGAAACATGTAGGAGGACTGTGGAGTATTACCTTTGATCTTCATCGATGTGGCACCTCTGTAAACTCACTGTATATGTATCAACAAGCTTGTACACGGTTTCTTTTTTATTGTAATTTTATATGTATATATATTAGTCCGCTGATTTGTAATAAAGACTTTTTATGCAAACGACACAAGACAGTATTGACATAGCATAATTGACTCAGGAATGCCGATAAACCCAGTGAGGGTATTATATCAAAAGGTCTCCTCTGATGAGGGGTAAATGTTTTAACAATTAATAAGCAGTCGTATTGTCTACATGGAGAATACTGCACGCTTAACTGACGCAAACCCTGGGCAGGGGGCCCTTTATGTAGTCCATAAGAGCGTGTTATATGTAAAGCCCCCCATACAATTACCATGCAATTTCTGTACAATCAACTTTTCTTCTACCAAAATCATGTAATATGAGGACCTTTCTACACCTTCCAATTACTACGTATTCTATCAGGGAGGTCATTTTACTACATAGTTGTTGGTAGATCTGATGGAAATTGTATGGAGGAATCTCAAGGTGTATGGGGGGCTTTATAGAACATGTAAACAGAAGATGTGAAGATTCAAAAGGTGAGGGGTATGAAATGATAAAGCAAATCCTGTACAGGGTAACGTAAATATACTGAATTAACTGGGCATGTGTGCTACCATTACTGCGATTGCAGGTAGGTGAAAGGAAACCTGCTGGATGGAGATGGAAGCTCTTCAAAATTCCAGTTGCCTAGATCCCATGTTGTCTTTTCTGAATTAACATTCTGAGCAAACAAACCTTTGTTCTCTGAGAGAAACATGAAGGCCAGACTGAAGTTTACCAGAGAGACTTCTTTGGCCTGAGGAGTTAAAAATGTATTTGGACACCAGAAGCACATGTTTGGTGCAAACTAAATACAGCAGTCCAGGAAAAGAGTCTCATACCAACTGTGAAGCAAGGAGTAGGTAAAATTATGGATTGAGGTCGCTTTGCGGCAGCAGGGCCTGACCAACTCATCACAGAATCCACCATGAATTATATAATGCATTGGAGAGTGTTGAAAAACATGCATGATCACCAGTTAAAGAAAAAAAATTAAAGCTGAAGTTAAACTGGACCATGGAAACATGACCTGACCCAAAACTAACCAAAAGGACTGGCTGAAGACTAAGGGCTTGTTTCCATTATACGCTGAGACCCCAACATATCACACAGACATTGCCTGCTCGGTGGATGATCTGTTCAGCAGTGCAGAGGCTGGACATACTCAACTACATTCAGCCTAACATTGGCGGAGCAGCTTGGCGCCATGAAGACAGATCCTCCGCCGAGCAGGTAAGTCTAGTTGCTACGTCGGGGGGCTGCGTTAAAGCCCAGATCTTGATCCCTTTGTAGGGGTAACTTAAAATGCGTTGTTTCATGCATTTGGCTCCAAGAAGTGTCTCACTGCAGCTTGAGCCCAACTCACATACAGTGCAGATGGAAGACACACCCACCCGGAGCTCTCCCATCTGCCTCGGCATGCAAGTTAGGCTCAAGCAGTGCAGCTTACATACAGTAAAAGAGCCAGAGGAAAGATCCGCTCATGGATTGGCCAAGTACACAGTGTACCAGCTCTCATATACTTAGGCAGAACGGGCTAAGCTTATTGCCAGGAGGGGAAGGGTGCTGGCAGAGAGCAAAGGCGCGACCAGCCACGGACGATCAAGTGGTCGCATCTTGGTACCATAAGATGCGAATTTGAGGGTACGAAAAAGATGGTATATTTTTGTTGATATATTCTTTTACCTTACTACAAACCATACCGCCCTCTCTAACCCGACTTCACATCCTCGACGTCAGAAAGCAAGACCCACATCAGTCAATGGTGGCGTCTCTTTGGCGTCATCACTGTAAGGATTGTTGGGGACGCCTAAACTGACACCCTGGGCTCCCTCCGGACAGGTAAGATGCCCCCAAGTGTAGTTATGTTTATAAACAAACTCCCGACGAACTAACTCTGGGAAATTACTCAAGATGGTAATGAGCCAATCAAAGTTAGGGTTGCCTGTAATTAAATAACATAAATAATAATGAAAGAAATGAATATTTTATACCTTAATATTCTTACAAAGTTACAAAGACGCACCAGAGCAGTTATGCAAGTTGAACACTAATGGTATTGAACATTAGTATTACTAAACGATCCAATCTTGTAAACACCATAAAAAACAAGTGTTTGCTTGTATTGGGTTTCTTGATTTATATACCCATGACATTGAAATCGAGAAAGCTACTGAAGTGAAGGCAATGGATATGCTACCTAAGCAACTGAATCCGTTCCTAAAGCAACAATACAAATATGTTTACTTTGATGCTCCACGGGATAACTACACCCTATGGAGATTACATAGCAATGGGGGGGGGGGGG
>CM070041.1:43978104-43991042 GCA_036250615.1 Ptychadena robeensis | reverse complement strand
GGAGTTGTTGTCAGTCATACCAGATCAATTATACGCAGATGTCTGACGATCTGAATACAACACCCGCCAGAGACTCCAACACAGAATTGTCAGACTCCACATGCACCCTGGTATTTCTGTGACACAGGAATGTTATGAAATGTGTGCCAACAGGACTTCCTGGACCATAAAGACAACAGAAAGTGGAAATCTTCTCAGTTGTCACCATAAGTGTCCCCAATCGTATTTCTGTGACAACTGTATAATGAGGATTTCCGGTGTGGGACACCACACACACTAATATGGAGGAATGCTGGGACGTGAGCGCTTCACAATGATCGCATAAACTGTGGGGTGAAGAGAAGGGTAAATATTTATTGGGATTGCGCAGGTCACACTACAAGTCCCAGCAGTCCCCAGCCTCATACAAAGTATCCGCCTACACAGCCCCGCCGCACGGTATGTCTCTCCCGCTAGTACCGGAGGTGAGCATGTACCGGCTGTAATCACCTCTAGTCACCGCTCAGCCCGTCTCCGCTGAATTACACACAACAAGTGAAGGTCCCTTACCGATATAATTCCGGCCAGTGTCCGCCATCTCTACCTCGCTCGAATACAGGCACGTGCGTCACTTCCTTGAGGAAGAGCCCGCCCAAAACCTTTCCACAATTCACCAGGGCAACCTCCTGATCCTGCCGGAAGTGACGTTTGGCCATGGGCAGGTGAAAAGCTGGCACTAGAGGAGACGCCGAGCATTGCTGCATGTTCGCGATTCCTTCTTCATTGTGGGCGAGCAGAGCCACCTGCTGCCGGTGTGCGGGATACGTCGCCGTGTACATGGCATACATGCTTGTGTATGGGTGTACTATAATCACATACATGTGTACATGGGCATACATGCTTGTATATAGGTGTACTATAATCATACATGTATACCTGACATACATGCTTGTATATGGGTTACTGTAATCATATACATGTGCTCACAGCATACATGTTTGTATAAGGGTGTACTATAATCATATACATGTGTTCACGGCATACATGTTTGTATAAGGGTGTACTATAATCATATACATGTGTACACGGCATACATGCTTGTGTATGGGTGTACTATAATCATATACATGTATACATGCTTGTATATGGGTGTACTATAATCGTGTACATGGCATACATTTGTGTGTACGGGTGTACTATAATAATATACAGGTGTACCTGTAACATACATGCTTGTATATGTGTGTACTTTAATCATATACAAGTGTGCATGGCATACATGCTTGTATATGGTTGCACTATAATCATATACATGGGTGAACTATAATAAAATACATGTGTACATGACGTACATGCTTGTGTAGTGTTATGGAGGTGCAATGAAATGCGCTACTCACGCGACCAGGTTCTTTAGATGGATGTCCTCTGTTCTTTCACCAAGCACGGCCCACACATAAACCCAAGTCCACGCAGCTGGTAGGGGTTATTTACAGTTTATTGCAGGGGTATTCACACGCAGCTCCAACTCCCGAGGGCAGAGATGGGCTAAAGATTTGGGAAGTAAGCGTTGCTGCCAAGCTGCTGGGATCCATGGACAGGGTGCTGTAGGCTTTCTCCGAGATAAAGCACTAAGGGCAGTCCAATTCAGGGTGTCACACTATAGGGTAGTGGAGAGTCACCTCACCCAGGGATACTTGTCTGGGGACACCACTGAGACAAGTTGTAGTCATCAAAGAAGCCAAATCGGAAAAGCCCAGAATGTTCTGAAGATCTACTATTTATTACCTCAGACGGGCTGGCATAAGACCTGTAACTGGGCAGATCAAAATAGTTACAGTTGAAAAGAAAGCCATAACAGCGGAAAAAACCTATTAACCCTGTCCTTCTAGGAAAGTCCCAACATCTTGTAAACAACAGGTGTAGCCCTTAAAGGGGCACACACCAACTTAATAAAGCACTATACAGCAGTATATACACAGCACATTATATACCGTTTAGTGGCCCTTTCTAGGGTCACTACACTTGTATATGGGTGTGCTATAATCATATACATTTGTATATGGGTGTACTATAATCATATAAATGTGTACACGGCATACATGCTTGTATATGGGTGTACTAGAATCATATACATGTGTACATGCTTGTATAAGGGTGTACTATAATCATATACATGTGTACATGGCGTACATACTTGTATATGGGTGTAGTATAATAGGCTATTAGATTGTGAGCTCCTTTGAGAGGCAGTGGTATGACTATGGACTCTGAAGCGCAGAATACTATATTTGCAGCATATGCATTGGCAGTATTAAAAAAATAAAACCAATCGGACCGCATAGTTACAATAGAAATAAAACTGCAGTAGCAAAAACCACACAGCCCTGTGTATTACACATCCTGCCGTTTACAATTAATGAAGTACATATATATGTGGGAACACCCACATTCCTGTCTATAAATAAGATGAATACACTCATCATCATCATCAACAAAAAGATGATGTTTGTCGATAGTGTTGTACACCTTACAAGTCACAGGTTCAATTTTAATGGAATTAGATGTCACGATGTTGGTGATGCCACCATGTGATTGGCTGATCAGTCATTTGCATCAAAGAGCAGTTGGACAGGTGAGCCTGATAAAGTGGCCGGTGAGTGCATATTACCTACCTGCCGCACTGACTGTATACATGGCGTGGTGCCGATCAGCCGGTAGAGAGGTTTAGACCACTTGCCACCGGTGATCGCTCATGTGGGGACAAGCCCTAAAGCAGGTCACTATGTCAACCTCCAGCCACCGTATATACATTACTTGGGCGGCAATGTGCCATGATTCCTAGCGCAGCGGGGACATCGCTAGCACTCAGCGATCTCTTGCTGCCTCTGACAGGACATCTTGCCCCACTACACTTGATTGTGCCCATAGAGAGTGAATAGGTGCGGTTACAATGACACGTGATTTTCAATGGCGCCCCTTCAGGTCCATGGCCACAATCGGCCGCAAATGCCTGTGGCCCATGTTTCAAATCGCGGCCTGGGTGATTGCTCATGTGGGGGCACTATGTCAACCTCTGGCCAGCGTATCTGCTCTGCGCAATGTAAATAGTCAGTGCGAAAGGCAGGTAATATTGGCTCCGCCAACCTCCCTGTGAAGGAATGTGCTTAATTTATTAATCTCAAAGTGCCGGCATGGCAATTTAACCTGAATTACACAAACACGAAAAATGTAAACACACACTCTTCCTTTCTAGAAGATAGAATAGGAGAGAATATGGGGCACTGTGTGCAGTCAGAGAGGGGAAGAGAACTGACAGCATTAAGAGCCAATAGGCTGCAGTTCTCTTCTCTGTGCTTGCTGATAGCTCGTGTGCCCACTGAGAGGGCTCAGAATGCCAGCTCTGGCACGCGTGCCATAGGTTCGCCATCACTGGACTAGGCCAGCACATTTACATGGTTCTCCTTACACCACTCAAGCATTCCTAAGTGTGGCTCGAGCTGAATTTCCAATGCAAAATGTGGTAACCCCGAGCCTCTCTGGGTAGATTACCTGTTTACTGCGATCCTGTGGTATCCTTTAGCATGCCAGTTGGGAATAGTTTCTTTCCGAACACCAATGTCAGGTAACACTGGCATGGGCATGCCCGATACCCCCGATGTCATCAATGATGCCAAGGACGTGAGGTGGGGGCAAAAAGTGTAAGCTGGTTACTATGTACTGTATTTTTCACACCATTTACCTCTCCTGAATTGCCTGCGTCTTATGGTACCTTGGCTCCCTACCAGCACCTCACTTTCCAGACAATAGGCTTAGCCCGGGAGGCGGAGGTAGATCTTATATTTGTAGTTTATTGTTTTTGTTGGTGGAGCCCAATGAAGTGGCAGAGCCTCCTTAATTCCTGTTCTGTCGCTCGGAGCATGGAGCTCCTGCCAGCGGAGTAAGAAAAAGTCGACCATAGGGCGTAAGTATAGGGAGTGTTAATTCCCTCCACCTTCACTAGAGCACCGCTTCCAGCTGAAGAATGGACACCCCACAGCATTATACTGCCACCACCATGCTTCACTATGGGGGTGGTTGATGTTATCAGGTAAGTGATGTTGGGCTGCTATTATTCTAAACATAACTGTACCAATATTGTAAGGCTTCATTGACACAGATGATTTTCGGGGCATCTGCGGAGTGTGCCTGCCCCTGTGTGTGGGCGCTTGGGATCCTATTGGGTGAACTCCTGAAATGTGACTGGCTGCTTAAATTTCGGCAGCGTTTGCAGATGAGCGTGTGAATGAGCCCTAACTGGCACATGCTCATTGCATCTTAACAAACACACTGGATCAGGGCCATTTCGAGCCTCTGGGGCCCCCTGTCGATCTGGAGGGGGTGGTTTCTTTTGGAGAAGAAGAAAAGGAGGAACAAGCTGCTTTTCCTCCTTCCCCATCCACACGGCTTCCACATCACCCCGCGGCCGCTTACGCTGCTGTGATCATGATGGTAGCAAACCTGTCAGGGTGCTTTTCCTCTCCACACCTATGCTGCTTACAAGCTCCACAACACAGGACAGCGATGGAGGGTGCCCATTTGGAAGGGTGAGGAATATGCATGCCATGGACCAGCTGGTGGCCCCACTGGATCCCCAGGGCCCTCTGCGTACGCATATTCTGCATAGTGGTAGAAACGGCCCTTACCTGGATCACTAGCTGAGCCGGAGTCAATTGTTTTTTACACTTTTTTTAATATTAAAGCTAATTTCCACTTGTTACATAAAGAATTGTACAAAACAACAAAAACCACCCATCCTCGCATTACATGCATACGGCAAGCATTGACTCAGGCAATAAACCTGTTATTGTTACTAGTCGTGTTTTACAACAATAAAATTAACATGACGTTATATGACTAAAGCGTACGCAGTCTATCGTTAATGGACGGCCGGTACTATGAACAATCCATTATAAAACACGGACGATAGTCAGTGGACATTTTGTTGCCTTCATTATAATAATGACAAGATGGCGAGCGTATGACAGCGCAACGACACCCATAGCTGGTAATAAGGAGGGTGGCGCTCGAAACTTGGTGCTCGCTGGCTGAATCCTGTCTTTACCATTCGGAACATCTGGTTCTCATTATTCGTTATGACCCAGGAGATGTATACGCTTCATGTCTTTAACCCTTCCACTCACAGTATTCCTCTGAAAGACAGGAAAGACAATGGTGATGGTTACGATCAAAATATTAAACTGTAAAGCCTCCTATACACGTTTAGATTCCCTTTCGATTTCGCGTATTTAGGCAACGTGTGATGACGCGTGGCAGGCCGTGTTGAGAATCGTTCGTGTCGCTCACCCTTTGTGTGTCGGCATTTACTTTGGTTGGGGACGGGGTTCCTAAAGCTAGCCACACACGGCTCGATTTAGTAACAGATTAGAGGAACATCAGGGGCCGTGCGCGCTCACGGCACCCAATGTTCCCCTAGTCTGTTTCTTAACCTCCCTAGCGGTTGAGACGAACCCTGTTCGTTCGGTGAACAGGGTCCTCTCAACCGCACGGGAAGCCGGCGGCGGGAAGACCCTATGCCTCCCCGGAAAGCTGCAGCGCTTGTCTACGATTGTCTATGGGGCGGCGCCATAGACCTCCATGTTAATGGAGGAGCGCCGGCTTTCTCTCACGCAGCTGTTGTCAGTAATGACAACAGCTGCGTGTAGAGCTCCGGCGAGATACCGGAAATGACTGCCTTGATCACAGAGCAGCTGACAGCTAGCTTTTCTGTGTGTGTGAAGGGGGCGTGGCCAGCACGGACCCAGCTCTGGCAGAAGAGGAGGAGGGGTGCAGCTGGCTGCAGACCGGCTTTTCTCCCCAGCTGGAGAAGCTGTCTGCTTCTGAAGCTGTGGAGAGACCTGGGAACTGTAATTGATCTGCCCATGTGGTGCACATTGATTACTGTCCAATTGATCGGCGATTAATCACAGTGTGGTGACATCGCCATACTGTAATTGATCGCCGGTCGATTGCACGGGAATCTACTCGTGTGTGGCCAACTAAAGCAAAGCAAGCAGATCAATCTAAACATTAGGGACCCACATAGGCAATTCATCGTCTCACGCTCGCAATTTCAATTGCATGCGGAAATCGTCATTGATCGTGTCCATTCAGGTTAATGGGCTTGTCCTCACTCAACTGATGGCCATAATCGCGTGCGGCCGCGATTGGACTCCCTTGCGTTCTGATTGCGGGCGGTCGTGTTTTTTTTTCTGATCGCGTCCATAGACATAAATGGACATGATTTTTAATTTTACAAAAAAATTCATACATTCATTCTCTTTGGATGCAATTTTTTTTAGAATGGGGGTGATCCCAAAAAATCGCAGGTGAAGATCACCTGGACAATCATGCTCTATCGCATTAGCAATAACGTGCGTTTGCCTGCCCACGATTAAGCATGCAAACGTGATGCGATTAATCAACTATGTGGGGACATATTTAAATTTAGAGTTTGAGCATTTGATTTGTGGGTGATTTTGCGGCAGGTCGATCGCCGTGAATGCGCAAGGCAGTTGATCTGCCGTGAAGCCGGACGCATATCAAAGTGTATGGGGTGCTTAGCCAATTCTGTGATACGTATTTGGCTGTGATATGTAAATGAGACAAAAGGCTCTCCCCAGCTCTTTTTCATTAGAGAATTGTTGAATTTCGACTTTAGTCCATTCATGAGTTTATTTCAAAGCCCCTGAGCGTGGTATCATCACCAAAATAGGGGGAGATGTAGGGAAGGGTCCATGGTATACTACAAAAAACTAAAGTATTGTTCTAACACAAATCTTTTTTCAATAAGATGTGGGCTGAGAAACCAATGCCCCACCATTACCATATACCTCTATGGTGCCGCTACCCTCCACTCTCCCCCCAGAGTCAATTGGCGGGTCTGCTGCAATTCAGAATCACTGCGGGCTCACTGAGCATAGGTAAGGGCTTGTCCCCCTGTGTGGGACGCGATTTTAATCATAGAGCAATGATCGCTGGTACATGATTTGTGTAGCGAACACACAATTTTTAGGTGGTGGGACTCTAAAATCACGTCCAGTCGTGCGATCACCCCTGATCACGCCCATAGGGAAATAAAATATGCACATGCATTTTTTGATCCCGTTCATTCATGTCTATGAGCGCGATTACCGCGGGGGATCATGGACAATAACCCACAGCATGGCTTAATCTTTCCTATGTATTTGATGTGGATCATCCCCACATCCGTGATCGGACGCAGTGCAGCCCATGCAATTGAATGTGCACTTTAATTATTTTGATAGCGGTCGATCGCACCATGCATTTTAATGTGCTCTTCCCCACAAAAATGGCCACCGCGTGTTTGATCGCAGACAGATGCGGCCGATAGTGCCCATGGACATGAATGGATGCGTTTAATAATTGTGTCTCAATTAATTGAGATGCGATTTTTGAAGGCATCCCCATTCATTCTCTATGGGCACGAAATATCGCTAGCAATCACCACCCCACGATTAAAATCTAATGGGGGCATAGCCTAAGTATGGCCGATCCCAGCTTGGGCAAAGTTTTTCGGGTAAACAAACTGAACGAGATGGGTTCCTCTCAACTGCCTGGGAGGTTAATATTGTACCAGCATCATTGCTAGAAATGGCTACCGGGACATTCGGAGTTACAAAGACAAACCAAAGTTCTAAATCCTCAGAGGAGCTGTTTAGGCCACAAACACTGCAATTATCTGTGTTCAGGATGTGGGTGTTGTCTGTCAGCAAACAGAAACAATGGCAAGTCTGGTCATGCCGGAGTTATTTCTGTGAACGCCAGCTAAAGCTAGCCATACACGTGTCGGATTCCATGGCCAATTGATCACTCACCCAATTGATTCCGGCGATCTCAGCGGGAATGGGAGCTGCAATCAATCAGCCAATTATGTTGGTTCTCTGTCGGATCCAATTCTGAGCCCCCGATCAATTGGACGCGATCACTTGGACAAGGTGGTATGCAGCGATAGGATCCTCTTAATTGGCTGATTGATTGCAGCTCCCATTCCCGCTGAGATCGCCGGAATCAATTGGGTGAGTGAACAATTGGCCATGGAATCCGACACGTGTATGGCTAGCTTAAAAGACCGACGCGTTTCCAGCGTGCGTCTCAAGTTAAAAAGCAGAATCTGCAACAGTCGTGTTAGGGCCCTTTCACACTGTATGCCAGATGTGGCACTCAAAGCCCTCTCTGTTGGCATGTGAGCTGTCAGCCAGCACAGAGGAGATAACTGCAGCCTATTGCCTCTCAAAGCTGTCAGTTCTCTTTCCCTCTCTTCTTATTGCACACAGTGCCCCAATACCCTCTCCTTTTCTATCTTTTAAGAAAGTAAGGTGTGTGTTAGAATGTTTTGTGTCTGTATATGAGTTGTGAAATTCAGGTTATATCGCCATGCTGGCACTTTGAGATAAATAAGTGGGGGTTGGGTTTCAGTTTGTGCGCTCGGTCTCTAAAAGGTTCGCCATCACTGCTGTTTTTTAAAGCTCTGTTGTCTCTCCAGCTCAGCCAATGCTTTCCAGGCAAAGCAACGGACATTGGCCATATTTAACGGTCATGTCCAATATCCCAGTTTTCGAGCGGGCTTGATTGGAAAACAGGGATGGTCGCATATTATATGGGCCAGATAGATGACCGGGAGTGCGCACGGCGCTCGAAACAGCCATCGATCTGGCCCACATCTACATGTGTGTACCCTGCTTTACTCTTCCAGCTAATATCCCACCTTATGTATTACCGCTTGTGCTGATAATGTGCGGGGTGGGACATCAGCACATGGAGTAATGCCCTCTCCCTGCTAAATTACCAAATTTCAAAAATCCGAGAAACATCCCGTATTTGTTGAAGTCTGGATTTGTCCAGGAAACCCACATATAACACCTGACTTTCCCAGCCAAAATGGGAAGGTTGACAGGTATGTATGTTTAAAATGCCCGCCCCTGTCCATGTGGCTAATAACACCAGTGATGTGGGCTGGGAAGCCGACGCCCCTCCATTAACATGGAGATCTATGACACATCCCCCCTTTCATGTCACTGTGACGTAATCGTGTTGAAATGCTGCCGCAGCAGAGATGGTCGCCGCAGCTTTTCGGGCGTATGCAGGGATCAGAGCCCAGCTCGTTCGGAGTTTAGAGCCGGGCTTGTCATGAACGTTGGGGGGGTTTAAAGATGTGGCATCGAACCGGATGCAGCCATCAAACGCCACATCTGGCTCGGGAGCCATAGTTTCCCGACCCCTGGTTGAGATACACTTTAAAGTTTAAGTTCACTAAAAGTACCATTACCCAAAATAAACACTGTTCAATGATCATTCGTCAGTAGAGTTTAGCCGGGCACACACAGGACTTTGGATGGGGACCCGAAGCCAATATCGAGCCGTGTATGTCCAGCTTAAACTGGCCATACACCTTTAGATCTCTCTGTCAGATATATTTTAGATCTACCAACACCTATGTAGTGCCGGGTCCTCTGCGACTGTACACAGGTAGACTTGATTGTTTAGAAAGTCCCTCATATTACAAGGAGATCTAAAGGAAATCTGACAAAGAAATCTAAAGTTGTGTGGGGGTCCTTAAGTAGATTCTCAAAAAATCTAGTTTGTACCACACTGTTAACAATAAAACACACACACAATGCTGTTTTAAAACAAAAAAAAATGTATTGTTCAAAAAAATATATATAACAAAGCATTTAAAAGGATGATGCTGTTGGATAAGAGATGGCCAGAGATCTCCATCTTAATTCTGCGCCCAACACCTTCTTCCACAAAACTTGTGTATGTCCTTTGCTTAGGGCACTGTGGACCATCATGCTGGAAAATTGTTGCCAAGATAGAAGCATAGAATTGTCCAATAACTTTTGTCCCTTGAAATTTTTTTTAGATGTCTCTCCACCAACCTGAGCAGTTGGTTGACGTTGGCAAGCATTGTTCTTAGTGGCATTGACCCAACCCTTACATGTGATGGTCACACCAAATATTTCCAATGGCCCCCCCCCCCCGCCCCACAGTCCGGTGGTGAAGTTGCGTCACGTCACACCTCCTCATCGGACACCTGGAATTGCACTTGCTGATCCAAGTCTTCCTTTTTGGGTCCTGGTCGGCCACGGATACCCATCCCATGAAGCTCCCGCCGCACGGTCCTCTTGCTGAGGTTAACGCCAGAGGAGCTCTGGAACTCTGAGGTTATCGAGTCAAGGGAGAGATTGCGACTTTCGCTAACTATGTCCTTCAGCACTTTGCGATCGTGCTCCGTGACTTTGCGCGGTCTGCCGCTTCTGGGCTGCGTCTGTATCGTCCCTAAACGCTTCCACTTGGTGATAATAGCGCTGACGGTCGACTTGGGTATGTCCAGCAGGATGGCGATTTCGCGAATGGATGTCTTGCAAAGGTAGCAGCCTATGACGGCTCCGCGCATGAATTCGCTGAGCTCTTCGGAGCGCCCCATGTTTGTAACCGCAGACTGCAGAACTGGCTCTTTGGTTATAGGCACCTATGACAGGGAGGGGTCTCAATAGAGCCTGAATTCAGTGACAGCAGCGTGTACCAATACTTTTGTCCATATAGTGCATGTGGTGAGCTTTCACTCAGAGCTCAGGTCCATTTTGGTGACGTCATTATGCAGCCAATCACTCAGATCACGTGTCCCATAGAAGTCACTCAGATCACGTGTCTCACACCCGTCACTCATATCACGTGTCCCACGTTCTGGTATCGAAATTCTACGCATTAATTAGTCCAAATAAATGATACGGAGCCGCGTCCTCTCTCCTCGTGCACTGCTTTCCGCTTCTACTACCGCTCACAACATTCACCTCAGCAGCGGCAAGCTGATCACGTGACCAACACACGGCCAACCGTTCCCGCCGTATCCTTCCGCGCGTATAGGTCTCCTACTCCCGTGACTGACATAAACTGTACAAAACAACGGGTCAGCCGTTCGCTCTAATGTACCACATTCCAATTCATTATATTAACGTAGCAGAGGAAATAAACTTATAAACGTTTATCTGCACGTTTAACATTCTTTTACACTGTTGTAATGCCCGTGACTCACGCTCGTCATACGTTATTAATATACACGAACGTGACTAATCAATAAAAATATCAGCAGACATTTTCTTCACTTCACTAGCGTTAGTTACAAAATGGCAGACTCAGCACTGCGCAATGATATCCGTAATCGGTTAGGAGGTGAGGGATCTAGTTCCAACTAAGTGGTTAATTGACTTGATGTATACCTCCGCAGCACGCATGCTCTGTGGCAGCTTGTGAGGATTGTTTACTTTCTGAACGTATTTAGTTTTAAGTACTAGATATAATTTTTTACTGTTCATAACGTCTGATACTCAATTTTTCATAAGAATTCCTTTACAAAGGACAGAAGTTAGGTTTTATACCATATGGAATGAAATTTGTGTCCTACAATGCTGGAACTTTTTTTCCCCTCCTCCACACATCAATATATATACATATAATACAACATATATATAAACCGGGCCATAGATGTATAGATCCCTGTGTGGTCATTCAACCGCAGGTCGTTTGTGGAATTAAATTGCACCATTTACATGCGCGATGCACCAAACCGATACTTTGGGTCAGGGCCCTGGTTTCCATCCAAAGTAATGGCGATCGACCAGAGAAAAACAGACATATCCGTTCTCTCACCAATCAAGATTTAAGGCAACATGGATCGGTCTCTCTAGGTGGGCAGCTTTATTCCATTGCCGAATTTCGCCCGATCACACATTGATCGATTGCTCGAAACTCGCTCATGAGACGTCTATGGGCATGTTTCCACTTCAGCGTTTGCCGGCGGTTTAAATCGCGGCGGGGTGCACGTGGGAGATCGCTAGACGTGTAAAAAATCAATCAATGGGAAATCTAGCTGGTCCAGCTTTAGCGTTAACAAGGATGAATGGTAGAACCAACGCATTGCACGCCCTCCCGTTCCAGATACATAGATTTAGATTTCCCTGCGATCAATTTAATAAACGATCGTTCCATGCGATTCCAGAATCGATTTCAATTACAGTATCGATTGCACAGTGCACCATACCACGTCTTGGATTCCTGGCGGATTCATTCCTGTGAATCGATCGATCACGGATTGTGCGATCTCCAGCTCGCAGCTCTTCTTATCGGAAATTATGTAATGTGGATTGAACGCCACGGAAAAGGTAAGTGGGTTGTGGCGTTCAGGGATCAATCGCCGGAAACGATCACATGGCTCATGACAGGTCGGATTCTTGGTCGATCGGTTTTATGTGCGATTATGGGTTAAATCGATCGTTTGATCACTTGATCACTGGGCATACATCATTCGGGATCGATCACGGCGATCAATTCCAGTGGGCGATCCCACAGAAATCGTACGGAAAATCGAGGCGTCTATGCCCAGCTTAAATAATACCTGCTGTCCTTAAATACAATCTCTGTTTATTGTCATAAACTGGCCATAGAGGTCTCGATTTTTCATGCGATTCCTGTGAGATCGATCGCTGCGATCGCACAGAAATCGTTGCTTGCGCAAAGTGTGCGATCGATCACTAAATTGCATTAAGAATCTATCGAGCAAGCATCGGGCCTGTCTGTAAAATTAGGTCGATCGCTCAGGAATAGTGGAACGTTAATGGAGACATCAGTTCCTATTGATCGACCTGTTGGTGTCCAACACACATTAAATAATTTCTGATCTAAAAGGTGGAGAATGGTCGATCGCGGCGAGGGATCACAATAAATTAATAATGCAATATAGTGCAATCGATCTCCTAACTGGAATTGCAGGCCACGGTCGCTTAAACTCCAGGTGCCCAACCTGCGGCCCTTTGAGCGTTCAATGGCGGCCCTCCTCAGTCCTCCACTTGCGGCCCCCTGAAAGCTAACGGGTATTGCATAGGAACTCACCTGTTTACTGC
>CM070041.1:43967948-43978004 GCA_036250615.1 Ptychadena robeensis | reverse complement strand
TGATATCTATGAGGCACATAACCTATGACGATATGGCACAAAATGTGCATTACCATACTAGTCTTCTCTAATGCTTAAAGTATCATTTAAAACAAGTTTTTTTTTTATTTAAAAACATTGAAAATAATTTCTTCTAGCTCTGCCTGCTGTCATTTTTCATTAAAAATGCTATGTGCAGCCCTTTTGTTATCCCAAGGGCCACACTTGTTGCCCTCCATACCAACTGGCCACCACTGGCTTAAATCGAGACGTCTATGGCCAGCGATACACCTTGAATGCGTTGTATTGTAACATTGCTAGAAATGTGATAACAGTAATAAAGGAACAACGTTACAGGGAATCAGGCCTCCTCGAGTTATAAAGACACAACATTCATTTCTCAGAGGAGGCCATGAACATGACAATTATGTGTATTCAGGATGTGGGTGTTGTCTGTTTGAAGCAAACAAACACTGGCAAGTCTGGTCATGCGGGGATTATTTTTTAACACCAGGCGCATGTGTTTCCAGCGTGCTTCTCGCTTAGGTAAACAGTAACTGCATTAAAGTATTCCTACAATCTATTATCTGCACCAGAACTGTTGATGATCAGCAGATCGGGGGTTAAAAAAAATTTTTTTTTTATTGTACAGTAAGATTGTTGTAAGGTGTATAGAGGCATGTCCGATATGGTTGTTTTAGAGTGGGATTGATTGGTCCCGCTCGAAAACAGGGATGGCCGCATATGATATGGGCCAGATAGATGACCGTTAGTGCACATGGCGGTCGAAGCAGCCATCGATCTGGCCCATATCTACATGTCTGTTCCAAGATTTAAAGTGTCCTGTTAGGAAAGACGTTAATAGATCTGTCCTGGGGAGTCACAATTGCCTCACCGGACAATCATACACATCAGACAATCATGACAGATCGCCTAAAGCAGGGTACAGACGTGGAGATATGGGTCAAATTGATGGCCGCTTCGAGTGCCGTGCACGCTCACTGCCATCTATCTGACCCATATAATCTGCGACCACCGCTGTTTTCGAGTGGGACAAATCAATCAGTCTTATCGGACATGACCGTAATTATGTCCGATGCTTTGCTTAGAGACCGCGGGTCTCCAAGCAAAGCTTCAGCTGAGCCGGGGAGAGAGCAGAGCCGTCTCTACCCAGCCAGCCAATATCTGACAGCAGCGCGATGACGTCATCACGCTGCTGCAGGGTACATTGGACGGCTCGAATATCGATCCGTCTGTACCCTGCTTAAGTCACCCTTTGTGTGCCGGCCGTTAGTTTGAACGGGGTTGCCGGTCCCCAATCAAACTAATAGCATCGGCCAGAGATTTACGGATATATCCGTTCTCTGGCCGACCGAACTTTGGGCCGACAGGGATGTGGGCATCTGTTATTCTGTGAGCGCCCACGCACATCGGTCGGCAGCAAAATTGCCCGCGGCTCGTTATGTGTGTGGGGACCCCTAGTGTGCCATTGCAGAATGTGGTGGGAGATTTAAATCCTGGTTGTACCTACTGTATTCGAGGTTGGTAAGACACAAGATAAAATGCACCCCTATACGTCTCTGACAGCTTCCCTACCTCCTAAACTTGGGCAAGCGGGAGTCCCAGGAGGGATGAATCAAGGATAAAATCTTTTTTGTCTAACATTTTCTGTATTCTCCTGTAAATGCTGGCGTCAGGCATGGTATGTGTGTTGGTATTATTCTGTATTATTCAACCAATAGAGTCCTGCCACTCACTCACTTGGCAACGCCATCCACACCCCTGGCACCACCATAATAAAGCTACTGTACAGGCACCAGATTCTCTTCTCTCCAGATGATTATACATGGTTGTCTGTGCAGCTGTTAAAATACCATGATGGGTCAAAAAACACCCCAGCACAATGACTGCTGTCTTTTAGTAGGGGAAAGGAATGCACAGGGGGGCCACCTGCTTGTCCTGCTCATACCAGTGTTGACTGCTTCTTTTTCCTCGTGGTGGACGATGTCAACTCCATGTTCACAAAGAGCTGCCTCCGCGCTGCTTTGTTCAAAATGCATGCCACATATTGAAGATCAATGGAACTGTGCAAGACATGATGCGGGTCCCTATCCAAAGCATTGTGGGAGCTGGAGGACATCATTGTGCTAAGCTCGAAGGCTGAGCTATCTCACCGGCATTGACCCTTGTATGGAAGCCTTTAGGGTGTGACTCCACAGCATTTTGTGATCCGTCAGGACCCCCTACGTTAAGCGCAGTGCTTGGTGGGGTCCCGACAGATCACATACACTTTGCGTGCCTGGGGCTGCTCTGTTCAGACATCAGGGGTTAATGTGCTGCACTACATAAACCTCTGCATCGATGGATCAGCTCAGCGCCGTGAGAACAGAGCATTATGCTCGCCGCCCTATTATCCTTTACAGGTTCAGCAGAAATGTATTTATGTTTTACAACAGGGTATTGGGCAAAATCTTCCAGCCTGGTGTTGTCATCTTCGGCGCTATACATGCTGCGTTGTGCACTTGCGTACGTTTTGCACAGTACACGTTACCACATGAGCTATGTCCGTGCTTCCCATACAAGTGCATGGGAAATGCACAAAAAAAACGCGCTCAGAAGGGTGATAACGAAGGGCATGCACGTGTGAATGGTAGAACAGGCCATGAGGTAACGCATACGTTCTGCCTTGCGCTATCAGAAAGCAGTGCTTTTAGCGCCAATGCCCCTTACCACGGCTTCATGGCATAGAGTGTTGTCAGATTATTTATATTTTGTTAAAGTTGTGTGTTTCCTTTAAGCATTTCCATAGCAGCAGCTACTGAAAAAAAAATCCAGATCATGGTGCGTTAGCTGCGATGGGTGGATTCCCAGACTTTTGGCTTGCTTTGTCCCTGCAATGCAGAACTCAGAGCTCTGGAAATTTCCAGACAATGCCAGCACGCCGGAACCTTTTGTCTTACTTTCCACAAAGGAGGCATTTTGGATTTTACAGCAAAAGCCATGCAAGCAGAATAAACTGCGTCTGCATTAGAGCTTAGTCATGATTCGTTTTTGTTATAGATTTCCATCAGACAATATTAAAGCCAACCCCATTCCAAATAGTACATTATTTATAAAGTCATCAACCACAATCCATATGTTTCCCCCCAGGTGCAACGTTTTTATGATTTTTAAGCCACATTATTTGAACGTTTAATTATAATTATATTTGTTTATCCATATTTCGTTTCAAAGCTAACTGCCATTAGCCGGTTTTTATTTTATTTTCTACTACGTGCTGTATTAGTAACCATTTCACATTAACAGAGTACATGGTAGTATGGTCGTTATTGTTCCTCACGGCCGTGTTTACGAGGCCTTTCTCTCCCCTCCCCCATCCCTCACGTCCAACACAGACAGATAACAACGCAGGCGCACTCGAAAGGCATGAGGGGCGGGCGCTCGTGCACGTACGCGCGTGTCACGAGTATCTGTATTTGTAACCATTTCACGTCAACAGATGTACTGTACATGGTATTATGGTCGTTATTTTTCCTCACGGCCGTGTTTACGAGGCCTTTCTCCCCCATCCCTCACAGACAACAACGCACGCGCACTCGAAAGGCACGAGGCGCGGACGCATGTGCACGTGCGCGCGTATCACGAGCGCGCGTGCAGAATTTCTGCTGCGCCATGAGGCCTTCGTCAAAAGCTCGAGCCTAGTGCGATATCCTTCCGCTCGGCTTCCGGATCTACATGCGCACGTTCTGGTAATCAATCAGTCATGAGTTCTCCCGTCCAGCCGGAATGAACCGGTGTATACCGCAACAAGGTCCGACGTGCTGGTAGGTTCACGGTTTTGTGACGCCGCCCCCTTTTTAGTGCTGTGTTCTGACCTGCAACGCCATTGGGCGGAAGAATACGGCGTCAGGGTGTGTGAGAAAACGGAGGAGGTATATAAGGCGAGCTTACATTTTTCTCCTCAGACTACCGAAGAGCAGGAAAGCTTTAGGGCGGGTTGCAGGCGGTGGTTTGTTATCCTTTATGTGTTTAAAGGTTATTTTAGCCAGGGAGCCTCTTTGTAACTTTAAATGTAGCTTATTTATTGGTCTTGCTGTACATTTCATAAGGAAGTTATTTGTTAGCGGGTGTTGTGTGGGTTGTAGTCTCTTACCCGGCAGTGACTTCTTAACTTATGGTCCTGTTGGTTTATTCTTTTAAAATCTGGTAGTTTTTTGTCTCCCTTTTCTGTAAGATGATTGTCAGGAGAATAGATATCTTGTAGTCTAACTCTTTTGCAGTGATACCTCATCTATGGCTACTCGGCCAGGCTTAATGCTGCCGACAAGAGGCTCCAAGAATAGGCAAGCAACCAAAACCATACAAAGGCTAGAAGAAAAACAAACTAGATGAGGTTTTTAAACCTGAAAATACAAGATGGAAGGTTAGAAGTAATGGGATGGCAAGCTTAAAGGGTATTTAACCCTGAAAATACAAGACAGAAAGCTAGAAGCAATGGGAAGGTAAGCTAAAAGGGTTTTTAACCCTGAAAATACAAGACAGAAAGCTAGAAGCAATGGGAAGGTAAGCTAAAAGGGTTTTTAACCCTGAAAATACAAGATGGAAAGTTAGAAATAATGGGAAGGCAAGCTAAAAGGGGTTTTAAGCCTGAAAATACAAGACAGAAGCCTAGAAGTAATGGGAAGGCATACTAGGAGGGGTTTAACCCTGAAAATACAAGACAGAAGCCTAGAAGTAATGGGAAGGCATACTAGGAGGGGTTTAACCCTGAAAATACAAGACAGAAGCCTAGAAGTAATGGGAAGGCATACTAGGAGGGGTTTAACCCTGAAAATACAAGACAGAAGCCTAGAAGTAATGGGAAGGCATGCTAGGTGGGTAGTTAACCCTGAAAATACAAGACAGAAAACTAGAAGAAATGGGAAAGCAATTTAAATTGTATCTAGCTTTGAAAATACAAGATAGAAAATTAGAAGCAACAGAGAGGCAAGCTAAAGGGGTGTTAACCCTGAAAATATAAAACTAGAAGCACCTGAAACCACAAGACAGAACATTTTAGAAGTAATATTGAAAAAGCAAGATAGGAAGTACCGGTAGCTATAACCTTGAAGACAGAAGGGTAGAAGACTTTTACTTAATCCTAAACAAGACAACAAAAAAGACAGGTTAGGTGTCAGATAAAAGTTACCTTTATAACTCAAGACTGAAAATCTGAAGGGTAGAAGAATAGAACTTGAGCAAGTTCAGGTTAGACATCCCAGCAAGCGAACTTCAAAAATCAAGACTGAAACTTGAGGACCTACAGGTCTGAAAATAGAAGCTATAAGACCTTCGTGTCAATATATGAAGGGTAGGGGTAGTCAGAAGGACTCTAGACTCAAAGCAAGGTAGAAAATGGACCATGTCAACGTTTAGGAGTTACATAACGTAAGCTTCAGCTGAAGAAGTGAATTTGAGCTCTGTTCTAATGTAAATGGCATAATGCCCAACGAGTAGCTTACTAAGGACTTGGGTAAGACCACACAAGATTACGAGTCAAGACGGTAGATAGGGTTGTTTTTTGTTTTTATTTATTTTTTTAGGTGGCAAAGGGAAGCTTTAGAAGAGATCATCAAAATATTTTGGAGCAACTGAACTAAAAAGGGACAGGAAATGGATGAAAGTTCCCTAGCATAGGGACGAGGAAACAATTGGTGTAACCATGAAATCGTTTGAGTTGTTTTAGCAGCTGTTACGTCTTGTACGTTTGAACTCTTGTATGCAAACCTGGTGTTCTTTTGGAGAAGTTGTTGTTTCAGCTGATGTCTGTACGTAATCTTTTGGATGGAAGGACGTGGGAAGTTGGTGAAGCTAGTCTGAGCAAGCATGATGTAAAGATCCAACAAGAGGTTTACTTGGCTTCAGGACCCATAAAAAAGCTTGGAAAAAGGTAGTCTTCTGGAAAAGCCACCCGATTAGGGGGGAAAACCATAAATAGGAGGTAATTTTCTTCTAGAATCTTCCCCTGGAAAAGATGAGATCTAGGATCGTCTAGAAATAACCCTGGAAAAGCTGAGGACAAGGTAGAACCTTCTAAAAATAACCCCAGGAGAGGCTGAGGAGGAGCTAGAATCTTCTAGACATGGATAGCAGAATTCTTTTAACATGGATCGTAATTGTTCCAGAACGTCAGTGTGGCTTGTAAGTAGGGGGGTTGGGTTATAAAGGGGGGGGGGGCCTATGGGGTTCTTCAGCTTTTGTTTTTCAGGTTCTTTTCTCTAGCCAGCTTTCCAGTTGCCTTCAGCAGTGAACAAATCCTGTAACAATTTGAGGAAGCATTAAAGAAATCCCAACCATTACAATATCCATAACTATTTAGGTAGCCTGTGTGAGGTGGTGTGTATGAAACCAAAGGCGGTTAAGACATCTGGTGATGGTCGGTAAGAGTTTTTGCTGGGGTTTTTATTTTTTCCCTGTGCCTTAAAGGATTGTTTTTGGGGTGGCATTGTAGGTTTAACTCTTAAGACACCGTGGCGGGATAAAAACACTGTAGCTGGCTTTGTTCGGAGGGTGTGTAGTTCAGACCTGCCTTCCTCCTTTATCCTTGCTGTCGGAGTCAATGACTAACCCCGTAGTAAAGCCAGGAAGGGGACGAGGCTTGAGGCTTGCACTACTAATAAAGCATCTTGGCATGTTCAGCTCTGTTTCTGTCCTGTCGGCTTAAGTTTTGCTGTCTGGGGTGGGGCTATGCAAACTTTTTTTCGTTTAGTTTTATCTTGCAGTTCATAGTGCTGTGTATAAAGAAAGCAGAACTCTAACGCTTACTCGAACGTGGCCTGAAACGTTTGTCCAGGTATTGCTATGTACTTTAACTTGTAGGGTTGCTATATTTAACACTGGTTTTAGGGATTTCCTTTTTTTAACGACACATTTATTTAATATATGCACTTTAATAGACGTTTATATTGGCCTTTAACCTAGCTTAATATAACCGGTGAACTAACTTAAAGCTGATTAAATGTAGCCTGTTTAATTACTTATTATTGTCTTTACTGTTGCTTTTCTGAGATAATAACCTCTAAGTATCTGAAGTTCAATAGATGAGCTTTATGGCTGTAATCTTTAGAGATGTAAATACTCAGCCCTTTTATGTAAGGGAGTGACAAATATTAAACATGACAAATAAAAATATTGTAGTAGAAATACTGCTAACTATTGCAAAATGTCTCGTCTCTTTGGGAAGGGGTGTGGGGAGGGGATGGGCAACAACTTGTATTTCCACTTTTTCAGATCCACCATTTAGAGACGAGTCAAATGCTTTCAGATTGACGGTGATCTAACATAAGGTATATTGGATGGATGAATAGGAAATTCCTTAGGCGACTTGTTACCTTTTTGGACATCCCGTATGTAATGTGGCGTATCTCAGGAGAAAAGTTTTGAGAAGTGCAGCAAATTTAATTCGCCAAATATAAATCTTGCCAAAAATGCTCTGAAAGTATGAGGAGATGAATGGAAATCTGAGCAGTCTTGCCAGAATTGCAAAGAGTATGTGTTTGTACGTACTGAAGGCTTTGATTATAAAATCAGAATAATTGAAAAATGAATCGACCCTCCTGAAAATGAGTATTCAATAGAAAATGGAAAGTGAAGATAAAATATTTTTAGATGAAATACCAATGAGAAATTCCCATAATACCATTCTACCCAACAAAGGAAACCTCCAATAAGTTTAGCAAGTATTGAAGGGGAAGTAAACCTTTATCTGCCCGTGTTGGTTCTGCTCACCCAAAGTTTGCCTTGCGTCTTGCTTGAGAGTTGGAAACTACTTTTTACAGATAAGTGTTTGGGGTTTTTCAAAACTTTTTTGCATGTTAATTGGAGGTCTTAACTTTTTTTGTTGTAGCTCATGTGGTCTGACATCCTGAAGGTGTGTTTTTGCTTTTATAGTCTAAGGTGTAAGAATGTAACATACGTCTTGGTAGCACATGTTCAGCTTTGGGGTGGGGGGAGGGATGTGGGTCCTGATACTGTAGTCTTTTTGTCTCCTAGGACTTTTGCTCTTAAAGACTAATGAGTGACCATGAAGCTGAAGTGATCCACCAGGCTTATTGCATTTACTTCTCTGGCTGTTGCACATAATATGAAACGCATCACAACTTTAATCTAGACTAATGGGAAAAGTTTGGTATGCAGCACCTAAATAGCCTGCTTCAACTGCCAATCATCACCTAGCCTAATCTCGGAACGTAACGTAGAACATGTTGATTAACCTTGCTTTTCTAAAAGATGACTAGCTTGTTTCTTTCCGAGGGCTTTATGTATGGGGGTTGGGCAAACTTTCTATTTCAGACTTTCTTTCAGAAGCATCAAAGTACACGCAGCACTGCCCAGATCATCAGGAGTATTTCATGGCTTGTCCTTTCCTAAATTGCAACGCAGTCTGGCATTTTAGCGCTTTCTAAGGTGAATTTGTGATCATAAAGGTCTTGGCTGGCTTTCACCATACATTGGGATGGGGGCATGGGAAGTTCAACTATCTCCAGCTTTATTTTTACAGAATGTCTTGGACATTGGCGCTTTGTAGCAGGTAACATGCATGAATCTTCTTTGATTGTCGTGACTGAAATGTCCTAATGTAGGGGCACGGAAGAGTTTGTATGTTCTCGGGTCTTGTTTGCCACACGATGAATGTGAACGTAGCGTGCAACTGAAGTTGCCTGGGGTCGGCTTTCTTTGGGAAGATGGACGAGGGTTTCTTTTCTTCTCTTGCAGAAACATCTGACAAAGCACTGCTCAGCAATAAGTGGCGAGTAAATCATAATGCGTAGATCTCGTACCTTAGGAAGTCTAATACAACAGCTGTGTTGTCTATACATGTTTTTCCACGTCCTTTTGATCCAGAAGGGTGCTTGGCGCTTTAAACTATAGCGAGGATGTTTCTGTAGCTTGTGTTCCACAGATGTGCTGTCATTTGGGTATTAAGGTGACTGGATTTATTTATATTTTGTTATATCTTGCATCTGAAATTTGGAAAGCATAGACTAGTTATCCTCACTTTCCTGTTTAGTTCTTTGATGCAGCTTATACATCGAAATGTGGGGGATGGGGTTTAATTGTAAGCCCACTTTAGCCCACTCCTTTAGTTTGCAATTGCCTTATATTTATATAAACGTGATACCTGAGGGGCATATTTATGGCCATTTTACACAAACCTGCCCCCCTTCATGCAATTGCTAGAACCTGACATTTAAAAGGAGAATAAAATGTCACCCCAGCATGTAAAATGTTTCCCCCACACCCATCGAAGTACAACGAAATCCCATAATAGACTGTCAGACTTCAGTAATGTTTTCCAACCTCCCAAGTCTTGACAATATTGTAACTTTAGTGTGTAATCGTACAACTGGGGGTGGTGGGGGGGATTTAATTATCCCTTTGTCTTCAGGTTCTTTTTGCAGGTCCATGATGCCTTTCTACAGACCAAGGCAGTAAGCTTAGACTTAATTTACTTGCATTTCTTCCGGGTGGGCTGTTAGACTTTTCATACACAAAGGATCATCTTTCCAATGTAAGCAAACACAGGAGGTGCATAGCGTGTGTCCTGTATGGAAGGCAGGTCGGTTGCTTAAGTTTTAATGTGCAGAACTTCTTTGGCGTTGGAGTTAGTGGTATGTATTACTTTGAGATCAATATTTTTGGGGAATTAAATCATTCTATAAACAAAAGAAACACTTTAATCAAATTTTAACCATTTCATCCCTAACTTTTGTAACTCCAAGATGAAACCTTAACTTTATGCATCGTCACACCCGCAATAACTTTTAGGGGAGACGCTTGCCAGATGAGCTATGCGTTAAATGAAGCGGTGGATGTTTGCCAAGCTTTACAGAGCATGTGTGCATTTTCCCACTATATACTAATGCAGAGATAACTCTAACGTGGCCTCATGGCTGTTTAATATAACTGAATGATCACTATGGCACTGTTAATACTCATACATTGTATGACGCTAGTGTAATGTAATCTATTGCTAAATGCTGTAATAATCCTGTAGTTGCCCACATCCCATTGAAAATGTGTATGGGGGGGGGGGGG
>CM070041.1:43895661-43905927 GCA_036250615.1 Ptychadena robeensis | reverse complement strand
GCTCAGAAGGTTAAATATAAAAAAAAAAAAAAAAATAAAACACATGATAAAATCATATAGAAAAAAACAAATCTGCTCAAACTAGAATTCATTTTTTTTTAAATCAATCAAGACTGACAGGCAGTCTGATACGGATACTTGATTGGGTGCAGAACAACCAATCCAACATGAAAGAACTCATAATATGCAAATACATGTTTTTTTTTTAATGTGTTTTTCATTTTGAATTGAATTAGAGGCAAAACACATCTCTCCAATCAATGACAGAATGAAAGGAGAACCATAAAGAGCAAAAACAAACATTCTTCAAATTTTTAACTTCCCGCCCCTCCCCCTTCCGATGACATCATCCCGCCCCCTCATCCTGAATCAGACAGCGGGGGACACTGAGAAGAGCAGCAAGCCTCTGGACTGCCTGCAAGCCATCTAGCTGCAGTTTTTAGCAGCCCGAGTTAATACATTTCAGCAACTTTATTTAGCCCGAGTTAATTTGGGCTGAACATCCAGAAGGTTAATAACCTAAACCTTAGATCATAAGCCTGATCAGCAGGGTCCTCTGCTCCTCCTGTGTCATAACCTGTACGTACTGTCTTATGTTGCATCTCCATTCTAATGTATTGTACAGTGCAGCATATGTTGGCGCTATATAAATAAATAATAATAATGACCTAAACTCACACAAGCATTGTGTGCTCATGTGGTTTAACAACCTGAATGTTTTTTTGTTTTTTTTAAGCTTCCCATGAACAGAAAAAATATATAAAAATTTAAATAAAGCGTTTGACTTAACCAAGCTACTGCCAAGGCAAAGGATTATGGAAAGGCACACCATGGGTGGGAGTATTTGGTCACTACTTTTTGTCACATCTATGACATAACCCCATACTAATTCACAGGACTGCATCTACAAATGCATAGTAATAGACCTTTTCTATCCCAATTTAAAATTTGACAGATTTTTTTTTTTTTTTTTTAAATTTTGATAAATCTTTCTGAATTAAAAAGGTTCACTAGATGTTTGGTCACAAATACATTTACTTCTCAGCTCCTCCAGTGACCTACTAATGACATCCCCATTCATAACATCACATGTGCGGCATCAAGACTTCTCTAGGGCTCCTCCTGCTCTCTGGAACTCTCTCCCTCACCCCATTAGACTTGCTGCTACTTTTAACACAAAAAAAACTCAACCTGAATTTTTAGAATATAGTACTGTAACCATACAATTTTTGTAAATTTTTATGACCCCATTTACTGAACATTGCTTTATATTATTTTTACAGAAAGTTTGTAATACAAGTCAGTGTTCTCCCCAGAGCAGATTGGCCGGGCGGCCCGCCCGGGAGATTTTGGTCCCCGCCTGGCACACAGGTCCTCCGCGGCGAGCAGCCTGACAGGCGGCGCCTCCCATTCTTCAGGAGCGCGCCACAGCCACTGAGACTCCGGCCCGTGGCACACTACCGGAGCCGCGGGCCGGAGTCTTTCAGTGGCTGCGGCGCGCTCCTGAAGAATGGGGAGGCGCCGCCTGTCAGAGGACTTGTGCTGCCGCTGGTCGGCAGCCTATCAGAGAGGCCGCCGGACCGGTGCAGGCAGCGCGATGACGTCATCGCGCAGCCCGGCTGAAAAAAATTTCTGGGGAGAACACTGCAAGTGATCCCTTTTATTGCCTAACAGAGAAGCAAGCTTTTGGGATGTGGCAGATCCCTTCATCAGGCTGATATACTGGTTTTCTCTCGACACACTATTTTAAAAAAGAAACCCAACATGGAATCTGGATATCCATAAGGATTATGGAATATAAAGCATAAAATAATGAACCAGCCTCCCAAATTTAGTTCAAATGCATTCAGTAGCGTTGGGTAAAGTTTGGCAATGTAAGCGATTTTCCGCCAATGTAATAGGTGTAACAGAAGATCATAAAGAAAGCCGACAAGTCCATATGACCTGAACTAACACATTGAGGTGCGAACCCCAGACACATCACAATACAGAACTGTAACGTATGAGACACTTCCCACCTTTTAGAAAAATAAGAAAAGGAGGACATAACACCCATTGTACATTATACAGAGAACCAGGTTTTGCCTTCCAGCACACTATGTTGGCCCTACACAAGTCCGAATACATTTTTTTACCCCACACACACACGAGATGTTCCTTCCAATATATACTAACCGCAGACCAAGCGCTCCATCCTTATTGAGGTTGGTAATATCTAATCACCTCTCCCGAAGCTGATGACCCTCTATAGGTAGAGTACATGAGGAAACAACATTTTTTGTTTTGCTTTTTAAACCTCCTTACAGTCCGCCTATACCAGGCCATTTTAAACAGCACAGTAAGGGCAATCGCACCAGAATACACAGTACTCCGATTTTCCCACCCTCAGCTATCCACATAAATGGCACCAGCAATGTGGGCTGGGAAACAAACACCCCTCCATTAACCATGGTCTATAGCTCACCCCCCTTCGGTGTCAGCAATGACGCAGTAGGGGTTATTCCAGAGCTGAACAGAGGATGCTGATGGACACAGAATAGTATGCGCCTTCAGTTTTGATGGATTGCATCCCGTCCAGAGTTTGAGCTGGGGGGGGGTTAAGAACATTTGAGAAATCATGGCGGTTAAACAGATGCAATTGGCAATGATGAGACCATATACACCCAACATTATTTTTTAACAATAAACCCTGTAAAGCACAAAGCAAAAAACAGCATTATTTACAATGACAGAGCTCAACCACATCCGGTGACTATATAGTAACAGAGTTTGGAGTTCAAACGATCCCCTTTGGCTACCCAAGTCATTGAAATAGCAAGTTTTTGGGATGTTTCAGATCCCTTCTTCAGACTTATACAGCACAACACTACTATACAGTAACAAAGAATATGTATGATAGGATAGCAGCAGTTACATCTCGAACTTTACAGTTTACCTTACACCCGACAATTCACCTACAGCATCTCTCCGTGTACCCCATAGAAAGGCTGTTGTACCCCATTGTAAAGCTGTTTCCGGCATTATCATGATCCCTTCCCATTCAATGTTTAGGAAGCACAGAGTTTACTTCACCGGTTACCATATGATAACATTTAAGCAAATCAATCACTTACCGATGTTATTCCAAATGAAAGACTAAAAAGGGGATAAACGGTTATGAAAGGACTCACATAAATCAGACTAAAAAACTTAACCAATAATTTTAATTTTATTTAAATGTTGTAACCATAACGAGTTTCACACATTAGCTGACGTTTCATGACGTCGCAGATTCACGATACAGATTAAAATGTCCATTATTGAGATTTTTAGAACACTTGATGCTATGCAGCGCAAGGGTTAAAAAGACAGATTCTAGAAAAGCAAGCAAGGTTATAGAGAATGGCAAACTTTTACCAAGCTTTGCGCATTGCAGGTTGTAGAATGAGACTTAACAGCTCTTACTAGTTTCATATATATATTTTTGCTTTGTGAAGTAGTTTTTAGATTTGTAAAGGTGCATTAGAGCCCCAGCGCATCAGTTATAGATGACGGCATTAGATTTATAGCGACATGCTGATTCTTTAGCGGCAAGGGTGGCCGGTTGGATTAGGCACTAGTTATGTAGATTTATTTGTGCAGAACCATCCCGTAAGTAGCCAAGTTTGATGAACAAGGTATAAACTGATAAGCGTCCACGCCCAGACCCAGTAAGTTACATCCTACCAATCCAGAGCACCTCCCGTGCAGTGGTTATATACACCCCAAATGTCAGCCAACGTTCAGTGGTTACCCCAATACAGGACACTAAGCGAAGCACTCATTGTTGTATATTATCCATTTACCCCCTTTCATATCATTTAATATGTACTGGAATTCCAGCATGATCCTTTGGGGAATCCGCAGCTGATCGGTTCTTTATCTGATTCCAGGAAGACTGTTCATCCTCATCCTCGGATATTGTTTTAATTAGGCTATGTTTAGGTTTTATATATATAATTTTTTTTATCATTTGATACCTTATTCAGCAAATGTACCCTTCATGTTTAGTTGAAGAAACATTACAACACAACAAGTTAAGAGCCGTTAAATAAAACGCGAGACAACTACTTGGCCTCATTACGGAGGCCTAAAATTAAGACAACAGCCGTCTGTCAGCACAAATAAGCAAATACAAAGAGACTGAAATCTGCAACAGTACATACAAAATCTACAAATAGTGTGGCTCATGTGGCGCACACACTACAGGCACCAAATACTTATCAAATATAATTACAGGATTTACATGAAGTGACTCAGTGCAAGAAATTCAATACAAGACAGACATACAGGGTGATTTTCTACAGGCTTCCATTACTTTCACTGCAGATCCACTGGGTTATAACTACAGCTTTATGTCCATGATATGCCAGGTCGGAAATTTATTTGGATTTTATTTAGGGGGGAGGGGTGGCCAATAGAGTTCTTTAAGGGGGCTCGGTAATCTTCATAGAGCAAAATAAAGTTCGTTAGGCTTTGGGGCTCCTGAAGGGACGTTAGGGAGCACACTAGACGCACATCTTTATTAGGGGGTCCCACCCCGGGGAATGTGTTGTGATGACCAGCAGGAACCAAGGAGTCCTTCCACTGACAGGACAGCAGTAATGAGGGACTTTGGAATGCAGAATACCACAGGCACATGAAGAAACCATCTCTGGCCACAAGGGAGGGGACTCCTACTCCTACAAGGCACATTGAGCTCAGGCGTACATCTCAGGCTAAGGGAAGCATCGTGTAAGGATCCACTGTTGTCCTTGACGAAAACACACGGAACTGCTTCTACGTAGGGTGTTGTCTGAAAAGAATCTAAAAATAACCATTTATAGCCCCCGCCCCACCCATACACATCTACCTTACCACCTAGCCCCACCTCTCTACGTATGAATCACAAGGGATAAAAGGGAAGCATTTTAATTTTAAATTACACATCCCATCCCTTATATCTAAAGGCCATAACTAAACTGTTCCCACAAATATCCCTAACCCATTGCGGATAAAATTATTATACCCATGCCAGATGTCTGTATAAAACTTCTTTAGAATGGACCTCGCTTGCTTATGTTTACAGATGATAGCGCCTATTCAGTTCAATGCTTCAAATGAGATGATTTAGAACCTGGAAAATAAAATTAAGAGACAACTCAATGCCCAACCCCCCACCCGCCCCCTTAAGTACGCTTGTTTAACCCTTGATTGGCTCATTTACTTCATTCACACGCTGCCACCTAGTGGCTACACTTGCATTACAAGACCCCCTGTATGAGATCAGGATTACACCCACACCGCCACCTAGTGGCTACATTTAAATCACGGAACGTGCTGGATTAAGAGCGCAGTACCGTTACCAAGGGATACACCCTACATTCATTAGTTCTTCACCCACACCACCACCTAGTGGCTACATTTATATCACAGAATGTGCTGGATTAAGAACGCAACACCGTTACCAAGGGATATACCCTATTCATTAGTTTATCACCCACACCGCCACCTAGTGGCTACATATATCACTGAACGTGCAGGATTAAGATTGCAGTACAGTTACCAAGGGATACACACCCTACATTCATTAGTATTCCACCCACACCGCCACCTAGTGGCTACATATATATCACTGAACGTGCAGGATTAAAATTGCAGTACAGTTACCAAGGGATACACACCCTACATTCATTAGTATTCCACCCACACCGCCACCTAGTGGCTACATTCATATTACAGAGCATGCGGTCTTTGCGACAGCACTTCTGCCAGGAAGAACACTTTCCAAAGACACAAAGCAAACAGAATACACCTGCTTATCATTGCTCCTCATTTACGGCACCGAACACACCGGCTCTTGGTCGTCAATTCCCTAGGATGAGTAACATTCAGCATGTCTTGGCGATACCCCCGTTTCTTGTGAACCGTCCTAAGAATCACAAAAATGACCATACACATATGTAACTCCTATATTCATGACCCACAGCCACCCCATACAAGATCAGTATATAAACAGCACAATGATCAGACTGGTTTAATTATAAATAAACCCCCTTCCCACTTAAAAATGGACAGAATACAAGTCATTTACAAAACTACATCCTTCCTACCCCAGTCATAGGTCTACCCTCACCCATACTCACCACCACTGGAACAGGAGGCATACTCACCATCCTGATCAGCGAAGATCTCAAGATGTGTCACCAAGGCCAATGGTATCTTCTTTCTTCTCTTCCCCATCTTCCACCCGAATACCCGCGCTCTCCTCAAGCCGTTTCTTATATAGCCCTCAGGAGGCGGTGCTCGCCTCGCTTATTCATCCGCCCGAACAAAAAGTAGTTCCACCCTTATTGTTTACCACACGCATCCGTTAATTTCTGTCCCTACACGCCTTGTTTGCTGTACACCCGATCCGCCAAAACGCTACCACACGAGATGTGGGTTTTAACAGTCTACTTTAACAGCAAATAAAAAATAACATGAAATTTTCCAGAGCCGTCATAAACATCCTTCTGCGCATGCGCCAGATTGCGATCCGTTCTATCACGAGTATATTGTTCTATATTGACACAGTATACACTATTTAAGAAAACGGTCGTTCGTTATTGTCTTTTTATTATCAGGTTGTTAAAACGTTCTAAATATTTCAACTAAAAGGTGATTGACGTTGTCTGTATAGTCCAGCGGAAGAACACTGCAGTAAACCGTTGACTAAAAAAACCCGCGGATGGATCTAATTTCCACACCCCTCCCCAAAAAAAAAAAAAAAATTAAGCGGATGGATATGTATCTCAGTCTAATGTAGATCCGACCGGCTGAAACCGGTCTGAGCTGGTTGTGAGGCGACGCTGATCAAATAATAAAATAATGAGGAGATTGTTCCAGAAGATTCGGGAATTAAACAAAGTTACAAGGATAAACCAAACACTATAAACTCGTTCATTCTGATGAGATTTCACATTGTTATAACATAAAACAGTAAAGAGGGAAAATGATACAAAGTTCTATGAAAGAATAACGCTCAGTTTACAAATCAAAACAGCTCAGGATGAAGTCCTTTGTTTCTCACAGTGACAGTTATTTTCTACAAGTTACAAATCTATTCAGATGTAAAAAAAAAAAAAAAGTCGAGGCCAACATATAGAGACAGTTAAAGCTTCTTTAGAGGGTCTTTTTTGTCTTACTAGACAGACCATAACAACCTATAGAGACCATAACAACCAAAGAGGTTATAAATGGAGCTATTCATACAAAGGAGTTCCATTGGATCATAAAATGTCTGCCGCAAGACAACTTTTCAGCTGCAAAACTTTATTGTTGACACGCCTTACCCAGAAAGATCTAGAAAGTACTGCAGTGCGCAATTTCTGCCGCTGCAGTAAAAAGTCTGGTGGGCAGAGTTTACCTCACGCTGAATACAAGCATCTCACAGGATCGAGCTAGACGAGCCTTTCCTTCACGGATAGCAGGCAGAATAAATGATCTGGGTTCACAAATACGGGGTACCGCGTTGCATTTTCACAAGGGAATTCTTGGATAATATGTTGAATCAATCGCGAACGCTAATAAAACAACCGTTCTTTGTCCAATTGACAGCCTGCCAGGAGCACTGCCTAGCAATACTCACCGCCATTTACTTGTTACTGGTAATGGTGGGGAACACTCCTGTTGTCAAGCTGAATCTCAGATTTGCTGGTTAGCCATACAAGATTTTTCGTCCGATCGATCGCCCTGTGCGTTCCTACTGGCCGCTCACACGGTGATCCGACATGTTGGTAAATTTGTTGTTAAATTCCCAGCCGATCCCATTACTTTGGATCCAAAGAAATGGCCAGCACACAAAGGGTCATCATGACGCTGCAGTCGGTCTCTCATCTATCGAGGGAGAATCACCTCGTCTATAGGTAGGCATACACGGCTAGATTCTCCCTTGATAGATGAGGGACAGACTGCAGCGTGATAAAATCATCGCCCTGCAGCCGGTCACTCATATGATTGGTGGACAATGTACTGGGATCGGACAGGAATCTACCGTCATGTCAGCTAGTACAGTGGTCCCCAAACTGGCCCCCCTGGGGGAGCACGAATGTATTCCAGGGGGGGCGCTGGCCCTCATTTTTAACCTGTGTTTGAATAGAGAGGGGGGGCTCGATAATGTTCCTAAATAGAAAAGGGGGGCCCTGCAAGGAATGTTTGGGAACCACTGCGCTAGTATGTGAACTTAAAGGAACCCCTAAAGAAACAAAGCGGGGTGCATAGTGGTATAGAGTGGGATATTAGGTAGAATAATGACCAGGACCTATACTGATGTGACAGTACTTAATACAAAAACTTTTCTTTTCAGTGCTGACTTTAGTACTAAGCAACAGTAACGGAAGTTCTACTACTCCCCACCCCCTTCCTTTCTGTACTGACATTCTCTACCCCCACCCTTGTGCCGAAAATAGGCTGGTGAGGTGAGGATTCCTCTCATTCCTTTTATGTCCTGATACTTAGCTGTGTAGATATACAGAAACATTTGGCCATAAGTATACGGTATTATCAAGAACAATAAAAGAACGGTACTTTTAGTAAAATCACAGCAAGCGATTGGTTAAGAAAGTCAACAAATATCCTAAGCAATTAGATGGAAGTTGTTCCCATTTTTTTATATTTTGTGATCAGATAATGGCTGTGGCCACAGGAAGATGCTACTGCTGTTCAAGTAAGATCAGAGGAAATGAGTTGATAAAAATGGCTGCCCAAACCCACACTGGTACCCATCCACAGTAAGGAGATCGATCTCAAAATTATAGACATATGCATAATTTGTTAGATTGATTTATGGCCCAATTTAATGTGGGTGTGTTAAGCTGACCATACACCTTTAGATCTCTCTGTCAGATATCCTTTAGATCTACCAACAACTATGTAGTGCCGGGTCCTCTGCGATTGAACATAGGTAGACTTGATGGTTTAGAAAGACCCTCAGATTACATGGTTTTGGTAAAACTAAAGAAGATCTAAAGAAAATCTCACAGAGAAATCTAAAGGTGTATGGGGACCCTTTAGCAGGGTACAGACGTGGAGATATGCGCTCATGGGCATCTATCTGACCCATATAATCTGCCCCTTGCGCTGTTTTCAAGTGGGACAAATCAATCCCACTCGAAAACAGCCTTATCGGACATGACCGTTAATACGGCGATGTCCGATGCTTTGCCTGGTTCTCAAGGCAAAGCTCGGCTGAGGAGGAGGAGCCGGGGAGGCAGTTCTGCTCTCCCCGGCTGCTCCGATGTCTGACAGCAGCGCGATGATGTCATCACGCTGCTCCAGGTTACATCGGACAGCTCGAATATCGAGCCGTCTGTACTCTGCTTTACTTCCTCCAACAGAAAACCTAAAGTGATCATGTACATGCTTTGACCGCATGATTAAAACCGACATTCAAGAATTCGCAATATTTGTGAATGTGCGCTCAAAAATTCGCAATGGCGGATATTCGTAATATTATGCTTCAACATTGTTTACCAGCATACATCGCGCATATTTGTGCGCATTGTGAATGGATACGCGCAATATGCACAGCGCTCGTACTGGCTGACATCACAGAATGAAGAAGAGAAGATGTAACACTGGTTTGCGAATAATTGCGCACAGATACGCGTGATGTAAGGCAATAGAATACAGTTGAATCAAATGTTACGCATTTCGAATGTTCCTTAATATATTCACGAAATTACGCAAACTTGAATATACCGTATTCCGCTCAACACTAAAAATATAGGACAATTCTTTTATCGATCTCCCTCATCAGTTTCTAAAGATCCGGAACGGGCAAGTGACAGGAATGTGGTTGATGAAGGTCAGCTCTGGCTCAAGCTTCCCATCCCCCTCCATAGAAAAGGACAACAAAGAGCCGAGCAGCTCCTGTTTATACAAAGATTGTTGCCTGAAATAACCATTTACCATTGTGTTAGAGGACAACAGTATACAAAAGCTGAAAAATCTTTGTGGATTGTTTGACTACTCTTTGTCTATTTAAATTGTGAATCAGAGTTGTGTGTCTATCGCTTTAAGATCTGAGTCACTGGAAAATTCCATCCTGGCTGCATTGTGTCTCCCTCCCTCCCATCAGATTGCAGCGAAAACAAGTAGAACATGTCATGACCTGCCTGAACAGCCAATGTGATTCAACTTGTGTTCTACCAAAGCCATGTATTTTAACTATCAGGGAGGACCAGGCACTACATAGTAGTGATATATACCTTCCAATCACTATGTATT
>CM070041.1:43872197-43886990 GCA_036250615.1 Ptychadena robeensis | reverse complement strand
CCCCCCCCCCCCCCCCCCGCTGCCCCTGGGTGCAGAGCTCATAGGTAGACCTAATTTCCCTGATCAACATTGACAATTTTACTGACGTAGGACCGCCAAAGTTGATTAGGAATGATTAGGGTCAGCGTGTGACCACAGGTGAGTTGCTATGCCCTATGCATTAACAGTTAGGCTTTGGGGGCCGCATGTGAAGAAACAAGGGGGGTGGGGAGAGGGCGCCGAATGCCCAAAGCTGCATGGTTGGGCACCTAGGCCGTAAACTCTCTGTTTGATTGATGGCGAACACGGTACAACGCTCTACAATTGCTAAATATTAAAAGCGAATGGTAATTATAAATGACAGGCTCAGCAACAATAAAACTTTAATACATCTTAACTCGCATTTATAAAAGGTCAGGAACTGCATCTCGTCCATTACAGGTTTACTTTAAGATGCGGATTTGGCAAGAATAGAGAGACCGCCCACACACTGGAGGAAAAATAACTGAGGTAATGGAAAAATACAGGATCCCAGCGAGACAAATTGTAAAGAAACGCCACACAGCCATCTAGTGGTAAAACGCTGCTTCGGTAGATCTGTTCCTCACTGTTCCATACTGAGGCAGATCAGTAACCTAATGAGCAAAACAAAGTATAGAGCATGCGCACAGGGCTTAGGAGAAAAACTAATGGTGGATAAAAATTTTAAACAAAAGACAAAAGCCCCCCATACACCTTTAGACCACTCTCCACCAGCTTTGCACATCTAGAGACCGATATCCTCGCCCATTCTTCTTTGCAGAACAGCTCCAGCTCAGTCAGATTAGATGGACAGTGTTTGTGAACAGCAGTTTTCAGACCCTGCCACAGATTCTCGATTGGATTTAGATGTGGACTGTGACTGGGCAATTCTAACACATGGATCTGTTTTGTTTTAAACCATTCCATTGTTGCCCTGACTTTATGTTTAGGGTCGTTGTCCTGCTGGAAGGTGAACCTCTGCCCCAGTCAAGTCTTTTGCAGACTCCTAGAGGTTTTCTTCCATAATTACCCTGTGTTGTGCTCCATCCATCTTCCCATCAACTCTGACCAGCTTCCCTGTCCCTGCTGAAGAGAAGCACCCCAGAGCATGATGCTGCCACCACCATATTTCACAGTGGGGATGGTGTGTTCAGAGTGATGTGCAGTGTTCGTTTTCTGTCACACATAGCGTTTTGCATTTTGGCCAAAAAGTTCAATTTTGGTCTCATCTGACCAGAACACCTTCCACATGTTTGCTGTGTCCCCCACATGGCTTGTGGCAAACTGCACACAGGACTTCTTATGCTTTTCTTGTAACAATGGCTTTCTTCTTGCCACTCTTCCATAAAGGCCAACTTTGTGCAGTGCACGACTAATAGTTGTCCTATGGACAGATTCCCCCACCTGAGCTGTAGATCTCTGCAGCTCGTCCAGAGTCATCATGGGCCTGGTGACTGCATTTCTGATCAGCGCTCTCCTTGTTCGGCCTGTGAGTATAGGTAGACGACCTTGTCTTGGTAGGTGCTTGCCTCTCTTGCTCAGACACTGTCTGGGTCACTGACCCTGAGTGAGCCACCTGCCTCTCCTCCTCTACCCGCTCTAAGAAGATTCCAGGAGAGAAGACATCAGCGGGAGATCGGTGGACAGGCGAGTTCCTATGCATTAACAGTAAGGTTTGGGGGACCTCTAAAAAAAATTCAAAGAGCCGCAGGGTGGGCACTTGGGTCATAAAGAGTCCCAAACATCCTAGGAGCAATAGCACTGCATGCCAGGAGACCGAAAATTGTTCCATTCGATCCAGCCAAGCCAAAGACCACTTTGGTATTAGCACTAGCAGTACCCATTTTCTAAAAACACTGACCAACCAGCTGAGGGAATTGAGTTTATTTAGATAGCATGAGTTCTGAAAATTATGTGCTCATTGGTACGTTGTTAGTGCCAGATTGTAAGATGTGTCTCTCCATCAGTGTGTTCAGAGAAAAGGTACTACTAGGAAGTACCAATATTATAATTCAGATATTCCCACCCATAAAACTAAACGGGGCTTTAACAACAACAATGAATCATTGATTAACCTCCCTAGCGCACTGCTGAGGTCCAGATTTCTGTACCAAAAGCGCACCGTAGACTTCAATGGAATATTTTTTTATGTTGAAGGCCTGTAACTTTCTAAAATACATCCGTATAAGGGTCTAATAGACACCCTGATTATAATAATGTTGGAAACAAACAATTATGTTAAAAAAATTACATTTAAAATATATATACGGTAATAAAAGGTATCATCTGAATGATAAAATCTCTAAAATACTTATTTTGTATGATAGATTTCAAAACAGTCTGTATTCATATTTATGTTTATATTCAGAATACAATTTTTATTAAATTGGAAATGTGTTATGTGTTTTTGCTTTTACTTTGAATTGTATTGGATACAGTAATCACTGTATCGAATACAATGCCCTTTGGCCTCTCCCCCCCCCCCCCCCCCCCCCCCCGATGTGACGTTATCATGGGGATGAGCGGCTCTGCACTCTCCAGCAGCGTGATCAATCCCGCTAGAAAACAGAGATATCGGACATGACCATAAATCACTGTCGATGTCTATTGCTTTGTATGCATCCATGCAAAGCAACAGCTCTTTCGATATGGGGCAGCAGCTTGATGACATCATCAAGCTGCTGCAGGGAACCTCGAACGGCTCCAATATCGAGTTATGTGTTCCCTGCTTAATGGGCTCAATAACAACTGTTACTGAATGGTTTTTTAAGATCCACAATGAATAATCAAATGATTTTCCTATTGCCATATGGTTATGTCTATGATTTTTTAGACAGTTGTCTATCTCCCTGAAGAAGCCTTACTGAAGGCGAAACGTGTCGGAGTAATCAACTATACATACAAATAAAGTCTGCAGATACAGTCCATCAGCACTGGAATAAAACACTCTTCAAGTGCCATTCCATCGTACATGTCCAATTGTTATGTACAGAGAATGTGTCTCTTTATGTGGAAAATCTAATTTGCTATTTGTTCTGTAATTTTATAAATGTGAATACACTTATGTACGATTATTCCGGATATAAAAATACTTTTTATAACTTAATCAATGATACATTTCTGCTTTGAAACCCCTGTTTAGTCTAATAGGTGGGAATATCTAAATAGTGATGATTGCGAATAATCGGATTCCGAATATTAATCACAAATATCGGCAATTCGGAAATTTGCGAAGATGGCGAATATATTGGCAAATATTCGCAATCCCAGATATTCTGTATTTTTTTTCCATTACACATGCCTCTCCATGCAAGTGGACGAATGGGAAGGCTGCAACAAGAGCTTAGCAACACTCCCTGCGATCATCAACAGTTTTTAAATGGAATATTGAGGTGATGAGAATATTGAGAAAATCTGCAATTTTGAAAATTCGCACACAAATTCGCGCCATGTTAAACATATATTGCGCGCGCGAAATTCACAAAAAAACTGCCGATATTCGCAATAAAAAACCCCGAATATTGCCGAATGCGAATATTGTCTGAATGTTTTCCGAAAAATACGAATGTTGCCTATGCCACTCATCACTATTTTGGAACCCCCCTTGGGATATAATATTGGTGTCTATATTGTGGGGTGTGGCAATTGTTGATTCAGGATTCCTTTTTCAACCTTTTCAACTACTACCATGTTTCCCCCAAAATAAGACAGTGTCTTATATAATTTTTTTGCTCCCAAAGATGCTCTATGTCCAAGGTGCGCAATCTGCGGTCAAGTATCATTTAAAAATTAAAAACAATGTCTTTAAGCTTTGCCTGCTATCCTCTTTTCATTATTAAATGCTTAGTATAGATTGTAAATGTTATGTGCGGCCCTTTATTGATGCAGAGGGCCACACTTGTGGCCCTCCATATCAACTCAACTCAGATCCTCATTTGATTTTGATTGCTCCCTCTGTCCAGAGTTACATACCGTATGTTCAGGGTGCCTTATTTTTGGGGGGATGCCTTATATTTTAGCATGAGGCAAAACTGTAAGGGTGTCTTATATTCTGGGGATGAATTATTTTCTGGGAAACAGGGTAGGAAGTAGTTTTGGTGATGTTGCTCACTTCCTGTGATGTCAGGTCCAGCAGTCCTGGCGGTCATATAAGTTCAGGAAAATCCTATCTAAAGCAGTACGCAAAATACAAACCGATTACCACGTAACCAGTTTGTATTTCCCGCCCACTCTGTACTTATGCCTGTAACATAATATAGGCATATGAGGACAGCACCCCCTGGAGGTGGGTCCAGCAATGAGCCGGGAGAACGCCGGCACGGGTATCGCTAGAGAAGGTAAGCTACCCCAAGCTTGGCTCTGCTTCCAATGTTGGTAATGGACATCTACCCCGAGCCACTCCAAAATTTTTATTAAAAACTCTTTATTGAGCAGAAATATTATGTAATCCCCCAAAACAAAATGTTGCCACAGCAGTGGAAAGGGAACCCTGCTGCTTCGGGAAAGATCTAATTAGTGGGAGTAGTTTTACACTGTCTCTGCCCCTCCAATGCCTATCTCTGGTAGTACCTAGGGGCATTAGATTGTAATGACAGACACTTCCTGGTATGACAATGTTATACTCTGAAATGTGTAGAAAATAGCAGAGCAATGTGAATGAAGAATAATGTGACATAATCCGCTAGACTTCTCCAAGTGGTACCGTAAAGGCATTGCTCACATATAGGGCCTGGCTATCTGATGATGGAGTTCTAGATTATCAGAATTGAGATAACAGTCACAGCTATGCCAGAGGGAAGTTCTTTTTGCTTCCCTACCTTTTGACTAAGATCAAGTGTAGTATCTGTTTTTTATAAGTTCCCTATGGGTCTTGTCATGTCCTCCTTAGAGGGGTTGGAGGGCTAAGGTGTCCTATTCTGTGAGGGAAATGTAAGGGGGTAACTCCTGCATTTCCTGGTCCGGCTTGGGGGTTGCACGATCGAGCATATCTCATGACCTGGATCCTCCATGAGGATGACAGGGAAAACCTGGCCCTCCCCGTCTCCGGGTGCAATATCACGAGTGGCCACTGGGGGCATTTATAATGTTTTTCTATGGGACAATACGGTCCGTTCAGTTTAACCTCCTGAGCGTTTCGCCGAGATCCAGATTTCTGTACCAAAAGCGTTACGCTGTTTATCATTGAAAAAAAAATGTTGTAGGCCTGTAACTGACCAAAAACACGGGTCTAGTAGACATCCTGAATATATAAAGTTTAAACGCTTAACTATTTTAAAAAAATCACATTTAATGATCAAATAAAATATAAAACACAAAAATTTGCTCAAACTAGAATTCATTTTTTAAATCAACCAATACTGACAGGCGGTCTGATACACCGTGCCGGGAACAATGTCGCAGGCGGGCACATTTGACAGTGGATTACCTGCAGCTTGCCCGTGGCTTAGGGCTCGCTCCTGCCGCATTGGCGGGATCGCACCCTATTGATTTAGCTGAGCCAAAATGCAGAAAAACTGCACCCATACTGCACTCATACATGCATTCATACATGCAGTATGGGCACTGTTTTTCCGCGTCTTGGGACACCTCCATTGATCTCCGGTGATTTGAGGTGTCTCTGGCAGCAATGTGCGGGGCTGTAATGAAGACGCGGCATCCCGCAGCCTCATATCATCACCGCGGACGCGCCACTCAAATAGCACAGAGTGGACACTGTGCCATTCATTCGAATGGGAAGTGTCCTCTCTGTGTCTTTTTCCCTGCTGCGGACGTACATCCACCGTGGGGAAAATCACGCAGTGGACGCAAGCCCTTACAAAGTATTTACTTCTTATGCGTTTTCCTTTTTTTGAACTTGATTAAATACAGAAAAATCAATCCAATCAAATCCAACATGAAAGAAAACTCATCATAAGCAAATACATGTTTTTTTTTTTAAAATGTGTTTTTTTCATTTTGAATTAAAGCAAAAAAAAAAAAAAAAAAAAAAGCTCCAATCAATGTCAGAATGAAAGATAAACCAGAAGGGACAAAAAAATTAAATATATTTTTTTAAATTTTGAACTTCCTGCCCCTCCCCCTCCCAATGGCGTCATCGCGCACCCGCCAGCGAGATCCCGATCAGCGGCATCTGAAGATCAGACAGCGGGGGACACGGAGAAGAGCTGGAAGTCTCTGGGCTGCCTGCAAGCCATCTGGGTGCAGATAACAGCAGAACGAGTTATCTCGGGCTAATCCTTTTCAGCAACTTTATTTAGCCCAAGATAACTCGGGCTAAACACCCAGAAGGTTAAAGAAGATAAAAGATGAGAGAGAGGGGAGAGGATGGGCTGTGAGGGATCTTCTTAAATGACTCCTTACAGATAAGTTTTTTTTAATAAATTCCTCTCTATTATGAAATGATTAATTTCTGGTGGTAGGTCTGCTTTAATTCCCTTTCAAATGCCTGTGCACGTTCTTCATTATACCATCAGATAGAAATCCATTGAAATACCTAGAAAACCCATCACATACTTGCACCATGCACTGACCGATCATTGCTCGATTAAATAAAACACACAGTGTCTGCCAACTTTTATCCTGTATAGGATTCTATGCTCACTGTACAGCCGATATAGACATGCCATCCACCTATGTATGGAGCATGAGGGTAAGTTTCCACATAAGTCGGGACCCTATACGCTTAGCGGGGTCCCGACGTAGCAGATAGACATTGCCTGCTCGGCGGACGCTCTGTTTAGACATCCGCCGGTGCAGAGACTTAACGTATCCGACTACGTTGAGTCTTGCAGCGGCGGAGCGGCTCGGCACCGTGAAGACAGATCCTCTGCCGAGCAGGTAAGTCTATGTGCTATGTCGACACCCCGCTAAGCTTATACGAGAGGGTCCCGACGTATGTGGAAACAAGCCCTATAGGATGTATTAATGCGAGTCATTATATAGGTAAAATATATATACGTAGTTGTACTTACCGTACTCCTTACTGCAGGCTTCCTCCTCCCCCAAAACCACTTCCTGCCACAGTCCTGCATTGTAAGGCGTGGGTCCACCAACACCCTAGCTCTGTTTTAGGGAAAGTTGCAATTGACTATCCATATAAAACCTTTAATCTCGGTTGTGCTCCCATTGACCAGTGTATGGACAGTACGTTCATTTTTATATCCAAGTTTAATGTTAACATTTGGCATAGTTGTTAATACTAGTATAACAGATTTAGATTTCAGAACAGATTATCATATTTTCCATACAGTAACTGTATTTATGTTATATCCAGTTATTCTCTTCCATTCCAACAGGTTCCTGAGGCCTTGTGCCCCTCTGCTCCACGGAAACGTCTCATTATTTGTCTATAGTGATGTTTTTTTGCACAGCAAATCAACTAAACCTTAATTAGATTTTAGAGTAGATTTTTAATTTTAGTGTAACGGTAGCCATACACGGGTCGAATTTTGCACGATCGCTCATCGATACGTCGAACATCGATTGTACCACCACACAGTGTTATTGATTCACGGACTGCAAAGCAACGGACATTGACATGGTTTACGGTAAACCAGTGTTCCCTGGTTTAGGCTATGTTTCCACGGCATCAATTTCCCTGCGTTTGTTGACCCATGCATTGTAAATCAGTGGACTAGTGCACACATGCATCGATTGCCTTGCGTTGGGTTGATGTCAATGCAAAGCCCCGCATTAGTCATTAACGCAACCCAACGCAGGTATGGGTGATTTACCACACCCATAGAGATTGCATTGAATGCAATCCTATGTGTTTTTGACTTATCACTCAAGAGGAAAGAAAGACAAAAAAGGATCAATAACACATCCTTAACGCATGTCCCAACACGCTCTAAAGCAAGCCCTGCATTAAGGCAGATGTGCTAACGCGACGCATCCCTTAACGCCGTGGAAACATAGCCTTACTGTCATGTCCAGTGACTTTTTGACAGATTTTCTGTTCGATATTGAAATGAACAAACTGTATGGCTATCTTAAGGGTTAAATCTAAACATATAGTTTTGCTTCAGGTTCTGATTACAGAAAAAGAAATAAGGAGTAATTTAAATCATTTAAAGAAGGTACCTAGAGGCCAAGTATATCATCACACGGGGAACCTATAAAAAACATAAATGTATAAGACCATATAGCATCATTCATCCAACAACCAGAAACTCAGTAAGTTCCCCTGGAATGGGGGATTCAAAGATTATTTTTGAGAGCCACTGCTGTAGAATGGACCAAGCGGGGGAGGGGGTCACAGTTGGCTTGAGCAGTAACCTATGCAATAGCGTCATGCTTTGGAGGAGCACATTCCCTTTATCAAGGTGGCAGGGAAATGAACGATTTAAGCCCTCCCCCCCTACACACAACACAGATCGATTTTCGGTTCCCTCAACTAACAACTGATCACTGTGCCCATAAGCGGCGATAGATCGTGGATCAATTGAACGAAAAACCCTTTTTTCGGACGGGATCGATCGATGACACTCAAAGAAATGATGATAGAACAGGAAATGAACATGTCTGTAAATCTCTGGCATTACTTTGGATGGGACCAGATTCCCCATTCAAAGAATACAACAGGAATTGATGTGCAAAGTGGTGCACATCCATTCACTGTTTGATCACCGAACGCTGGAGCGCAGTGATGTCACGGCGAGTTTTGGGTCATCATATGAGCAATTGATAATAACATACAGATTTGGGCTGGGTCTACTTCCCTGAAGCAAATACCGCTTCAGGCAGCACCCCACTATATTTCCCTAATAATGAGGCAGTCTATAGTGGAGCGTCATATCCAAAACACATAGTAAGCCGGTTGGTAAACAATGGAGGCGGTATGGGACGTGCGTTAACCCTAAACTCTCCAACCACCCACGCTTTCTGGGGCTGCCTAGTGTAGACCCAGCCTTATACAGTTACACATTTCTTAGGCCCGTCTTTGCTTGGTGTCATCCCACCCTACGGATTGCCCATGTTTTATGGAACAATAAGTGCCTCATTGGCGTAAATGTCTCCAATTTAATTGAAAAACGTGCCTGGTGTTTATGCATAGTCAATGTTTGCTATTGGAATGACGTCAAGTGCAGGGGCTATCCAAAGGAAATTGGTGTCCCGGGGGATGGGGGCTAGCTGGCGAGTCACAGACTTTCGGACTTTGTGACTCACCAGTACTCCTCTAAAGACGATTTTCTCCCTCCCCAGGCAGGCATGCTGGGGGGAAGCACCTGGCCATTGAAAAAAAAACTTTCAATGCCCAAATGTTGCCTCCCTGTCCTGATGCCACCCTGGGCAACCGCCCATGTCTAAAACAGCCACTGGTCACGCGATAAGCTGCCTCTGTGTGTACAGGTACATCATAGCCAATTGCTTTGAATGGGCCGCCTCTGTTTTAGTGCATACATTTTATTGTTCTTTAACCCCCTGGGCGTTAAAAGCTTTTTGTGCCATTTTTTATGGCATGAAAAGTCGTTTCCCCCACAATCGCTGTACTCCGTCGTGATTTCCGGCTCTCTGCCCAGCCCTCTACACACCGCCAGTGTCAAATATGTGGGGAGGAGAGCGGCACCCCCTCCATTAACAGAGAATAGAGGAGCGCCAGACTGAAGCGTGATGACGTCATCACGCTGCAGCCAGCCCCTTAGAGGATCGGCAGGCACCCTTTGTGTCTCGGACATTACTGTGGATGGGGACTGTCATCCCCATCCAAAGTAATGGGTTCAGCCAGGAACCTACCAACACATTGAATCACCGTTTGATCGGACATATGGGAGATTCCTGGTCGATCTTGCCAGGTGGGCACACCCAATTTTTGGCCGAGAGACCGCCGGGCTATTGGCAGGAACGCACAACGGCAGACGATTGGCCGCAAGGTCAGGCAGGAATCTGTCCCTGTATGGCTACCTTTACACAACTGTTCTTTTACCCTGCTTGTCTTAAAGGAGAGCTCCCTTCACTTCCTAACCTGTGAAGTGTCGCACTGACAGATTCTCCCTTTAGTTCAGTTCTGGTGGAGACTCAAACATTTGAATTTACTGAAATCAATGCTCGCTTCCCTCTGACACTGGTGATCGAGATAATAAGACAAATCAAATCTCCGTAATGACTCTGCGCCATTCTAAATCCAAAAGGAAAAACATTTAGTGATACAAGACAAGAAAGTTTCCAGATAATTGTTCATTGTGTGCAGAATTGTTTACCTGCATTTTCAACACACAACGAACACAACATCAGCAGAATTAAATCCTCTTTGTAGGACAGACCTCAATCAGAGTGAAAAACTCACACAACCAACAAGTCATATTCTCTTGGCAACAAAATTGTATAAACTTGGTCATAGGACTGAAGACTTCACCATAAAACAAATGGCATTCTATGGAAATGAAGTGTAAACCTGGCTGTACTCGTGTAGTATCCGGTCATCCTTCATCAGCCATCCCTTAGTACGTCAGCAGAGTAAGGCACACTAGTTAAGGCCACCATTGCTTTGGTCCATACAGTGGATAAGAATGTTCAGTGAGTTCACAAGTCTCTTTGCTTTGCTTTGGTCTTTGCTTTTGCTGCAGTTTGTCAGCTTTCCACGGGACTGTCAGCGGGCAGAACGGATGCGTAGCCGTGGGTCGACTGTCGGGTAAAAAACGACGCAGCTCTTTTGGGCTTCACACGTTTAATTTCAGAGCCTGGGAAGAAGAAAACACCACAAGAAAAGTTTATGCCCTCTTATCATGTACAAGGCTTGGAAGCTCTGGAGTCGCTGGTCCAAGAGACTAGCAACGCTTCACATACTCCAATAAACTCACAACTCATCTGCATATTTGTGGAAATAGGACATTGAGGAATAATACATTCCCTGGATATAACCTAATGAAGAGGGCCTTCAAATTGTTGTGCCAGTAAAGCTGGGAATAGACGGTACGATTACCGTCTATTCCATTTCCAATTCTCTACACTAGGAGTGCAGCCGTCCCCAGCCGAACTCATGGGATCGGGTTAAAATTTACCATCCTGTCGGATAACTGTGGGATCCGACAGGACGGCTGATTTTAGCCCAATCGTTTAGTTGCTGTATCCAATTCCGGCATTGGATCGGAGGTCGGATCGTGCAGGAATTGGAACGTCTATGCCCAGCTTAACTCACATATAATTGGTTAATGGAGCCTTCATTTTTTTTTTGCCGTTTTTAGTAGTGGCAGTCGGGTTACATCCTATTACTACCAATGGCAGCTGCATGTAATAGGATATTTTCTACTGAAAACACAAGAAATATGCATTTACTATACTAATACTAAAGAAATACAGTATCATTTGCTCTATTAGACACATTCTCGTCCCCCCCCCCCCTCCATAAAATCTGGGGAAAGTGCCAGTGCGTCTTAAAGAGTAAATGGGAGTGAAAAACCGCCTGTCCAGGGTGTTAGCTCGGTGTATACTGGCAATATGTGTCTCTCCCTGGTGTGGTTGTGGGGAGCTTAGCTCTCCTCCTCACAGCCCCTGCTAAATGTGTAATGAGGCATTAACCACCTGTGCTCCGTGCCATGCCAGGAGCCTGTGCTCCACGCCTGGAATGGTTCTTTAGATCTACCCCAAATGCTCCTGCTCTATCTGCTTTTACCAGAGCTGAAAGTGTTACTGTGCCGAGGGGTCTACTCTGCAACTATAGAAGATCCTACAGCCTCCCCTTTCCTCTTCTGAGCTCTCTGCAAGCCAACATGAATACAGGCATGGTGAGAACCCAGACACTCTTTAACCTCCCTAGCGCACCGCCCGTACCGCGCCTTTTTTAACAGTGTGGTACAGGCAATGGCAGCAGTGTACAAGGTACACTGCCTGTCATTTTCTCCCTCCCCCCTTCACACAGCCGGTGTCGTTCATGACACCGGCTGTGAGGGCTGGAAAGCAGAGGCCCCTCTATTAACATGGAGGTCTAGGGCACTTCTCACCCTCGCCCCCTTCCGCGTCACCACGTGGGAATTTCGAACAGAGCACACTATACTTTGCGGAGATCACAGTGGTACAAGCTGAACACTAAAGAGGTTAAAGTGCTTCAAATTACACTATACATACAGTGGCTTGCAAAAGTATTTGCACTTGGTATTCCACGTAAAAGACCAGTACAAAGTGGTGTACACGTGAGAAATGGAACTAAAATCATACATGATTCCAAACATTTTTTACAAATAAATAACTGCAAAGTGGGGTGTGCGTAATTATTTAGCCCCCTTTGGTCTGAGTGCAGTCAGTTGCCCATAGACATTGCCTGATGAGTGCCTATGACGAAATAGAGTGCATCTATCTAATCTAATGTCAGTACAAATACAGCTGCTCTGTAACAGCCTCAGAGGTTGTCTAAGAGAATATTGGGAGCAACAACACCATGAAGTCCAAAGAACAAACCAGACAGGTTAGGGATAAAGTTATTGAGAAATGTAAAGCAGGCTTAGGCTACAAAAAGATTTTCAAAGCCTTGACATCCCACGGAGCACTGTCCAAGCGATCATTCAGAAATGGAAGGAGTATGGCACAACTGTAAATCTACCAAGACAAGGCCGTCCACCTAAACCTACAGGCCGAACAAGGAGAGCGCTGATCAGAAATGCAGTCAAGAGGCCCATGGTGACTCTGGACGAGCTGCAGAGATCTACAGCTCAGGTGGGGGAATCTGTCCATAGGACAACTATTAGTTGTGCACTGCACAAAGTTGGCCTTTATGGAAGAGTGGCAAGAAGAAAGCCATTGTTACCATAAAAGCATAAGAACTCCCATTTGCAGTTTGCCACAAGCCATGTGGGGGACACAGCAAACATGTGGAAGAAGGTGCTCTGGTCAGATGAGACCAAAAAGCAAAACGCTATGTGTGGCAGAAAACTAACACTGCACATCACTCTAAACACACCATGCCCACTGTGAAATATGGTGGTGGCAGCATCATGCTCTGGGGGTGCTTCTCTTCAGCAGGGACAGGGAAGCTGGTCAGAGTTGATGGGAGGATGGATGGAGCCAAATACAGGGCAATGTTGGATAAGCTTGGAAAACCTCTTGGAGTCTGCAAAAGACTTGAGACTGGGGCAGAGGTTCACCTTCCAGCAGGACAACGACCCTAAACATAAAGCCAGGGCAACAATGGAATGGTTTAAAACAAAACAGATCCATGTGTTAGAATGACCCAGTCAAAGTCCAGATCTAAATCCAATCGAGAATCTGTGGCAAAATCTGAAAACTGCTATTCACAAACGCTGTCCATCTAATCTGACTGAGCAAGAGCAGTTATGCAAAGAAGAATGGGCAAGGATTTCAGTCTCTAGATGTGCAAAGCTGGTGGAGACATTCCCTAAAAGACTGGCAGCTGGAATTGCAGCAAAAGGTGCTTCTACAAAGTATTGACTCAGGGGGCTAAATAATTATGCACACCCCACTTTGCAGTTATTTATAAAAAAAAATTGGAATCATGTATGATTTTCGTTCCACTTCTCACGTGTACACCACTTTGTATTGGTCTTTCACGTGGAATTCCAATAACATTGAGTGATGTTTGTGGCTGTAATGTGACAAAATGAGGAAACGTTTTTTTTGCAAGCCACTGTATATTATCAAGCACCATGTAGTTTTTGAGCGTAGAGTTTATCTGGATCTGCATGAACATCTCTTACCATCATCAACATAATCAATAGTGGTGAGATGCTTGATGCGGTTACACAGCACGCTCTCCTGTCTCCGTAGTTTGCTCCGCTTCTCAGAAACCGATGAACCTCCAGGAGCAGAGTCTGGTGAATGCAAATCCGTACCTTGGTTGAGTTCTATGCAATACTCAATTAAACCACTCATCAGCTCAGCCTAAAAAAAACAAACAAACAAAAAAAAACAAGTAATTAAAGACAAGCACCAGAATCATCTCAGAGATTTTAGAGTAAATGTTGTTCTTGAAGCCCACTGCAGTTTATAGGATTCTGCTAATATTAAGTTATGCTGCCACCTTTAGGATGATTCCAGAACTGACAAAAAAAAAACAACAACCAACCAGTAACTAGCCGGGGTACCTGCCCATGTCAACAGGGACACTTGGGGGAGGCGGGTCTCCATGCAAAGCATCGTCAAAGCTGGAGACACAGAGACTTCAGCTCCTCTGATGTCGGGCAGCAACGCAATGACGTCATCAGGAACCTCGAACGGCTTGTATATCGAGCCGTGTGTGGTCCAGGCTTTAAAGTAGTGTACTCAGACCTGCAGTATAGTTAAAAGCCAGAAGCCCATTTGTGTTATTGGCCATCTTTATCCTCAGCGTATTTGCATCATTGAAACATTGGTGATGTCAGGTGGAGTGACAAGGAAGAAGCACTTCAAAGACTGTAGTTTAGGACAGAAAGTTTACCTGTTTGGAATATATTTTCAGCAACTTGTTAACTGGTGTTCCTTCATTATCCCCATCAAATTCCAGCCACAGAATATGTTCTTCCTTATCTGGATATGTGTGGTCCCAGGAGAGCTCCGAAAACTTCAGACTGATCAGAACATGCTGGAAAAAGAAACAAAAAATATACTGAAAACTGATCTGCAATGCGGAGTATTTTATTGGTATTAGGGTAAGTTTCCACATACGTCGGGACCCACTCGTATACGCTAAGTGGCGTAGCAGTTGAGACAAACCCTGTTCGTTCGCTGAACAGGGTCCTCTCAACCGCAAGGAAAGCCGGCGGCGGGGAGACCCTATGCCTCCCCGGAAAGCTGCAGCGATTGTCTTGATCGCTGCAGCATTTCTGGGTTTGCGGCACCGCCCCGTGACGCGGAAGGGGGCGGGGG
>CM070041.1:43813654-43845585 GCA_036250615.1 Ptychadena robeensis | reverse complement strand
ATCAAAATGGCACAGGAGACTCAGAGGGGGGATTACCATTTAAGTAACCCCCTCTGATCCTCCTGTGTCATTTTGATTGCCCCCTTTGATCCTCCTGCTTTATTTTCAGGGGGATGCCTTATATTTCAGTGTGAGGCAAAAATGTGAGAGTGCCTTATTTTCGGAGGATGTCTTATATTGGGGAAACAGGGTAATAATGTTTATTGTGTTTTTTAACATCAAAAATACAAAATGCACACAAGAATTGTGTAATGCAAGAGAACTGTATAAAGGCAATAGGCAAAAATAACCGATCCGATAGTAACCAAAAGAAACATATCGAGAGAGAGACAAAAAGTCTTCTAGGTGGGGATTAGTCTAGTAATCTAAGTGTGCACCCTAGCCAGCAATTGTTAAAGTAGAAAATTAATATACCCTAAACCTAGGTCCGTAGGGGCCTAGTGCATTTCTAAAGTTCTGGCATTGCAGGTGCAAGGAATCAACATACAGTCTTTTGGTTAATTGTATAAAAGGTCTTTATTAGTAAATAATCGGACCAAGTTGTAGAGCATGTCAAATACGTATACATAAAAGGAGCTGTAGACAGTACAGGTGTGTGACTGGGTTACATACAAGGATAGTCACACCCTGAACCTCAACAGTAGTTAATATAAAAACACAGTATATCACTTATTGCAACAAATCCATCACACATATGAGAAGTTACAGTGAAAATGAGCCATATTGGCTCCCCACTCTCCTCTGACGCGTTTCGCCGTTTTTGGCTTCCTCAGGGAGGTGCATGCAGTGGTATATCTATTATTGAAAGAGTCCAACAGTTAAAATACATTTCAAACAGGTATTTATAAAATCATATAGGTTGGTCATTACCTACATAACAGTATATAGGAACGTCTCGGTCTGTGACAGTATGGTTGGATAGTGCAAATCAGGCTCCCTGAATAAACCAGCGGGGTGCCCACCAAGGTAGACAGTCCACTGGAGGCACCAGCTTGTCAGCCCCTAGATAGTAGGGGGCATTCACCTCAAGAGCCACAGTCGGGTAGTATGTGGTAGGCTGGGGACAAAGAAAGGAAACCATCAGCCCCATAGTAGATAATAGCCCAACCAATATCATATGCAACATCAAGCAGCAACATACCTTACAACATAATTTGGATGGAATAAATCCCAAGTGTAAAAATCGGGAGGTATGGAAGAGAGCGGTAGAGACCTAAATAGGAAATGAAGGGGCACATATCATAGATGGTAACATGGCCCAATATCAAAAAATTAAGTTTCAAGCTGGTAACAGGAAGAGGCTTACCGGTTGCTGCTGACGTTAACACATGGCTGGTGGAAAGCAGGTCACCCACAGGAGCTGACATATCCCTCCCCTTCCTCCCAGCCCCACTTATACCCTGCTTGGTTGGCCACACCTGTCAAGGAGGGCTAGGGGGGAGGATGGAGGGGCGGAAGCCGTACTAACGCCCGCTCAAAAGTTAACTCTTCCCACCAAGTCAACTCCATGCATGGAGAGCCAACCAAGTGTCTTGGCAGGTACCTGGTGATTCTGCCAGATAGACCGCTTCCGGTTGCGCAGGGGAATTAGATGGCGCGCGTCTTCACATACCAGTGCTCACGGCGCACTTCCGGTCTCCGCCGGAAGTGTGTCATCCACAGGCGCCACGGCTGGAGCGCGGAAATGCGCTCCAGCCGTGCACTATACACCGCCCCCTGGTCTGTGAGGATGCGTGTTGCTAAGCAACCGCATCCAAACAAAGCCGATCCATGTAAAACACGGGTTGGCGGTGAGAGAAGCAGTTGAAACGTTGCTCCTCGGTAGGGGGCTTCCCCAGATAGCAATGGGGAAAGGTACCTGCCAAGGTGGCTGTAAGGAGGCCCTCCCAATGGATCGCCGATGTCAGGCGCACCTACCTAGTTGGGCAGTGTGTTAACTCTCATAACAGAGCTATTTCCCCACCTGGTGTACGGGGTTAAGGCCTATTTGCATATATATATTATATCCCACTGTGTGTTAATACATATAGCAATACAAGGCAAACTCATCCCAGAATCACAATATCATCAATAAAACACACAGTAGTAGATGATAGAGACAAGTTCATCATACTGATGGATGATAGATTGCTATGGGTCGAGCCATTGGTTTTGTTAGATCACCATTCTTTATATAGCCAACGTGATCGCGGATTCTGAATCGGAATTTGCGTTTGGTTTTCCCCACATAGAACGCACCGCAGTCGCACATCATAAGATATACGACTGCGGGTATTCTACAGGTGACTCGTGTGGTTAACTTTAGCGTGGAACCGTTAGGTAGGTAGGTGTTGGTACCCTCACGGATCCATTTGCACTGGTTGCAATGGCCACATTTATGTAGGCCACGTTTGGTCTTAATAGTATTTTTGGGCTGATAGTGGCTTTGAACCAATTGATCACGAATGGAGCGTGTTTTCCTGAAGGTAATTTCAGGATACTCTGCAATATATTTCCTTACGATGGTATCTGTAGTGAGTAAGGGCCAGAATTGACTCAATAAGTCTCTAATATTTTTATGTTGTTTAGAGTAAGTGAGAATCACTCTTGTATTCGACATTTGATTGGACTTCTTGGTTTTAAGTAACAGTGTGTCCCTGTTCTGAGATTTGGCACGTTGGTAGGCTTGTTTGAGATTCCGTTGGCCGTAGCCTCTGGCTCTCAAACGTAATTGTAGTTCTTTAGCTTTGAGAGTGAGCTCTTGTTCAGTAGAACAGTTTCTGCGGACCCGTAGGTATTGTGAATATGGGATAGATTTGATGAGTGCCTGGGGGTGTGCACTCCTGGCATGTAAGATCGTGTTGCTGGCCGTGGGCTTCCTGAAGAGGGTGGTCGTCATTTTGCCCACGGGAGACAACACGACCTCAACATCCAGGAATGCCAGTTTTGAATATGACCATTCAGAAGTAAATTTTAAATTCCAGGTATTAACCTGGAGTGCTGCTATAAACTCCCGGAGTAGTTCCACAGAACCATCCCAGGCTATGATGATATCATCAATGTATCGTTTCCACAGTATTACATGTGGCCAATATTTGTCTAAAGATTTGACTGATCTAATTTCTCTTTCCCATTCCCCCAGGTACAGATTGGCGTAGGTGGGAGCACAACAGGTTCCCATTGCTACGCCCTGTACCTGGAGGAAATGGGAATCGTTAAAGGTAAAAAATTATGAGTCAGAATAAACTGTAAGAGTTGTATCAAAAAGGTATTAAATCCCTTTCTAGACCCATAGTTATTGGTTAGAATCCTATTGATGATAGCCGTGCCTCCATCGTGTGGGATGCTGCTATACAGCGCCTCCACATCGATGGAGGCAAGGAGGCATCCCGGGGGTAAGGTCACATTTTGCAACACTCTTAATAAATCGGGGATGTCTTGTAAAAATGAAGGGATTAATTCTCTTAAGTGATGATCAACAAACATACTTACTTTTTCAGTTAGAGATGCTTGGCCCGAGATAATGGGTCTGCCTGGTGGTTCTTGAAGGGATTTGTGCGTCTTTGGTAATGCATAAAAGGTAGGCACCCGGGGGGTTGGGACCGACTGTATTCATAGGTGTCTTGATTGATAATTTTAGTTTCAAGTGCGTCCTTAAGTATCTTGTCAAGTTCGCATTTAAACTCAGTCACCTGCTTGGGATTTGTCTTGCAATACCATTCATGGTTGTCAAGTATTTTGTTACACATTTTGACATAGTCACATCGATCCATAAGGACGGTATTGCCCCCCTTATCGGAGGCTTTTATTACTATGTTTCTATCTTTACGTAGGTTGGTTAGAGCTTGAAGCTGTCTATCGGTTAAATTACCCGGTGTGTTTTCTGAAAAAGAGTTTTTTTCTAAGGCTCTGGTAAATTGCGTGACAAAAGCGAATATTGCAGGGTTTAAATATAACGAGGGGAATTTTTGGGATTTAAGTTAAAATTTGTGCTTGGGCATTGATTCTATCCGATCTGGAGCTATATTTGCAAGGTCTGAATCCCAAAATTCCAACCAATCATCATCTAGGTCATCATCGACCTGCTCATCTAAAAGTTGTGCTAAATCTTTTATTGCGGCAAACTCCCGCGTGGAAAGTCCTTTCCACTGGTCTGTCTCAACTTTTGGGGGATTTTTTGAGCGATCACATAGGGTCCTTAACAAAATTTTCCGGGCGAATAAGTTGATGTCTTTTAATATTTCAAATTTGTCGGCCTCACTGGCAGGGCAAAAGCTTAAGCCAAGCTTAAGCAGTTCTTCTTCATCCTGCGATAGTTTATGGCTCGACAAGTTTACAATACTTAGGTATTCGGTTTTTCCTGGGTTTTGGGAAAAAAATCAGTGATATGGGGTCCCACCCCAGGGGGCCCCGTAGCACTGATAATTTGTTTGGGTGGTGTGCGGTTTGTCTGTTTATTTTTGGATTGTTCCAGGGGGTTTCCATCATTGTTAGTAAGACATAGTGGTCGATCCATGAGGCATATAGGATCAACTTGTGGAAATAAGGTGTTTTTAGTTGATCGTGAGGCTAAAGGTTTTTGATCTTCAATACCCGTGTTTACTGTGAGGGGGGGGGGGGATTTGCCTTCTGTTCATTGTATGTGATTGGCGGGTCTTCTCGGTTAGATTTCCAGTTGCTAGTATTAATTTTAGTTGGCCCGGTCTTGGATGTTTGGGGTCATGTTCCTCCCTGCGTCTTTTCATACCCACTCCTTTGTTGGGTATTGGGTCCCCGTATGTATCCATTCGGTTTTTACTTCTAGCAGTTTCATGTGTGGTATCTTTGTGGTGTTTATTTCTCCCACCCGTGTGTGATGTATGTTGTTGTCGGTATTCTCGGGAACGGGTGGTGGAAGGAGGTAGAGGCCCTTCTCTCAGGGGTTGATGATAAAGACCCTGAGGAGGGTGGGTGTCTAGGTGTTGGGCGTGTTCTAAATCTGGAGCGTCCAGGATAAGTTTTGGACGATTCTTCGGTGTTATCCCTAGGGGGTTGTTTTTCAGTTTGTGTGTTTGGCCATTTATAGGCTTTTCCTAGACGAAACGCAATTTGGTTGTTTTGGAATTTTCTCTCTTTTTTATGTACAATATTCTGAGTATATACTGTAATTTTGTCTCTAATTTCCTTTTAGTAGGAATCTAGGGTTTTCCAGATCAAGTATAAAGTTAGAATAGAGGGATGAGATCTCATTTTCAATTTCGTCTAGGAGTCTCATATACTGTATCTGACAATCAGTAATCGCATGAGATCCTAACCCAGTCACACACCTGTACTGTACTGTCTAGAGCTCCTTATATGTATACATATTTGACATGCTCTACAACTTGGTCCGATTATTTACTAATAAAGACCTTTTATACAATTAACCAAAAGACTGTATGTTGATTCCTTGCACCTGCAATGCCAGAACTTTAGCAATGCACTAGGCCCCTACGGACCTAGGTTTAGGGTATATTAATTTTCTATCGAGAGAGAGAGTGTACTTTTTGCATAAATTAAGTTTAAAGTCAACTACTTCTGCCCTCTTTCAAATACTGTGCTATACCCTTTCGAATCCCCCCCCCCCCCCCCCCCCCCCCCCCATACACAAATGAATGAACTGACCTAACACAGCACACAATACCATGAGTGTATGTAATTGGATGGGCCCACAATATGGATGATATCATCTTTGTCACACAACAAAGTCACCTGACATTTTGTTTTAATAAAAAGTTTGTATTTTCAACATTGATATTTTTACAGTTCAGTATGACTTGTCTACTTTTCGTACATTTGTTGAATTTTTACAGGAATAGGGAAAACACGTTAGATCTCTGTCCTGAAGCGTAAATTTGTGCATGCCATCTGTCTCTTGTGGTGATCATCAAACGTCTCATTCTGCGCGACGGTGAAATAGTTCTTCCAGTCACCGGCTACACCTAAAAAGAGCGAAACGCCATTTTGTTATTTCAAATGATTTCCAACACACTATTTGTATATTCCTGCGTATGGCCATGTATTGCGATTACCTTTAAAATTAAGATATTTACTATCGCATTGTAATTGCATTGCATCGCATGGCCATATGCGCGGGAGAGTCGAAGATTCGAAATCGCGAATATCCTCTGCCATATTCAAGATATTTACGAATTCGTAATTGCTAATATGCACAAAAATTATTCACCATTCGAATATTCGAGCTCAACACTACCAGATATTTAACCTCCTAAGTGTTATGCAATTCTCTGCTCTTCCTCCACCCTCCGTGTTGAAAAAAGCTGGCGCCCCTTTCATTACATGGAGGTCAATGGCACTGCCCCCCTGCCTCTTCGGTGTCAGCCGGAAGAGATCGGCGGGTCTGCCCAAACTCTGTTTCCGCCAACAGATAGGCAAGTATCCCTGAACTTGCTTGGGTGAGTTTGTGTGGTAAGAAAACTTACCCCAAACTACATTTGTGGCAAACCTCGAGAGTTGCTTGCGACTATTCTAATCACAAATTTTAACAGGCAGAAGCCTCTAGACTATTTACAAGGGGCAGGGGAGGTCCTAGGCAGATTGGCTCGCTGGGAGAGCTGCCCTAGGGTGAGGGGTATTGGGGGTGCAGGAGAGCTCTCCCAAAGTGGTTGGTGCTGGTGAGTCACAGACTTACAGACTCTGTGACTCACCAGCACTACTCAAGAGACAAGCTTGCTTCTTTGTTCCTGGGTGGCATGCACTTGATAGGCGGGTGCTGGAGGGGAGGCATCAGAAAAATTCCAATGCTCAGATGGCAACCCCCCAGCATGATGGGCAACCACCCATACTGCCCCTATCTAAAACCGCCACTGACAGCTGTCACACTGATATTGCAGCTGTTGTACTCAAGAAGGATTGGAGCCCTTTAGCACTTGTATAAAAAAAATCTCTGTTGGCACCTTTGGTGGTTTGGCATTAGGCCACCTCTGGGACTGAAATTGTGTCACCTGGTCCTGGCCATACCCCCTGCACTAGGTAAAAAAACTCCACTAGTGGGTGCTGATTCTTTAAACAGACTGCTTTTTCTTTTTATTATATAGTTGTCAAAGCAAGCCATACCTTTCCTCATGAAAGTTGTAGTGGTCTGGTCCAGCACCTCGCTGGGTAAGGTCGAGTAATTGACCATGTCATTTTGTTTCATTTCTTGAAAAGAAGTGTGGTGAACTATCTTCTCCAAAATATCGTCACTCAAATCCATTTTCAGGAAGTGCAGCATTTTTCGCATTTCTTTCTTTGGATTCTGTTAAAAGACCCATTTTTAAGGGACATTGCCTTATATGGTTCATGATTTAAATGATATAAAACACAAAGTGCACATTATACACAGAGTCTGTAAATCAATAATTCATTCAAATAAAAACCTCATCTGTAGTCAATTAATCCCAATCGTTTTGCATCACTTCACTCTTCTGATAAGGCTGCGCCGTGGCGGACACCCCCACTGCCAGGCGCAGAGAGAGGGAGATATCACATATTGAGGACATTCCCTTCACAAGCCTGAGAAGATATGTTTTCAGCATTGAAAACAATTGTCTAGAGCAGTGGTTCTCAACCTTTTTAGATCTGCGACCCTGGAAGTGATGTCACAAAGTGCCACCACCTGTATTTGGATCACAGAAGTGCACATTATAAATACAGGAAATGATACTCCGCGACGTCACTTCCAGCACAATCAGGTAAGTGTAATGTCCCCTCTCTTATTTTAGGAGGGAGCATAACACCCCATCTCTCATATCTTTAAGGTATGAGGGAGGGGGCATTACTCTTCCTCCTAACTTCCCATCCTGCTTGTGAGCATAGGTGCTGCTGCATGTTGGGAACAGCTCTAATGCTTTCAGAGAACTCTGCAACCCCTGTGAAATGGTTGTTCGACCCCCAAGGGTCCACTGCTCTAGAGCCTTATAGTGGCTATTCAGGTTCTGCTGGAAGACAGATATAAGAAGACTGGCACAAGAAGGTTCATATGCTATATGCCATGTTACACAGCAGTGGAACACTGGGTATGAGAGCGTTGTTTTGTACCACTTACCCCACTGCTGTGTAGTCAGATGGCACAATACTTCTAGGGAGCTTGGGTGCAATACATGGTAGGGCACTGTAGTCAAATGGCACAATACTTCTAGGGAGCTGGGGGTGCAAAACATGGTAGGGCACTGTAGGCAGCGAGCAAGGATAATTGGCTAATGGGGGATGGATGGGGCAATTGGAAACAGTAAATAGAAGAACTGTATTTAGTGCTGGTGAACAATACATACAGTCTAAATCAGGGCAGAAAATACATGGTGGGTGGCTGGCCATGCAGGGAGCCAGGAGAAGCAATGGTTTGGCATGCACACTCTTTGAACCCCCTCTCTCTAAAGTTAGCCAGCTAATAGGAGAAGATGGTCATTTATGACATGCTGGACTTAAGCTAGGAACACATGGTTCGATTTAAGCATACAATCGATGTAAGATTCGATGAAGAACCTCGATTTTAGTATTTTATCGATTGTACCATGTGTGCTATAGTGTCATACAATCGTAGTACAATATCGATGTAGAAAACATTGATTATTAACGAAAGTCATCAATTCATTTCATCGTACAATTTAAGTATACAATCGGAACTGATGTAAAAATGGGTGTGTATTGTATATAAAGAGGACAAGTGACGTGAGTATTAGTATTAGTGAGATCGGCTACATGATCACCACTCTCCATACCTGTCAACTTTTCCCTTATGGAATAAGGAAAGAAATTACATCACGGAAGTCACTTCCAGGTATTTGGAACGCGGAAGTGACACTTCCACGTTTCAAATACAGGAAGTGACATCATGGACGTAACTTCTGGTATCAGGAGATTTACCTCCCCTCCTTCCTATTAGCTATCTAACTTAGGAGTGAAGAGGGCAATAACTTCCTACTCCCCACATCCTCTGCACAAGCAGGGTGGTAATTTAGGAGGGAGGGGCTTTACTCTCCCTCCTAAGTTCCCCAATTTCAAAATGTTTTAATTGTGATTATTTCCTTGACCTTCTCTCTCTTCTACCTTCTGTCTTTTCTAGATATTTTGTGGGCATTTTGATGCAATGTCTTAAATTGACTCCTCAAGTATGGGCATCTGGACTCAGAGTACAGCTTACAAATGCTTTTTTACAAAAAAGTGTCATTACCACTTTCTGCCACAAGTGCCTGAAAACCAATAAACATCAATGTAAGCTATCGAATAAAAGTTAGTGACATGTCCAAAACTTTTAATCGATTTTATGCTCGATTTCTTGTAGTCGAGCCAGGTGTGCAGATATCTATTCTGGTTCAATCGACTTCAAAAGAGTTAATTTGGGGTCGATCAAACGGAAATATTGACCCATGTGTGGCTACCCTTAATCAAAACTTTGGTTGTAAGTTAAAACTAAAATTTTGGTTGTAACTCATGTTGGTCTTAAGTCAAGCTGGTTGTAACTCAAGGGTCCACTGTATGTGTGCAAAAAGACTAGAAAAAAACAAGGCTCCACTTGTCCCATTCCCTATGGAAACTATGGGTAGATCGCTATTAACCTCCTGAGATGTCTGTTTTTTAACAAAACAAACTCTACCTCAGCCGGGAATGGGTAGACTCGTCTGTTCTCTGTGAGCCCGCAGCGATTCTGCATCGCTGCAGGCCCACAGATCGGCTCTGGAGCCGCATCTTCTGCATCATTGGTGGGGGCGGCGCCATAGACCTCCATTATAATTGAGAGGTGTCACTTTCCCAGCCCACGTGTAGAGGGGGGCAGGGAATCCCATCAGAGTACAGTCTACTCTCCTGCAATCGGCTGCATTGCACTCTTGAAAACTAAATGAAGTATATTTTTACCTCTTTCAAGTCTTCATAGAAGAGATAAAGGATGTTGTGGTCGAATCTTTTTTCCCACCAGCCTTTAACATGATCGTGCCAGGAACCATAGCAGACTAAATAAAGAATGATACAAGTGTAAGGCCCGTCAATAATAAACATTTGTATTCTTCTTTGTAATTCTTACCGTATCCCTTCATGTAATGTTCTAGGAATTCATCCCAAGGCCCAGGGTCAGGCAAGGCTGTAACCATCTTGTAGAAGAAGTAGTATGACACTGCCACGTCTTTAGCATTTCTTGCAATGTATATAACCTAGGTGAAAGATATTGAACGTGTGTCAGGAAAGGGGAAGTCAGTGACATTTTCTTTCTCAAACTTATGGAAATAAATTTTTACCATTGAAAAAACATTATCTAGCACCACCTAGTGGCCATACACGTACCCTGTTGCCCCTATGATAAGCCATCCCCATCAAATAAGCCCCCCCCCCCCCATTTTTGCCCCAAACTTTAAAACAAGCCATCGGCCAATGCCATTAACTTCACACAAAGGGTGCCCGGCCGATTAAAGAAGTCCCAGAATGCAACGTGATGACGTCATCTCGTTGCATTCTGGGGCTCATCGGAGCTCGTCTGCCTGCACCCGTCTGTGGGTGTATGGCAGGCATTACTCTGACCACTATCTCCAGTAACTAATCCTTCATTCTCACCTCAATCAGTCAGGTGTGTCTTAAGAAAACATTTGTTTTTTTTTACAATATTTATGTCCTTGTAACTTTTTGTGTATAAATGTGAGCTTCTAAAACCAGAATTGTATTAGCCTGAAGAAGGGATCTGCGATATCCCGAAAGCTTGCTTCTCTAATGACTTCAGTTAGCCAATAAACGGTATCACTTGAACTCCAAACTCTCTCTATTTATCGATGGCTAACACGGTACAACACTTTACTGTTACCATTAAAACAATAAATCTGTTTCTAGTGGCCATGCTGGTTACTGCAGTTTGTTAGTCCTGGCATCATTAGACTGGCACCTAGATAGGATTTAATATGGCAACTGTAACAGAAGACAGGACGGCAGTTAAGTACATTTTTTGGGGGACTCTGGAGCGCTTCTCTGCTCTATTTTTGTTGCATTTTGATGTCTTAGGGCTTGTCCCCATAGGCAAAGCTGGCCGCAGGGCGGTCCCGTGAGGCACTAGCCGCTTGTGGCTGACAAAGATCAATGAATCCTGCTCGACGTAACTCAACCAAACAGGTTTCCAAAATGTTGGTAAACCTTGCTAGAAATCCATTACATTGAATGGAGACCGCGAGTCACCATCCAATGTAATGAACGGGCCGACAGCTGAGCTGCACACACAGGCTGTGATCAGCTACGGCTGTGTGTGAAGGGGCGGGGCTAGCTTGGACCAAGCTCTGCTAGAAGGGGGGGGCGTGCAGGGTGGCTGCTTCTCCAGGTAAGGGAAAGGAGAGACCAGGGGGACCGGGAAACGGGGTCTCCATTGTACGGTAATTGATGTGCCCATGTGGTGCACATTGATTACCCTATGACTGACCCGCGATCAATCACAGCATCACCACGCTGTGATTGATTGACTGTCGATTGCACGGAAATCTACCCATGTGTGCCCAGCTTTAGAAAGCATCAGGCATTGGGAGCATCGGTTTAAAGGTAGCCATACACAGTTCAAATATCTGCTCGAACAGGAATCAATTCCTGCCAACCAAATACAATCAATTAAAAATGTTCAATATCGAACAGAAAATCGATCTTAAATTAACATGTTGCTAAACTTTCATAGATCGTACTAGTATCTGACAGGTGTTCAAGGTATTTCGATTGTACTATGACGCATGTGTATCACACTCAGGAAAGGAATTGATCACACTTTGTGGTGGTACAATCAATCGATGTTCAACTGACAATCTAATGAATTAATGATCGAAATGCAAAATAAACGACCTTAAGGCTACCTTAAGGCTCTGATGTCATCCATCCACAATTCAGAGCTTATTGCCCTACATTGTAAAAGGGAAGAGTTTAGTTAAGTTAAATAACATAAATGAGCAACTTATCCTTACTGTGTTGTTGGGTCCATTAGTAAAGCCCCCCATACACCTTACAATCTTACCATACAATTTCTGTACAATCAACTTTTGTTCTACCAAAACCATGTAATATGAGGAGCTTTCTAAACCTTCCAATCACTATGTATTCTATCAGGGAGGACCCGGCACTACATAGCAGTGATATATACCTTCCAATCACTATGTATTCTATCAGGGAGAACCCGGCATTACATAGAAGTGATATATATCTTCCAATCACTATGTATTCTATCAGGGAGGACCTGGAACTACATAGAGTGTCTGTTCTCTGGCCGGCAGAGCTGTTGGGCGACAGGGATCTGTCGCCCCATGTGGGCACCCCCGACCAGCGACCGATTCTGCTGCCGACGGGCGGCCGTGAGCGCGCACGCCCATCGGTCAGTGGCAAAATCAGCCGCCGCTCGGTGGGTGTATGGCAGGCTTTAGCCCAGTGTGCAGCTTCAAAGACAAGACAGGAACATTGGAAATGAATATATATCAAACCAGAGACCATGCCCCACCTGAAGACATCTGTATTGTGAGGGACATGATTCTGGAACAAAGGGAATATATTTTTGGGGTATATAAATGTTTTCTTGATATATAAATAAAAGATGAGGCTACCTTAGAATTGTTATCCCAGAAGGATTGTGGCATTAGCTGAATAGGGAGATGTGTCTTCACAAGTCTAGGAGACGTTGTGCCTTTCAGTAATTCCACACCTAGGAGATAAAGTGAAACATAAATTGGACTTATATTTACAAAAATGTCATTCATTACATATAAAGTGGACCAACCCCCAGAAATGTAATAATTTCATGAATGGCACAAGAAGTGCAGATAATAGGGAGGAATGCATACAAACTCTGCATTAAAACAAATAAGACCTATTTTCCCATACAAAACCATTATAAACACCTCCAGTGGCCACTTGTGATATTGCACCAGAGTTACCCTCGGAAGCCTGGAAAATAAAGATGGAATCTCTTCTATGATTCCAGGCAACAGCAGGCAAGTATATTTTTTATGATTGTGGAGCGCTACACCAACATCATACCAGCTCAGAGGAAAATCAAACGTTAATTTTACATACCGTACATATTTTTTTTCGATTTTGAGTATACATCCTCTTTAGGTAACTTCCATTAAAATCTGGGTCGCCATCAGAAATCTCGGGGTCCCATACTAGGTAAATTTTCTGTGCCCCCTACTCCAACCCCTACACCTACCACAGTCTAAAGGGCTCCATAGGATGCAGTGGACATGGCACCAACCAGGCAGCAGTCCACAGGTCCCCCCTAGATGGGAGGGCCCCTTGAACTGGCCTGATGCCGGCTTTAATTGCCTGTGCCAGTTGAAAACAGAATGTATAGGCATACCACCAGGTTAATGCACAATTCACATGGGCGCTTTTCAGGTTGTTGACAATTTGCAGCAGCCTGAAAAGCACCTGCCCATCCCTGTGTGCGAGCTCAGGCACACATTGTACAGGCATTCAGGAGAGGGGGGGCGTTCATAACCACCCCCATGATATCCCTATTGGGCGAATGACTGAAACCAATGTACTGGTATCATGTACTGGTATCCAAAAACCGTGCGTGAAACCAACCTTGATGTGTTGAGGGCCCTATAGACATCTGAACCTTGAAAGTACAAAAATAAGGTTAAATCCAACACTTGAACATCTCTCATAGTTCTATAGTTTGTGACAAACGCAACTTTGAGGGGTTTCTTCCATTTAATGTATTACCTGATTTTAATCCAGGGACAATAAACTCTAAGAAGGGTACTCGGTTATATATGGTGTCTCTTCTGCATTTCTCAGGATCTCCTCCACAGTAAATCATGTCCACTATTTCACTCGCCCATGTAGTTCCTGGTGAAAACATTAAATAAAAAGCAATTAATGACTGTAGACAAGAACCTAGATGGTCGGACCAGGGCCGGGAGGGCCCCCTGTACCGGCCTGACAGCGGGCCTTGGGCAAAAAACATAAATATCAAGTCTGTTTTCAGTATTAGGCTATCGGCTATTATTATATGATATTTGTGTTTAATTTCTAAATATCCCTGACATAAGTTTTGAGTGATTAACTTTTGTTTAAAGCCCACCTAAACCGGTTTAAACAACTTTTACTTATGTGCAGTGTTGTTTCAAGCCTTTCGGGCCCTATGCAAAGTCTTGCTTAGGACCCCATGTTAACCAGGGTGGGGCATGTTCCTTCTCTTCTCCTTTACTCTCCAGCACACCTTCCACACCCCGTCGGCAGCTAGCGCTGTTCAGATCTGCATGGGGAGGGCGACCATGTCGGGGAGGGCGACCATGTCGGGGAGGGCGACCATGTCGGGGAGGGAGGGCGGGGAGGGAGGGCCCTATGCATATTTGGCATTGCATGAGAAACCACCCGCTTATTTGTACTCTGGAGCTGGAATGTAACAGACTCTCCATGTTTCATGGCAATATATAGTTTGTTTTGTTTTTATTATGGCGAAAATTTTGTGTTGCCCTTCCCTCTAAGCCCAAAACTAGCATGGCAGTGGAAAGAGCAACCTGGCTACTTTTGGGAAATTTTTGATTTATGAGTGGCCAAACTCTTCCGAATCCCAGCATTGCCCCTCTGATACTCTGGGTGGAGAGTGTGGGCTATGAGAGAGGACTGGGGGTGGAGAAGAAGCTGGGAAATGAATGGCTAGATCTGCACTGCCACATACAAGATGGCTTCTTATAGTCAGACGGTAGCTTCATGTTTGTGACATGGATGCAGACACAACTATTGCCATTGGATGAGGGATATTCCAAACCAGAAATTTAATTGATATATTTGAGTTTAATGTCCAATCTGAAGTTTAACCTCCCAGCGTATGTGGATGGGGACAGGCAGGAAACTTAAGCAGGGCACTCTGTAGGGGCTGACCGCTAGGAAGATTAATATGATATAATATTGGCAAAATCTTTCTTTCCCTAGGCAAGTATTGCAGCATACATGTGACTTTGTCTCCATCTTTAACCTCACTGACAGTTTGCCAAAACCCAATTATGGCAGAGATACGACCAAAATGTATTTGCATGCCTCCAAAGTTTTGATTTGTGATCTGATTTGTTTCTGCTTTCCAGGCACCCTCCTGTGGCAGAAAGCGTTAATGACCCTTTAAAGCATAGACTTCTGTACAAATGCTATTGCCTAGGGGTTGCACCCTAGGACCCCAGAGGTGTCCAGAAACTTGCCTCTGAGCCCAGATGGGGGTGTAAACAAGGACACCATAGGTGTCTAAAAATTTTCCTCTGTGCTGAGGACCATCAGTGCATTGTCAATGCATCATAACTCCAAATAAGATAGGACAGATAGAAAAAAAAGAAGAAAGATAAGAGGGCAACTACAAATGAGCAAAAGAAAAAGTCTTAGCAAAAGAAAAAGTTGTTGTTTCTGGTCGGCTAGGAACATGTTATAACTTTATTTGCTATACAAGCAGGAATATTATTGGTGTGTCTTGTATGTTACACATATTTTGCATATTTTTTATTATGAAAAGCTTAGGTGTAAGGTACTTGCTCGGCCGGAGATCGGTGACCACAGGGATCGCAGACAATCTCAATGCATACATCATGGTGAAAGGAGGTCTCACTGTTTAAATTTAGGCATCTTTTCTGTCCAGGCTGCTTTTTGGCCAAACAGCACCTGAGGGTCCCTGCAGTACTGCTCTATACATTGCAGGCATGTCTCGCTGCCCCCTAGTGATGGGATGCAGTTCAGGCTGAGTGTTTGTCCAGTGCTCCATCCCCAGCAGCCCTGTTGACGTGATTGAAACAATGCAGCCAGGTGGACATGTTCAAGGTTGAATTCCTACAGCCATAAGCAGCTGTGGGATATTCACCAGCTAATAGCCCACCAATCCAATAGCACTAGGTAGCATGATGTGATAGGTCAGGCTTCCCATTTATTGGGACTCTGCCCTGCACACCATTTCCCATTATAGCCTCCGTATAGCAGTGTGCTTGGGTGTGCCTCTACGTTTACTGCTGCATTGCTAACCTGCTTGTCTTCCTGTGTCCTTATCGCCAACAGTGACAAAGCCTGATTGCCTGGACTCTCCTTGTCCTGACCCTGGATTGTTATTGACCATCTCTTGCCTTGTCCATTTGCACCACGCTTCCTCGGACTGATTCTCGCGTATGACCTTTGCCTTGTTTTGGACTACCCCAATAAAGACTGTTGAATAGATTTCTGGTGTTGGTAGTGATTTTGTGCCCATTCGCATTACATTAAGGGAAGGGAAATAAGCGGACCCCAAACTGACCCAACACCCCCCAGTTCCATCTGGTGGGGGTACTCCGGACAGACTCCGGCTGGGGACTTCTGCTGACTGGTTGAGACGCCCACACCGCCCATGATGTCACTGTAAGATCTCCATTGGCATTCCCTCTCAAATTGCAAGGAGGTTGATTTTAAAGGTCCCCATACACTGGTCCGATTCCCAACGGATTCCGGGACGATCGATTCCGGGCGCGTGCACGCGAAATGATCGTCTTGGAATCGCGTGAAGCCCACCTTGTCCGATCGATCACGTCCGATTGGGGGCCCAGAATCGGATCGGACAGAGAACCAACATGTTGGTTCCATCAGATTGATTCAGGGCCGATCGGGCACGTTGGTGGTGGACCACAGATCGATCACCAGGAGATCTGCACAGAGGACCACATCCCACATCATGTCCTGCCAGTCCTTGCACGTTCTACCACTGGGGGGAAAAATACTCACCCTCCACCATTCCCACCCCTGCGCAGCAGTAAAGACAACACACATGAGAATGCAGGGCAAGGGATTTTACTAGCAAACACAGCCATGGTTGGCCCTTTGCTCCATATAAAAGTTAAAAAAATAAAACACATTAAAAATATACAATATTTACAGACAGGTCAACATGACCAGGGCAGGGGTTGAGAAACAGCTGGCCACCCCAAACCAGCAACCAGGACCCATAGGGTCCAAACAGTCCAACAAAGGTCAATGTGACCAGGGGGGGGGGACAGAAAGGGGTGCCAGGGATCAGTTGCCCCCTTCCAGCTCCTGGCGCAGGCCTGCCAGTGTCTGCCGCATTTTGGCCATGCCCTCTGTGACCGCCTGCAGCTGGGCCTCCATCCGCTGCAGCCGCTGCTCGCACCTCAGAAGGCTGGACTGGACGCGGCCTGTGGCCACAGGCTGTGGGTCTGAAAAAAGAATACAAAGAAATTAGTCCCCCACTGCTCATCCCAAACATGTGCCCTGCTAACGCCCAGGCCCTTTACTATGGTCATCTAGTTGCCATTAGTGGGAGGAAAGCTCCCAGGGGGGCATGGAGGGGTTCGTCTGGCCCACGTCCACAGTCTTCACAGGGAAGCCCACCACCTCAGAACAGTGGCAAGGAACAGCAATCCCGTGCTAGTGGTCATTAAAAGAAACACCCAGTTTAACTACAAAACAATTAAGGCACATAGCAGCAACATGTGGCCTAGGGGATGCTGGCAATGGCTGTCTCTTGTGGGTCACACTAATCACATACAGAAGAATAGGCCTGGAACAAACAGGAGGAGACTCCGTATTCCTGCTCAAATGAGCCCCTGTGCCTCACCTCAGACCCCTTACTAACTGCTGGCCACTGGTTGTCCATCAAACAGTTCCCACTAGCTCAGTCCCCCATCTGTAGGCCGCCACGTTTGGAGGGGGGTGGTCTGTGCAAGGTGACTTCTTACCTTGGGTCTGCTCCTGGTGCTACTCCTGGTGCTGCTCCTGGTGCTGCTCCTGGCCATCGGCACTGGGGACGTCCTGATGGGTGTGGGATGCTGTTGAAAAGGAAAAACACATTAAACCCTTCCTAGATGTGTTCCCAGCATTTGTGGTGGCACCATGTCACAATTTCAACATACACTGCCTGATGAGGGCCCTTGCATTGCCGAGGATGGTCTTCTGCCGTGTTTTGAGGTCGTACCACTTCTTGACCAGCCGGTTCCGGGGTGAAGACCCTCACACACCTCGCCTGGATCTCAGCTAGGACTTGGCGATGAGGTCCCGCTTCCTTTTGCCCAATCCACCGCGCAGTCAGCCTCCCATCGTAGTCCCAGCCTGAAATGCTGCACCAGATGCAGACCTGCTCCATGGGCACGGCCCCCCAGTCCCTGAGGTGCAGCAGGGGTCACTCTTGTTGGTGGTGGGCGGGTGGGGCAGCTGGCTCCACTGGTCCTCCGTCCTCCAGGGTGGCGGTGGTGGGTGGCAGGCCACTCCTCCTTGGTCCTGCTGGCTCCTGGCCCCCTCACGCTCTCTGGGGTGGCGCTCTCTCCTCTTCGGGGGGCTTGGGGTGTCTCGGAGCCCTCCCCCAAGAGGTCCACCATGATGGCGCGCTAGCCCGCCTGGCACCAAACTCCATGGCAGGTTGGCCCTCTGAATCCTGGGGACGTAGAAATTGCATAGTATGGGTCTGTGTTCAGCGGCAAAACATGTCCACGCCCTTTACCTCACCGATGCCCTGTCATCTATCCTACCTTCAGCTGGCAGGCTTGCCTTCTTGCCACTTGATCGGGCCTTGTCCCCAGTTGCTGCCGACTCCCTCCTCCCCTTGGCAGGTGCCTGGGCACCTGGGCAGGACAGAGAAGAATGTGGGCGACATTGACCACTCTGACTGTCAATAGCAGTGACACACATAAAACACTGTCCACAAATTGGAGCATGTGACTACTTCAGTGGTTCACATATTGCCTCCACAATAACATCTAGGCAGGTCATAGGATGCATTGCAAAAATGAACACTAGATGTCACTGTTCAGATCATCCACATTCCTGCCCTACAAATCATTAACTGCAACTCAGGGCTGACCCTCAATAAGCAAACAACCATGTGTGATGGCCTGCACAGTCCTCCAAGTCGCCTACCTGTAGAAGTACCAGCGATGTTGGCTGTCTGTGGCTCCGGACCCTCGGTAGCGGATCGGGCCTTTCTTCTTCTTCCCCCTGGAAAACACAAATTACCTCATGTCACTGAACTGTCCACACCGTGCATCAGACCCTGGGCCCTCGCGCATCACCCACACTCCTGGCCCACAAAGCATGAGCTGCAACCGGGCTAAAGCACCATGGACACACAAGCATGTCTGAGGCCTGCACGTCACCTACCTGCACTTGATGGACCAGGCTGCTGGCTGTCTGGGGCTCCTGACCTTGGTGGCGGATCGGGCCTTCTCCTTCTTCCCCCCTGGAAAACACATCATGACCTCATGTCACTGAACTGTCCTCACTGTGCATCAATGCCCGAACCCTGGGCCTCAGCGATCACCCACGCTACCTTCTCCGTCGACCGCTTCCGGAATCTTGGTCCTCTTCTCCATCTTGTGTCACGCTGCATCGTCCTCTGGCTTCTCCCCCTGCGCTTCTCTGTCAATGGCGCGACGACGCCTGCCTGGTGGGTGGCCGTTGGCGGGTGTTTCGCTACATTCCGGCGCGAACTCTCCGGGGGCGTGTTTCTGGCTGCTATAAAAAAGACCCCCAATACGAGGCTCCGCGCATCGCCGGTTTCCCCCGGACGTCGAAGATTCGCTGTACGACCCCCCGACGTCGATCTGTGGTTGCCGATTCCACGCAAATCTACTGACCATGTGAGTAGTCTCGCTTTGTAGGTGTTGCCAACTTCGTCCGATGTGCTTTTTGCTTCCATGGTGCTATGTGTTTTTCGCCCGATTCTGTCCCTGTTTGTTTGGGCAGCTGGTGTCTGTTTGCGCCCATTCCGGCACCTCGCCGTTCCTGAGGATGCGATTCGGCGCGCGATTGCCGTTGTTTGGCCTCTGACGTATTCCACCATATCTCAGTACCATGTGTTAGTGAGCAGAGCATGTGTTTGCCGACTGTCGCCGATGTGTGTGAGGGCCTCCTGTGTGCTAGGTTGTTTTCGCTGATTCAGTGTCCCCGTTTGTTTGGCGGATCCGGCGTGTCTGTTGCGCCTATCCGGAACATCGCCGATTCATTTGAGCGTCGGCGATTTCCGGTCCACGCCGTTCCTTGAGGCCTCAGATTCCACCCTATCATCAGGGATTTTTTTTTATTGTGAGTAGTGCAGAGCAATGTGGTTTTTGCCGATGCTAGAATATGCATAGAATATGTTGACGTCATGCATGGTCTCGAGACGTCATGGTGTAATTGGGATGATTGTTATAATTGTGATTGGTGTAGGGGTGCTCTAGTGTCATGTGTGAAAGTGGGGATGCCCTTTATGACGCTGCCCATTGTAATGTCAGTATGTGTAGACTTTCCACCATTGGACAAGGGCATGGCCCCTGTGACTCAGGGATCCAGAGAGAGATGGGGAAGTTGGAGGAGAGGCGGAGTGTTCTCATGAGTCCATCTGGGTTGCTTATTGACTTTGCACTACTGTAGATTTTGTTTCATCTTGTGCGGACATTTGTGCTCTCTTTTACAGCAGGCCTGGCCCCCAAGGGAAGAGGAGTGACTACCTGGAATGTACCCCTGAGCAGCTGCGGAGTTCATGTGACAGTATCGCCAACTGCCTGCCTGTGGAAGTCAGAGCCCTGGGACTATTCCAACAAGGCACGTCAAGCACAGGCGTTATCAACACTGTGACCTTCTGCAGGGGCTTTAGCCCACCGCTAATGACTGACTCAAGAATAAGTCAACAACCTGGCGGTCGGTCTACAGAAGGCTCAGGAAAGGTGGAGGAAAGCAGGCGGTCGGGGGGCAGTGTGTGGTTGAGGAGTTGGGCCTGGTCTGGTACTACGACTTGACTGTTTGTGCAGGACCAGGGACAGCCGAGGCATCACCTCCACGTGGAGGCAAGGATGAGGGTGAGGTGGCCTGAGGGCCCAAGGAACTTGACCCAACCCAGGAGGATGGTTCCACTCTGGAGCTCCCTGGCAGGTGAGGTGGTTGATACTGTTTTTGGTCTGTAATTGTCAGTGTTCACCATGTGGTATGCTTGTCACTGACATGTTTTTCTCACCCTCAGGACGACCTGGTCCCTGTATGAGGAGCGCTGTCCCTCATATGAGAGGGCCTGGTCCCTGTTGTATTGAGGAGGAGGGAGCCGTCGGCAGCGTTATGTCCCCTCCGCGCTCCTCAATGGTCCTGCAGGGTAGGAGAGTAGCCTGGGCCTGAGGAACAGCCTCACCCGGACCCGTGCAGCAGATCCTGGCAGCAGGGCGGAAGAGTGTGAGAACTATGGTCTGGTTATTGCTGCCAGAGTGCGCAGGGCATTCTGTGGCCGCGGGAGCGGGAGGCTGCACAGGACCTGATGACTGAGTGGCGTGCAGGGCATGCAGGGAGCAACTGGAATGCTAACCCCGGACGGCTTCTGGTTTCATCGTTGATGCCCGTGGAGGACCCACTCTGCATCATCGTGGCCAGCCTGTGCACCAGCCCACATATTTATGGCCACAAAGTAACCGGTGAGGGGGGTTACATTACCAGCGCTGTGAGCACCTGTGTCTGTGACCTGCGGTTTGTTTTCTGGGCCATGATGGTAATGGCATTGTGTTCATTTATTATTTGTTTGAAAACACAGCACATACTGTTTATTTACAGTAATATTTATTTTGTTGACGATATTTTTTTTAACAGGTTTTGAACTTAACTCATGCCTAATCTAATCTGGAACTGGTCTGATGCCAGTGAGGGCCCTGGTTTCATTGCGCATGAACGAGGTTCCATCACCGGTGTTTGATGTCCTTCCACATCAACCATGCGTGGTGGGCAATAGGTACTGAATTGTGCCGGCGGGGGGGAAGTTGTGGAGAACACAGCTCGCCAAACAACTTGTCCACTCTGTGGGGGGCCAAATTTTATGGTGGTGAGGAACACCTGAACCGCTGGGAGAGACTGAATGCGTTTCCACCACCCTACGGGCCCGGGAGAGGCGGTAGTTGAAAACCGCCGCTGCAGGTGTCGAGAACGCTTCCCAAATGGTTTCAGGAGGTTTCATCGCGGGAAAGGCCTCATCAGCCACAAACTGTTACTCCCGAGGGGGTCCCAGGTTGTGGCCACAGGTTCTCACAGGGGTGCAAGGGGGTTCTAGGTGTACAGGGTTTTCCCCGAGCCGCCCCTAATGGGAGATAGGTCAGGTGCCTTGAGGGGGCCCTGTGACTTTTCTCACGCTGGTACCGAGGTCTGCCCCCCGTGTTTACCACGCGTTGAACCCCAAGGAGGATAAGGACGAGGTGAGTCTCCCCTTGAGGGTGCATCCGAGATGCGAGGGGGGGGGTACAAACAGGGATGAGACGAGAGATGGTCGGCAGAGTTAGGTCAGGGTGGCAGCAACTGTCGGAACGATGTTGACGAGCGTAGTCGAGGCAGGGCGATAATCGTGGGATAATTCGGGGGGAACAAGCCAAGTCGGGGAGAAAGTGGATGTCGGGGTCAAGCAGTGGTTGGTACAGGATATCAAGATTCTAAGGCACAAGTCACACATCAGTAGCTGAAACGACAGCCTGGACACGGGAAGGTCTTCCCTTACTATGCAGTGCTGTCTATGACCAAACCCAGGGATGGTGGGTCTCCACCTGAATTGGCTCCAAGTATGCTTTAAAGCTCAGGTGAGATGAGCGCGCCCCTAGGAGTCCCACTCAGACTGGAAGCAGGACATGAGAGCTACCAGCCCCGGGGCTGCTGAGGATTGACTGAGGTAGGGACGAGTATGGGAAGGGGGTAAAACAACACAAAGTTCAGCCACACCACGTTTGTGTCTAAAGAAGTAAGTTGAGGAGCTTGCTCTTCATCTGCCGAGCAAAATTCAGTGCAGACCTTACACCACCATCAGATATGCGCCCATTTTCCCCACATCCACCATCAGGAACTTTAGCTTGGCATGACAGAGCTAGCATGACAATGCTATAGAAGCCCTTTGTTAAAATTAATAGGAGCCAGAGTTCCTGGGGTTGGCGATGCGGACGTGTTTCCCATCCAGCACTCCGCCACAGTTGGGGAAACTGCCCAGATGTCGCATATTGCTGCGACAATTCGCCATTCATCTGGGGTGGGGGTAAGTGGAAGACAAGTGAAACAAACTTTAGAGGTATACTGACTCAACACATTTCAAATAGATAGATCAATTTGTTTGGACTTCAAGAAGTGGGGATGTAATGGATAAGGCCTGTGGCATACAAGGTGCATGTATGTGGCATCCATGGATGTGGCACCAGGACAGTCTGGGTACTGTGGTGTGATGGGTGGAAGGAGCAGGGCAACTGTATTTGTCAGCATTGGGATGCTGGACATCCCTTCCCCCAGGGAACATGGCCGAGACACCCCTGCTGCACAAAAGATTACCTGGGGGGGGGGGGGGATTTATACTAGGTGAGGTTTGTTTTGGGGTCACTATGGGTTCACCTATGGGTAATGGTTATCACAGTGTTTGTTACTTGACCAAGATAAAGCACTGGGCTCATTCATACACTAGCTCTTTTGATGAATGGTGCTTGATGGGAAAGTGGAGTGGAAGGTGGCTTTTAGTTTGGAGGGGGTTGTGGCTGGGACACCAACATTTCACATTGTTACATACCTGATATACTTGGGGCTAACTCATCCACAATGGCCTGGATGTTCCGGCACAATTCGTCCAGAGTTGTGCTGTAGATGGCACAGGAGAACTTGAGGTCCTCATAGGAGGTCCTGTTGCAGGAAGCGCGGGGGTACAGGCGTTCTCCGTGGGGATGGCTTCCGATATGGCTGTGTCCTCTTTGTCAAACCTGGGCGTCAGACACTAGCATGGTGAAGTTGGCGTCTGTCATGCGCAGGAAGTTCTTGTAGTCATCTGGGTGATTGCCCCTGAGATGTCTGAGTAGGGGCATGGTGGAATAAGTGTCCCTTCTGAGAAGCCATGACTTGGCCCAGAGCCTTCTTCTCCTCCTCCTTCTGATCTCCTTCTCCTCCAATACCCACAGCAGGAGTGCTGCCACCAGTCGTGTCCTCCACTCGGGCATGCTGTCCACGTGGTTTTGCAAGGTCCAGCAAATGTGATGGGAAAGCCACACACCCTCTTTATTGACTTGTGCTGGGAAATGGATACACCCAACCTGATGAGGTCATGGCCGATCGACTGATGGTGGGGAGTCTGATCGATCGGACACAGAATCATCCAGGAATCCGTAGGCCAAGGTGGTATGGCGCGATCGGACAGACTTAATTGGCTGATCGATCGGACCTCCGTTTCCCGCTGACATCGCCAGAATCGATCGGATAGGTGATCGATCGGCCATGGAATCGGAAAATGTATGGCTAGCTTAACAGTTATAGACCCAGACAGCCTAAGGTGCATATGGCCTGATGAAGCCGCATTTGGCGAAACATGTAGCCTTTGATGCACCTAACCCTTCATCATCTCTACACATAGTTTTTTGTTAGTCGTGGCCGCTATCCCCTATGTATGTCACGGGTCAGCTGGCTATTGATGCATTATATCTCTCAGTTTGGATATGATATATGTGTATTATGTACTGTTATAGTATTTACAAATAAAGTAATAATAATTTTATTTAACTCTCAACCCACTTGCATGATATACGAATAGCTATCTACTGGGTCACTACTCCAATTAAAGTCCCATGAGGGAACAGAAGGGAGTTTTTGGAGTATTTGTTTAGGGATTAGTGACCAAACTTGTCCTCCAATCCTGATTTGTATTCGTATTACATTAGGGAAGTGGTAATTTGTGAGGTCCAGAATGGATTATTGCCATTTCCTTTATTTCCCTTGGTAAAAATGGACTTTGACTTACAACCAACCCTTCTGAACGAATTAAGTTCGTAAGTCAAGGGTCCTCTGAATACATTTGTCAACAAGATAACCAGACCATAAGGTGTTGGAACGTAGTGCCAAGGACAAGTTCCATTTGCTAAAAAGGGGGATGTGAAAGTTGTCATTAAACTAAGGTTAGATCTTAAAGTGAAATCTTCAAGGGCTCACTGGTGGGTGTGTTAATTATTTACCTAATTTGCAATGTTGATCAGTGAATTCCTGTACACACTCAGGATGGACTTCTCTCAGCAGGGAGCACAGGATTAATTGTATTCTCTATTAGACACCTCGGCTCCGTGACCTTAGTCTCAGGTCAGTGATTGCTGACTCCAAATACTCCAAAGTCCTCTGAGATGTCTCCAGAGATAGACACAGAGAGACTTCAGTAGGGTCTCACTGGAAGATTTGGAGAAGCAATTTGCAATTGAAGAGGCTCAAAGATCCATGTTGACAGTGGACACTGGGACTTAAGCAGCCCATACACGGGTCAGATTTTCAATCAATCGGCTTAAAACGATCAATTTTTAAGTCGGTATAAAATTGTATGTCGATTGTATCATGGGCCATATGTAGTACAAGATTTTTGATCGATTTTCTTTTTCAATCGACATAACAATCGATCCAAAATAGTCCAATTAAAATTTCAATCAGAAGTGAGGTAGAATAGGTAGAAAAAATGGATCAAAAATTGGTTGACCACACTTGGTTCTCAAAATGCCGAACCAATTTTCAATCAACCGATCAAAATTTACCATCCAGTTCGATCAAATAACGACTGAATTTTCACTCAATTTTAATTGGATTAAGTCGATTTAACCAGGTGGGCAAAACTCAATTTTCAATCAATCGACTAAAACATTTATCGTTTTAAGTCGATTGATTGAAAATCTGACCCGTGTATGGGCTGCTTTATTGATGTTGGTGGTGCTTTTCTGACACAAAGTGTGATTTTTTTTTGGGGAGTTGGACTAACAATCAAAGCTTCTGGATTCCTCTTCGGGTTCTGCTGTGTTTTATGGTGGCCAACATGGAATAAGCGCCCTGCCTCTTGTGTGGTAAGTTTATATTTCTGCACCCTTAGCTCTTCACATAGGCCATCATTCTTTGTCCTCTGCTGAACCATAGACCATAATAGTGGTGAGTCAGGATTTCCATGAAATGTTTTTTGTTATTTTAGGGGCATTCAACTATAAAATAGTTTAATAATATTAAAGTCAAACATTTTATTAAAAAGAAAGACCAAAGCCCCCCATACACTGGTTTATGCTCGTGCAATAGAGGAGCCCTTGAGATCGATGACGTCATCGGTCTGCGCTCGAGCTTCACAGCACTTCTGTACCCTAGATCACTCTCGATCCAAAGAACCGTCGATCCCCCCCATCCAAGGTAACGTAAATCAAACAGGGTTTTCTAACATGTTGTTTCCCTGTTCGATCGAGTTGCCAGTGCCCGCTGGATTTTATTATCGATTCCAGCTATCACCACAAACGTGCATGGTTTGATTGTGCTTGAATCGATACAAAGTTGTGCATGCGATGCCTAGCTTAAAGCTATCCATACACGGTTCGACCTCTATTTATTCAATAGCCTTGTATCAAAAATACCTAGAAAACCCATCAGATACTTGTATGATCTATTAAAATTTACCAACATGTCTGATCCTATTTCCATCGATTTTATGATCAATTTCGCTTTTAGTCCGTACCTGTCAACCCTCCTGTTTTTTATGTGGCTTTCCCAGCCAAATCCTGATTTCACAAAATCAGGATTATTCCAGGGACTTTGAAATCAGGGTAATTTAGGAGGGAGGGGGCGTCACTCTCCCTCCTAAGTTCCCACCCCGCTTGTGCAGATTATGTGTGGGGTGGGACATTACTAGGAGAACAACGCCCTCTCCCTCCTCAGGGCTTGTTTCCATTGATGCGATCCCGCGCGTTTGTAGCCGCGCGGCCGCAAGCACAAACAACCGCATCCATTGGAAACCTCAATATAGTTTCCACTGGTGCGGTTGTGCGCGTTCGGGTGCGGATGCGGTTTAGGGCGCGTTTCTGAACGCTAGCTGCAGCGTTTTGAAACGCATCCGCGTCCCAACCGCATCCGCATAGAAAAAAAAAACTGCGTCGCAAAAACACACGAAAACACGCGACAACTATGCCATGCGTTCAGCCGCGCGGTTGCCGCGCGGCTACAACCGTGCGGCTACAAACGCGCGGGATCGCATCAATGGAAACAAGGCCTTAGTTAGGCAGGAACTAAATAGGAAGGGGTTTCCTTAAATCTCCAAATTCCGTAAGTGACGAGTCTGGTAGGAAACTGGAAGTATCGTCACATCCCGAATTCCTGGCCTGTGAAATTGACAGCTATGTTTTAGTCGATCCACTAGGCGTTCTGGAATCTATTTATGTTCGATCAACTTTAAAATTGATAATTTTTAGTTGATCAAGCCGTAATGCTAAGCACACATGGGTAGGTACCCGTGTAATCGACCCCCGATCAATCACAACATGGTTACATCACCACGCTGTGAATGATCGGGGATCAACTGAACGGAAATCAATGTGCACCACATGGGCACATTGATTCCTGTTCAATGGGGACCCGTGTGAATCACAACATGCTGCAAGCTGGGGAGAAAGCCAGCTAGCCTCACAGCTTCAGAGAGAGAAGTGCTGGATTCACACTGACAGCGGAGTCCAAGAGCAGCAGCTGCTCCAATACTTTGCATTGAGACTCACGTCTCTACAGTATTCAAAGTAACATGTTGGAAACCCATTCAATCGAGTTTCATTGAGCGGACTCTGTTCATCTCGCTCGAAGGAAGACACACATAGGTAGATTTGTAAACAGATTAGAGTACAATCAAGCACTAAAGGCTTCTGTTGAGCTCCTATTCGAGAACCACTGTTTATAAGTCTCTAAATCAGAGTAGAAATGTTTATGGTATATGGGAGGATACAGAAGGTGGAAGAGCTTACAGTAAAATAAGGGGAAGATAGAAGAAAACAGTATGTTGCATCCGGGGGAAATGGAAAGAAGAATTACCAGCTTTGGGATAAGTTGCGATGATCACATCATCAGGCCTGGCTTGAAACTCCTTCACCGATTCCCAGTTAGCTGCAACATCTGCTCCTAAAGGGATCCCATCAACAAAGACCTGACCCTTCAGGGTGGGAATGTCCATTCTGCATATTAATAGAACATAATAAATAATATTATACTATGTGGCCAACATCCCAAACAGAATTAAAAAGAGAACAGATGAAAGGATAAACCAAATACATCATCAATATTTTTTACCCTGATACAACAGAGGCATGGGGACATTAAAGGCCGAGATTGACAGAATAAGAGAAAAACAGTTCACAAAATTAATAATCAAAATTGACACATGCATTTGCTGTCACCAGAGTGATCTCTTGTACATAAAAAGATGGACATGTGGTATCCAATGTCGTGTAGGTTCAACCCCAACCGTGCCGTTATCTACATCCTTTATGGTCTATCCCACTGAGTGGCTGGCCTAAATGGCTCTCTGCCATTGTGTCAGCGAACGCACACTGAAGACAAAGTCGTCATTGGCGGGTGCCGGTCGACGCTATGTATGGACACCCCAGAGCGTCTCACACACACGGGCAGCAGTCCTGGCAGTATACCATCTCAAGAGGTTTCCTGCAAAGAAGAGTGGGCAAATTTTGCCAAGTCAAAATGTGCCATGCTGATATACTCACACCCAAAATGTGCCATGCTGATAGACTCATCCCCAAAATGTGCCATGCTGATAGATTCATACCCAAAATGTGCCATGCTGATAGACTCATCCCCAAAATGTGCCATGCTGATAGACTCATACCCAAAATGTGCCATGCTGATAGACTCATACCCAAAATGTGCCATGCTGATAGATTCATACCCAAAATGTGCCATGCTGATAGACTCATCCCCAAAATGTGCCATGCTGATAGACTCATCCCCAAAATGTGCCATGCTGATAGACTCATCCCCAAAATGTGCCATGCTGATAGACCCATACCCCAAAAGACTAAGTTCTGTAATAAAAGCAAAAGGTGCTTCAACAAAGTATTTGTTTAAGGGTGTTGACACTTATGCAACCACATTTTTTTTATATTTCCTTTTTCGTCCACCTAGAAGATTTCACTTTGTTTCCCATGTAAGTGGTACAGTTTATAGGTCACATTAAAGGTGGGAAAAGTTCTAAAATGATTTATCTTTGTCTAATTTTTTTTACTGCTCAGGAACCTGACATTTTACAAGGGGTGCGTAGACTTTTTATATCTACGGTATTATTATATATATTATGGCTGCTCCTTTTTTTTATCAAATGGGCAAACCGCTAGGGAGGTTAAGATATACACATCAACGCATTTCTGCAGGATGAAGTAATGTTATATGGTCTCCTTCATGACTTGCGTCAGACCGAAAATGATTCCCTACAACCAGACGCAGATCATAGGACCATAGACTAAAGGCTGCCATACATGGGTCGATGTCCATGATATGTCCGCCTTCGAGATGACATCATGCCCAATATCGGAGGAGATGGAGGCCCAGCACTGCTGCATCATCCAGCTCAGCCCATGGTTTGCATGGGGACACGCGGTGCCCATCTAAAGCAATGGCATGGCTGCATTAGATATGCACCAGATAGATGGACATTAGCACGCACGGCTTAATTGCAAACTCACTGGAGATGTAGTGAAGGGTTGGGGTATACTACAAAAAAAGTATGGCTCTAACACATATAGTTTTTGCATAAATTAAGTTCAAACTCAAGTCAAAATGTCGAAAATCTGAATTTTGACTTTGAACTTGAACTTACTTTATGCAAAAACTACATGTGCTAGAGCAAAAAAAATTTTTTTTAATTTTCCCTCAACCCTTCTCTACATCTCCAGATAATTTTTGTGATGATACCATGTTAAGGGTCTTTGCAATTAACTAGAATTTACAGTACGGAAAAATATTCAGACCCCCTTAAATGTTAAACTCTCTGTTATATTGCAGCCATCTGCGAAAATCTGTTAAGTTCTTTTTTTTTCCGCATGAATGTACACACAGCACCCCATACTGACAGAAAAACACAGAATTGTAGACATTCTTGCACAGAAACACTAAAAAATCACATGGTCCTAAGTATTCAGACCCTTTGCTCATATATTTAACTCAGGTGTGGTCCATTTCTTTAAATAATCCTTGAGATGGTTCTACACCTTCACTTGAGTCCAGCTCTGTATGAATATACTGTTTGGACTTGAATAGGAAAGCCACATCTGTCTATATAAGACCTTACAGCTCACAGTGCATGTCAGAGCAAATGAGAATCATGAGGTCAAAGGAACTGCCTGGAGATCTCAGAGACAGAATTATGGCAAGGCACAGATCTGGCCAAGGTTACAAAATTATTTCTGTGGCACTTAAGGTTCCTAAGAGCACAGTGGCCTCCATAATCCATGAATGGAAGACACTTTGGATGACCAGAACCCTTCCGAGAGCTGGCCATCCAGCCAAACTGAGGTATCGGGGGAAAAGAGACTTGGTGAGAGAGGGAAAGAAGAACCCAAAGATCACTGTGGCTGAGCTCCAGAGATGCAGTTGGGAGATGGGGGAAAGTTGTAGAAAGCCAACCATCACTGCAGCCCTCCACCAGTCGGAGCTTTATAGCAGAGTGTCCCGAAAGCCTCTTATCAGTTTAAGACACATGAAAGCCTGCATGGAATTTGCCAACAAACACCTGAAGTACTCCAAGATGGTGATAAATAATATTATCTGGTCTGATGAGACCAAGATAGAACTTTTTGGCCTTAATTCTAAGCGGTATGTGTGGAGAAAACCAGACACTACACATCACCTATCCTATACAGTCCCAACAGCCTCATGCTGTGGGGTGTTTTTCAGCTGCAGAGACAGGACAACTGGTTGCAATCGAATGAAACATGAATGCAGTCAAGTACAGGGATATCCTGGACGAAAACCTTTCCCAGAGTGCTCAGGTCCTCAGACTGGGCCAAAGGTTTACCTTCCAACAAGACAATGAGCCTAAGCACACAGCTAAAATAACAAAGGAGTGGCTTCACAACGACTGCATGACTGTTCTTGATTGACCCAGCCAGAGCCCTGACTTGGCTGTCCACCAACGTTCACCATCCAACCTGGCAGAACTGGAGAGGATCTGCACGGAGGAATGGCAGAGGATCCCCAAATCAAGGTGTGAAAAACTTGTTGCTTCTTTCCCAAAAAGACTCATGGCTGTATTAGGTCAATGGGCGCTTCTACTAATACTGAGCAATACTTGAACTGAATACTTAGGACCATGGGATATTTCTGGTTTTCTTTTTTAATAAATCTGCAAAAATGTCTGCAATTCTGTGTTTTTCTGTCAGTGTGGGGTGCTCATGAGGAAAATTAAAAACTTCAAAGATTTTACCAAATGGCTGTAATATAACAAAGAGTGAAACATTTAAGGGGGTCTGAATACTTTCCGTACCTTGTCCTTAAGTGTTCATTCACTTGGTCAAAAGGGAACACGTCTTTCCACCAACCAATTGATCAGGAACTGGGTTTCCTGGTTAGTTTTCAGGCAGTTGCCCATTTGGTTTACATGGGAGTGGTTGTCAGCATGTGACAACAGCTGGCTGTCATCGCCCCGACACCGGCCACGTGAACTGATCTTACCTGGCTTGTCCACACCTTCACTTAATTGTTCTGTTTATCGTGATATAGTACTCTCCCCTAATCTACAAATGCTTAGGAACAGGAAAACAAGTGTTTCATTGATTGATGTACAAGGGTCATTCCTTATGCTGTCTACATATGCTACATAGTGTTTGTTTCACATTCAAAATAGATCAATCTTTGAATTTCAACAGATAAATACAATTCAACATATCGAAAGTCAAAACTTTTTTTTTCTATATTATATTAAGCTGGCCATAGACGTCTCGACCTGTAGCAGACTCATTAGAGCAGTGGTGGGTTAAAAGGTAGGCTGCATCGCTAAAGGGCGGCACATAACATCAATCCAGATCCTCCACCTGTCGACATATCTCAGCAAGCCGTGGACCAGATTTTACAAATAAATAACTGCACATTGGGTGTGCGTAATTATTCAGTCCCCTTTGGTCTGAGTGCAGTCAGTTGCCCATAGACATTGCTTGATGAGTGCTGTTGTATAGGCGAATATTGGGAGCAACAACACCATGAAGTCCAAAGAACACACCAGACAGGTCAGG
>CM070041.1:43795769-43813554 GCA_036250615.1 Ptychadena robeensis | reverse complement strand
TATTGACTCAGGGGGCTGAATAATTACGCACACCCTACTTTGCAGTTATTTATTTGTAAATATGTTTGGAATCATGTATGATTTTTGTTCAACTTCTCACGTGTACACCACTTTGTATTGGTCTTTCACATGAAATTCCAAAAACATTGTATGTAGTCATGTTTGTAGCTGTAATGTGACGAAATGTGGAAAAGTTTAAGGGGGTTAAATACTTTTGCAAACCACTGTATAATTCAAACATAATATACCCTAGTTAAACTGCAAACTATATGAAATGAGCTCCTAAATGTATTAGATTGTAAGCTCAATTGGGAATGGTTTTCTCATCCTCCAGTGCCATGGTTTGTATATCAATCTGAGCTTGTGTTACCTTTCAACCCTTATATGATGCACAGCGCTGCGTAATATGTTGGCGGTTTAGAAATAGAAGTTAATAAAAAGTGGCTCTGCTGCCCTTAAATCCCTGCTTTGAACACAAATATGACGGAATATAACGGATGTCAATGGGCCATGACACAGATGTCTACCCCTGACCCATCACTTCGAACCTCGGTCACGTTTATGTGTTTAGGCTTGATGTATGATGGGTCCATTGACAGTCCATGGATGCTTCAGACAGACATATAACTAATGTACCTGGGTGCGTTATGTCTATGGCAGCCCATTGATTTAAAGGTGTGTGTTATGTGGCAAGGCCGTTATCTTATAAACGCTCTGGGGGCAACGGGAGGGTTGCATATTGTATGCACTGACATTGTATGAATGGCATCCAAGCGCATAGTGGAGCCATAGCCTTAAGGTGCCCATACGTGCATAGAGAGGTGCTAGATTGATGACCGCTTTGAGCGCCTAGTGCATATCTAATGCGATCATCCCTGTCTTCGAGCAGGATCAATCAATCCAGATCGAAGACAGGGTTATTGGACATCACAGTCAATGTGCATTGCTTTGGATGGGGACCACGAGCAAAGCATTGGCTGAACTGGGTGATGCAGCAGTGCTACGCCTCCAGCTCCTTCGATATTGGGCTTAGCGCGGTGACGTCATCACGTTGAGCTCGAAGGCTGATCAATCTTACGACCATCGACCCGTGTATGGCAGCCTTTAAGTTCCCCATGCATGGGTCGATTTTTTGCTCGATTCCCGAACAATTGATCGGTTGTTGGGGAATCGAACGTGGCCATCCGCTTCAATAAACCTAGATTGAACAGGAAACCAACCTGTTGTTAAAACCCTGTTTAATTGCCATTACTTTAGATGGGGACCAGGATCCTTAACCAAATTATCAATCAGGAATTGATTGCTCTAAGTGTTGCACATCGATTCGCTGTTAAACCGATGGCGAAAGTTTGATCGAGCAGGGATCGATCCGTGTATGGGCAGCCTTATGCCTGCCATACACACCCCGACGTGTGCAGACAGACCAGCTCCGATATGCACCGGAATGCACACGTGATGACGTCATCACGTTTGCACCCTGGTGCATTATGGGGCCCCTTCAGTCGGCCGGCACCCTTTGTGTGCCGGCCATTAGCTTCAATGAAGACGCCGGTCTTTATTGAAGCTAATGCCATCGGCTTCCATCGGCCAGAGATTATCGGACATGTCCGTTCATGGCCGAGCTGTGGGGCGACAGGGATCTGTCGCCCCATGTGGGCACATGCCAATAAGCGGCCGATTTTTCCGCTGATTTCCGCCATCGGTCAGGTGAAAAATCGGCCGCTTATCGGCATGTGTATGCCAAGCATTCGTTTCTCAAAGACCTTTGTAATCAAATCATTTATATCTATCACAAATACCAATGACAAAGGCCCCCAGGATACTCTCATTCACCCCATATACAACCTTCAATCACAACAGCCTTACCATTGTAACCCATTTCCAGAAAAAAAATCGGACCAACCTCCATTCAAATACCCTAACACACCTTCCAAGCTTCAAAGGAGGGGCACAATTTCATTTGTGCTAACAATTTTGTAGGGAGGGGAACAAAATGCATCTTTGGAGTGGAAAGACCCAAACAACAAACCCCACATATCCAATCAACAACCGACCTTCATTTTCACCAATAAATAATAATGTACCACCTTCCAGTCTTCTTCGAGCTCCAGTCATGTCAGCACACCCTACATATCAGTCCCATGTCTAAATTCCCACTATATATATATCCAGGGGTGCACATAACTTCTTTAGTGAGCTCCTCAGATGAATACCAGTAGATGGTGTTTGGTACTCACCCCATATGTAAGGTGGGCTACCTCACTGTCTCCCTCATTGTCCTCTGCTTCAATTAGCTGTCTCCATCCACAGGTCACCAGCTGGCTTTGGGTCAAATGTAACTCTCACAGTACAACATGTTTGAACCCCCAAATCTCATACCTCAGTAGTACAACCCTGACATTTTCTGGCTTAGTAACTAACGCCTCAAACTTCCTGCAGTCCAAATGTCATACTTTCATAGTCATATTCCAGCTGTCACTTCTGCTTTTCTCTTCTCAGATTTTACCCTTACATATGTCTACTCTGACTTTCACCCTCCAGATCTCCAACACACTTAGACGTCCAATCTTTTTTTGGGATTATTAATTTACATTCCCAGTGTCACCCCCCTAACTGCAACCTTTCATAGTTATTCATGTTTCCCTGCAGTTATCCAAGTGACATAAATTGTATACATGTAACATTTAGCTGCGGCCGCCCAGACACGGAGCGCCTCCAAGTTATTAGTACGCATATGAGCTGTGTAACAATAATGCAGGTACGCAGAGCTAGGTTTTGGCCCCTTTTAAGTACCAGAGCACCACTTATGTGCACCCCTGTATATATGTCAGATTTTCATATATAATCTATATGTCTTTAAGTAGGGAAGCGGAGAAAGTATAACTTACGTGTCTTCCTCAAATTGGCTCATTTTATATTATATGAATATTGTGTAAAAAAAAAACAGGATTTATAAGCTTGTAGAAGCTCAACAATCTGCTTGTACGCTTGGTTACTCATTACCAGTTCTAGTCAAACATTAATAAAATGTTGGCAACATAGTCAATGGCATCCTTATAAAGATGTAGATATGTATTTAACCGCTGTCACCTGACCGTGAGGATTTTATTAGAATTGGGAGACAGAGTGCAATTTATGTAATTAAAATATTATAATACACTGCCTGTCCCAAAAAATTTTGCCCTCAGAAATCGTAGGGCCCAAAACTGGAAAATTTTCTGCACCCTCCCCTTGCCAATACTGTAAGAAATGATTGAGCAAGATGTTGAGTAGGGGTGGGGGGTTGTTGGAGCCATCTGAAAAAGTTGTTGAGGGGGGGGGGGTGCGAGTAAATGTGTTGATGGATGGCACACACGGAATCCTGCTTAGATGTTTAGATCGACCAACAGTAGTTGAAATCAAACTTGTTGTACAAGTATCTGATGGGTTTCACTAGATTTGTACGCAATTCTCAAAAATGAATATGAATGAATATAGGAGTTGTTTTGATGCCTTATTCATTTCTAAAAGGTAAAAAACATACCTGGCAATAATTTGAATAATAACACTTTTAACAATATTCCTTAAGGCTATGTCTCCACTGCATTGTGTGCTCCGTCGGGACCCCTATGTTAAGTGCAGTGCTTGGTGGGGCCCACACGGAGCACATACCCGTCCGCTAATGCAGGAGTTTAACGTACTGCATTATGTTAACTTAGGGGGTCCCAACGGAGCAAACAACACAGTGAAGACATAGCCTTAGGTTCCACTATGGATTAATGATGCGCTACGTTAACGGATACAATAAACGCAACCCATGCATTTGGGATGCATTAGGAATCCGTGAAGGGAAGGCCTAAACCCTAAAATTGTATTTGTAATTGTAATAATTAAATTAATTATTACATATAAAAGCACATTTCACATTAATAGAACATACCCCCTAAAACGGTTATTTGTAAAAATTTAAGAAATGTTTACATATAAAAAAACAAAAATATCCACCGTTAGGGCCATGAATAATTAATTAATTTATTGATTTAAGCCCCCCATAGATGCTTCGATCTGCGGCCGTTTGACCGCCGTGCCTGTTCATGCTGAATGCTTGGCGGTTGATCGGCCGCAAATATAGGTGCCCACCTTAAGCAATCCACCAGAAAAGCCACACAAGTTGGTCACACGGTGGTCCACGCTGGCAGTAGTTTGGTCAATCGTAGTATCTGATGGGAATCCATGTTTGAGTGGCACATACAGGATTCCTGTCAATTTGGTGGACAACTGATCACAGCGTGGTGGCAACACCACGCTGCGATCAGTCGCCGGCAAAACGGGGATCTAAATGTCTATGGGCATTTGGCAAACTTGGGGGAGAATTATTCTTTCTCTGTTCAATACATTTTGGCATACAATAAATCCCTGTTTTTATAAAAGTAAGAGCTCTCTCTCCCACTCCTTTCTAGTCACCCCTGTTACTTCTTCTCATGGGTATTGTTGTTGCTAGGTTACCAACACCCAGCTGCGGCCTAGTTCTCCAAAATAACTTCTCTGAATTGTTATATGTACAATATTAACACATGTATTAGAAAACAGTATATGAGTATTAAAAGCATAGTTGGATATATGATAAGTAAATGACTCTTCTAACAGGGTATTTCTTTTAAACATCATAATGCCTCATCTCCATAGCAATGCGGCAGCCATTTTGTGATACCACATTCTCCCGCATTGTGCAGACTCCATGGAATGGGGGTAAAGGAGGCTAATATTTACCTCACATGAATTTACATTCTGAGAAGCTTTAGGATAAGAAAATTACTCTTCTGATAGGTATTCCTTTTAAACATCATAATACCTTTGCTTCTTTGCAATGTGGTAGCCATTTTGTGATACCACATTCTCCCGCATGGTGCAGAAAGGGCCAACATTTACCTCACAAGAATTTACATTCTGAGAAGCTTTATAACTTTACTCTACCTCTCACTATTCCAGTAGTAAGTTGGTTTTGGGATGGACGAACAACAAATTTAATGTTACATTCGATAAATGAACGAACGATGTTCGACAACAACATCGAACAAAAAATCTAATTGGCAGTTGATTTAAGAAAAAAACTACACATGTAAACCCACCTTTAGCTGGTGGATAAGATAAGCTGGGTTCATATATACTTGTAGTCTCTCCAGTTCAGCTACCAAAAAACAGTTTTGTATCTCAGTCCTGATGAGCAGCATAGGCAATATTTGAATTTGCATAATTTCACAAATTATTCTCCAAATATTGAAAGCAAATTTGAGATCTGCTGTTATTTACTTCTGCATTTACTATACTACTTCTGCACTTGTACATGCCAATATTGTGATCGCAATGTCATGGCGACATCTAGTGGCAGAATGTGAAATAGCAACTGCAGTGTTTTCACCACATGAGAACACACATGCAATACATAGTACTTTCCAATAGAACTTCAAATACTCAAGATTATGAAGATATAGCACTATATTCGAGATCTTTGCAAATTCTCAAAGTGCCAATATTCACAATAAAAATTTGTGATTGGAATATTCCCGCTCAACACTATATCTCAGTACTGAAGCCTTGTACACTAGATATTAAGGTCCAGACAGTGTTGGTTCTGTTTTATGGATAGGAGAAAGGTAAGGATAGCTAAACAGCACCCCGCTTTGTCTTCTCCCCATAAGTCATTGGGTGGAAATCCATCCTGCCCAATCATGGAACGACCAACACAGAATGTTGTATAGTTTTCAATCTATTGTGTATCTGAAGATTAATCTAGCATCAGAGCTTCTTACTAGAGCTGGTGGTATGATTTCTTTTCATCATTTATAGCATCATCACCAATGACTCCAGGGATGTGAGGACTTGAGACACCGTTATCAATGCCGCTTGCCTAATAACTGTGCACAAAGTGTACCATATTTTTAACAACAATTTGGCCACAGGTGGTCATGCCTTTGCTATCCACCCACTAGACAGTCCCAAAAATATAGTAGGTCTAAATAAAGAATATATTTGAAGAGTAATAAGCTTGCGCAATAAAGGAATCCCAAAGGGACTGTAGGGTCCATCTCTGTTTTCAGGGGTGGACATCTCATCTTCTCCCAGCCAGTCTTCCTGCTCACAACATTTCGGTAAACCTAAATAAAGCAATGCACTGATGTGGAAAACCAATAATGTATTAAAATGATCTAAATGTACAACACAGAACACAATTCTAGGATGTATATAGTGAAAGTACCCTTATATATGCACATGTGTACAAACCCTTCAGCTAGGCCAGGGGTGGGCAAACTAAGGCAAACACATCTCTCATCTATCATTCGTGATGCCAGGGATGCATGGAATTGGCACACTTATTGCGGGTCGACCATTACAGGCTCTTGGTCTGGCCCCTTTATCAAATTTAAGAAGCTAATGTGGCCCACGAGTCTTAAAGTTTGCCCACCTCTGAGCTAGGCATACGCAGTTAGATTTTTCGTTCAACAATGTGATAAATTCCAAACAGATCAATTCTGTAAGTACAATCCCCAGTAGTACAATATCAAGATACTTGAACCATCGACTGGACCCCACCCTAAGTAACGACCAGGGATTGCAAAGGTGGTAAGATTAGTTGCGTCACCTATCTCACAGGAATTGACCCATGTATGAACAGTTTGGCTAAGTTTTGGTGTACATGACTCAAGCAATGGGATCAGCTGTGTTTGCACAAGCTACACATAGGTAAACCTTATTCCCTATTTGAAACAGAATGCCCTGGGGGAGGTCCAAGTTATTGGTCCCTTCAGGGGAAAAAAACATCCTAAATGTCAGGTTTCTGTGTAAAGCTAGCCATACACGGTTCAATTGACTGTTCAATTGATTTGATGCGACCGATTATTTTAGTCGGTCGATTGAAAATTGAATCATGTCCACATTGAACTATAGTTTCAATTTGATTTAAATGTTCAATTTGCTTGATCGAAATTTGATCGGACCAGTTGGAAAATTTTAATTGATTGCTACCACATCGAGTGTAAATTAAATACTATTCCTTGTCCCGACCAATTGTAATTAGATCCAATCAATTAGCATACTGTAACATCCGAGGAGGGCTTTTTATCTACTGGTCGGCAGTGTAGGATGTATGTATGCCATATATATAGAATTGTTTTATTTTTTACATGACAGGATATAAGCTATAGGTTATTTATCCAATTTGCAGTAATGTGATTGTACTAAATGTACCATGTAGTGAAGGTGCGTAGAGATAATATGAATTTTTTCTAGTTACTAATATTATCCTTTTTTAGATTTAGATTTAACACTACCTCTGACCTGATCCTGCGGTGTTCAGCCAGGTGATGTGTGCTCAATTGGATAGGTCAGCTGCTGGGTACCACACCCACCCCCTACATTGTGTCCCCCGTTGGCCTAACGCCCCTCCCCTCTCCTTTTCGCCACCCCCCTCCGCCTTCTCTCCTTTGCCCTGGCCTGGGACGGGACCTCTAGTATATTTTATCGATAATGCCTATTCGACATGAGGTTATTTCTTATATGAGTAATATTTTTTATGTTTCACTGACAGTAACTGTATGTTTTTCCCTAGAATAGACCTACTTGATAAATCCTCCTGAAGAAGCGGCTTTAGACCGCGAAACTTGTCAAGGTCAGAGGTCAACACACAGGTCATATGTATGATACTGGACTTATTATTGATTTATTGATGTCAAGATCCACCTTCCTGCAGATTGTATTGGATCTTTTCTGTACCATAATTTGTGATTAAAACTGTCACGTTATCTACTAATTTACTTTCGATTTATTGATATGTTATGACCACTAGTGATGATCGCAAATATTCGGATTCCGAATATTAATTGCGAATATCGACAATTTGGAAATTCGCGAAGATGGTGAATAAATTGCTGAATATTCACAATTACGGATATTCTGTATTTTTTTTCCATTACACATGCCTCTCAATGCAAGTGGACGAATGGGAAGGCTGCAACAAGAGCTTAGCAACACTCCCTGCGACCATCAACAGTTTTTAAATCGAATATTGGGGTGATGCGAATATTTCGAAAATCTGCACTTTTGAAAATTTGCACACAAATTCGCGCCATGTTAAACATATATTGCGCATGCGAAATTCGCAATAAAAACTGCCGATATTCGCAAAAAAAAAAGCCAGAATATTGCCGAATGCGAATATTTTCCAAAAAATTCCAGGGTATATTATCTCTACGAATGTTGCCTATGCCGCCCATCACTAATGACCACATAAAAGTCCCTGGTTGTTTGCCAGTGCTTATCCTGACAAACTGGTGGCACCATAACGAGCCTGGCCTCGTGCCAACCTCTCTCCTCCATTTATAATTTGGGACTCTGGTCAAATAACCGAATGGTTCTCGATCTACATTTTATGTAGAGATAATATGCCCTGCCCTGTTCAGTCGCCACTATGACTGTAGTTAGACCACTATGATGACTCCGCATAGGTCAGGTTATCTTGAGGCTGCTATAGTAATGGAAATGTTTAAGGTCGAACACTCAATGTGGTGTGTCATTCAATTCAATTACAATATATATACGATTGAATGGTCGAATACTTCGATTGAATTGATGATCGATTTGTTGCAAATTAAACTGTGTATGGCTACCTTAATTCAGTTTGTGGTATGCACCGTTTTCGGCACCAGATACTTCACATTTTTCCAGTTTGTGCTTCACACACCAAATGTTAAACAAGAAAGCAAAAATACTTTGCCATGGTGTTAATACACAAAAAAAGTCGCCACCAAGAAAAAAGGTCACACACTCTAATATTTCATTGGATGGCCCTTAGGGTTGATAAGGGCATTGTTTGATAAGCTGTGGCATTGTTTGATAAGCTTTTAGCAATGTCACAAGATTTATTTCCATCCAGTGTTGCATTTTTCACCAAGATCTTGCGTTGATGATGGTAGAGTCTGACCGCTGCGCAAACCCTTCTCCAGCACATCCCACAGACTCTCAATGGAGTTAAGGTCTGGACTCTTCATTGGCCAATCCATGTGTGACAATGATGTCTCATGCTCCCTGAACCCCTCTTTCACAATGTGAGCCCAATGAATCCTGGCATTGTCATCTTGGAATACGCCCTTGCCATCAGGAAAAAAAATCCATTGATGGAGTAACCTGGTCATTCAGTATAGTCAGGTAGTCAGCTGGCTTCATGCTTGGAGCACATTCTGTTGCTGAACATGTCTGCTGTTGACCAACCGCAGCAACCCCAGATCGTACCTATTTGCTTAGTTAAATACAGGTGGTGACTTTTTTTTGGCCAGGCAGTGTATATAGTGGTAATAAATAACATAATAATAAAACTAGAGGCAGGATCCTGTAGAGTGAACTAACGTCTAAAAGATTTGCTTTAAAAACATTTGCTGACACATCGCTTTTTTTTTTTCTTAATCATCTTTATTTCTGGTTCTAGCATATGCAGTTTTTGTATACATTTGATTTATGAGAAAACTAGAATAAAATATCAAAAGCTAGACTTGAAACAGGCAAAAGTGTCAACTTACAATGTTTAATTTTTTTTTTAACTATTGAACCATCTCTACTATAAAAGAATATAAAATAAAAATTTTTTTTCTACTGACACTTCAAACTAATTTTCTAACCAGATCATTACCATCTAAAGCGAAGAGCATGCCCTTCCCTCCTTCCCATACTAGGCCCCATGCCGCTAGTTGAGGGACAGGGCATCTTCGCTACAGACATGTGATCAGAAAGTACCCTTTAACTCAGAAGGCTAATAAACGCTCAGAAGGCTAATAAGTAATTTGCCATCTGGGATATGAGTACAGTGGACCCTAGTGATACGACTGGCTCAAGATACGACCAGCAGGAAATACGACCAAAGTTTCAATTAACAACCAGAATTTGTTTATGGTTTCCAGGCGCCCTCCTGTGGCAAAGAGTGTTAATGACACTTTAACACTTACAGCCAATACAAACGCTATTGCCTGGGGGTTGCACCAAGGACCCCAGAGGTGTCCAGAAACTTTCCTCTGAGCTCAGATATATGAGCATACATGGGGTGTAAGCAAGGACCCCATAGGTGTCTACGAATTTCCCTCTGTGCTGAGGATGATCAGTGCATGTAAGGAGCTGTAAAATACTTGCACTCTCATGCACTCTCTTCCAACAGCCCTGTAAAGGTGCCCATACAGGGGTCGATACCCGTGCAATGCCACCATGCTGCGCTCGATCTCAGGTCAATCAAATGGGAATCATTTTGCACAACGATTCCCATTGCCTCATCTGGTGTTGTGAGCTATTTTCCTACCGAAAAAAGCTGCGGAGAGGAGGGGGGGCTTTGTCTATGTAGTTTACACAGCGGGGCTAGGCTCCGCCCCCTTACCCCTGCTGGGAGCTGATCACAGGCTGTGTGCTGTGAGGGGGGAAGCGGGCCGGCTCTCCCCACTGCTTGGTAGGTTGACTGGGATTTACGGACATGTCTGTTCCTAGTTCGACCGACCCTTTTCCAATTGATCCTGCTCAATGAAAGGCGTAAACGGCTCAGTTTTGTAATGGATTCGGGGCACAATCAAGCACCATGAATGTGCACATTATTTGACTGAGCTCTTATCTATTACAAAATCTTAGTTATCAGCTTCCATTCTAACACAAACTAATAATTAATTGAGATGCTCCCAGTTCTAATTCTGAAAACTCACTAATTGAACCATATCCTTCTAAAGTAAATGAATCTAACTGACAAAATAAAAAATTATAATTGTCAGCTCTCGTGGCAGATTCTACTAATGTTAATAAATTGGGATTCCTAACACACTTACAGAAAATGTATTTGACCAAAAGATTTATATTATAATATTATTAATCTGATGAGTTGTAAAATATTCTAAATTTGTCCTGTGGTCTGGTGTTTTGAGCTATTTTCCTACCGAGAAAAGCTCACAACACTGGCTGGGTGCTGCGGAGAGGAGGGGCCTTCTCTGTGTAGTTAACACAGCTGTGCTAGGCTCCACCCACTTTCCCCTGCTGGGAGCTGATCACAGGCTGTGTGCTCTGTGGGGGAAGGGGCCGGGCTCTCCCCACTGCTTGGCAGATCGTCCGGCATTTACAGACATGTCTGTTCCCAGTTTGACCAACCCTTTTCTATGGGGATTAATTGATTCTGCTCAATGAAAGGCATAAACATCTGCATTTTGTAGTAGATTCTGGCACAATTGAGCACCATGAACGCGCACGTTGCTTGACTCAAATCTATTACAAAATCTTAGTTATCAGCTTCCATTCCAACACAAACTAATAATTAATTGAGATGCTCCCAATTCTAATTCTCAAAACTCACGAATTGAACCATATTCTTTGTGGGGGATCAGCTCCAAATGGTTGCTTTCAAAGCATCAATCCAAACGATTGTTTATCTTTTAGGGCTCCTGCCCGTGTTCAAATCAGTCCAAAACAAAAGGTTACCCTCACAGGGGTTAAGATCAATCCAAATAAAAAGTCCAGAAAATGCCACACCACCTGGCTTCGCACCTTTTAACGTAAATTGATGTCCTTGGCTTCCCAGTAGCAACAGGCCTGGGCCTCACACGCTCTGTGATCCCCTTGTAGCAGCTGCCCCCGTAACCACAGGCCTAGGCCCCACACTCTTTGTGTGCCGCCTGTCCCCACTCGGTCAAAAGCCTTGTCACCAACTACATTGGGAGCTGTGTCTGAGTGGCTTCAGTCTCTTTTGTTAGGAAACACCCAGCCACCTCCCTGATCTCCATCAGGTGTAGTTCCTGGATGGAATGGGAAGGCCCAACCTGTTCCTTCCTTTCCCATCCCAGAACCCAGAATCCCAAAACTAAAACAGCACAACAACCTATTGTTGTCCAACAGTATCCTGGATTCCTTCCAGGATACCCCACCTGATGGTCCATTTACACCGTGACAGATGAATAGTCTGTCACATCTTCTAAAGTAAATTTATTTAACTGACAAAATAAAAAATTATAATTGGCAGCTCTTGTGGCAGATTCTACTATTTGTTTACAAATTTGGGATTCCTAACACACTTACAGAAAAATTTATTTGACCAAAAAATTTAATTAACGCAGCTACAACATTTTTAATGCGATGAGTTCCAAAATATTCCAAATTTGTCCTGTGGGTCAGTCGCAATGTCATTCCCTACTTTGTGACCTAGTCTGATAGGAAGATTAAACAACCGATTTTTGTAGCCATCAGCTGATTTCATTTACTCAAACGCATCTACATGAAAAGCAGCGCTGTCATCTGTCCGCTCACTAGTTAAAGGTTACATATACAGTACACAAACCCAAAGTTCAAGATGCTTGCCTGAAGTTTAAACTTTCTTTTACAGGTGAAATCCGCGATTTTCCCTGGAGATCTTACTATGCCGTTTACCGAATTTGTTGCTGGATGGATTTCAGGTAAAAACTATATCAAGTATTCATGCCATTGTGTGTGAGGGTTGTGTGTCATACACCTCTAGATCTCTCTGTCAGATATCCTTTAGATCTACCAACAGCTATGTAATATAGGGTCCTCTGCGTCTAAACACAGGTAGACTTGGTTTATATAGTCCCTCATATCACATTTTTTTGGTAAAGCAAAAGGAGATCTAAAGGAAATCTGGCAGAGAAATCTAAAGGTGTATGGGGCTATCAAAGGTCGTAGTATTCTCAGATTGTATTTTTGTGGAATCCTTGCTAGGTGCTATTAAGATAGTTTATTACAAGTACAAAGTACAGGTGAGAAGGATCTACTGTAGGTAATGCTTTCTGGAATACTTGTGCGATTGTCTTTCTCTGAAAAAAAAACAGATTTTGGGGAATTTTGCATACACGTTTTCCAGGAACTATTGGCAGAAAACTTCTTACCTGGAAATTGTACATAGGTCACATTTGTGACACTCTTTAGGTTAGCCAGAATCATCAATAGAGATTCGACCATTCCGACTATTTGGAGTTAATTGCAAAGCCCCTGAACATGGTATCATCACCAAACTTGCTGGAGATGTAGAGAAGGGTTGGGGGAACACTACAAAAAAAAGTACTGTATTTTTCGCTGTACAAGACGCACTTTTTTACCCCCAAAATTGGGGCCAAAAAGTGCCTCCGTCTTATGGTCTGAATGTGCGACCCCCACGGCCACTCGACCGCCGGTGGTCGCGCCTTGGCTTCCCGCCAGCTATCCCGACACGGAGATTAGCCGGGGTGCTGGAGGAGCTATCAGTTGAGAGATGCAGTCGATGTCCGGCTCTCCTATCTGAACTGTGTATTTGCCTATGCCAGCAGAGCTCAAAGTTCTGCTGACAAAAGCAATGATGAGAGAGCCAGATGAACTGGCATCTATATCTCTCTCTCCTGTCCGTGGGAACTGCTGCTCCCACGGACACAGTAACTGCAACATCGGCAGAGACTGAGAGCAGGTTAGAGTAGGAGACAGCCTGCCCCCCTTCCTCCTGCAGATCATTGTCAAGTATGACGTGTTCTGCTAAGAGTGTACTGCTGCTAGGGACACCTACTGGCTGAATTGAACATGCATTCACTGAATTTATTGCATTAACCCAATTGATGTGAAAACGTATTTAATCTTTTTTCCTGGTTTTCCTGCCCTAAAAACTGGGTGCGTCTTATGGTCCGGTGCGGCAAAAAATACGGTATGTCTCTAACACAAATAGTTTTTGCACAAATTAAGTTCAAAGTCAAGTAAAAATTTCGAAAATCTGTTATTTATGCAAAAACTACATGTGCTAGAGCAAAACTTTTTTTTCAAATGTTCCCACAACCCTTCTCTACATCTCCAGCAATTTTGGTGATGATACCATGTACAGGGGCTTTGCAATCAGCTCACAAATTTAGTAAGGCGACAATTTTGACCATCTCTAATCATCAATCCCTGTACTAAAACAAAAAAAAAATATATATAATTAAACTTTTACATACCTGTAAGCCAGAACGTTGGTAGAGAAGCGCTCCGCAATCCTAAAAATCTATTCTTACCTGCTGTTCCTTGAAACCCTTTGAGAGATGCAATATTTAGCTGGCAGTCTTCTAGGGGTTAATAGACAGCAGTATTACGGGTGGTCACCAGATGGCGCCAGATAATGGTTTTCAATGAGGAAATGTATCTCTGTAGTTTTGTATACAGAACGCCATTAAGCTTCTAGAGATCCGGTTTTCTACCTTACTGCGGTGCCGAGGGACGACTAGGCACAATGGGAATGTACTTATTACAGGTAAGGTTCTTATTTTTTTACATATTCTCCCTATAACGTGAGCTTTTACTGCAAGGGACATGAAGTACAAAAGGTAAGTATAGGTCAGCTAAGATAAACACCTGGTCAGTTTTGTGGTTTAGCAGAACAAGCTGCGTGCTTTAAAGCGCATATATACTCAATATGTTAACAATATATATGTAAAATTTAAGTTTCACTTACCTCTGAGCTGGTATGATCCTAAAATAATATACTTACCTGCTGTTCTGTGGAATCATATGAGAGATTCCGTATTTATTCGCCAAGGTGCAATATCATGGGTGGCCACTGGGGGGTGTTAATGGTTTTCAATAGGAATTTTCATCAGTGTGCTTTCAATGGAGAGCTGAAATCACAGAATTACCCGGCTATCACAACGCTCTTATCATGCGGCTGCATGTCATCAGAGCCAGAAAGTGAGGGGGGGGGGGGGGGGGGGGGGGGGGCTACGAGGGATCTTCTTAAATTACTACTTTTTTTTTTTTCTTTTATGCATTCCTCCCTATCGGCACTTCTAGTGCCATTCATGTAATCATCATATACTGGTGGTAGGTCCGCTTTAAAGTGTTCATAAACACATAAATGAGGAACATATGTGAGGAAGTCATCTAGGACTCTTTACCAAATAAAAAAAGGAAATTAATGAATTGAATGAAAAGCTTACCTCTTCTAATTAACTCCAATCTGTCTCTTTTTCCTTTTTAGGGGCTCTTGGGCTGGTCGTTGGACATCCAATAGACACAGTTAAGGTGAACAACCGATTTCCGATCCAATAAATCCGCCTCTACTTCTGGCTAATAAATAGTGTTGAGCGTGAATATTCAAATTGCACATTTTTATTGTGAATATCGGCACTTTGAGAATTTGTGAAGATCTGGAATATAGCCATATATCTTCACAGACACAGACAGACTAGATCTTTGGTTTTTTTGCCCAGCCTGTTTCTGACATTGCTTGAACTCTGCCAGCCTTGACCTCGGATTGTCACTGACCACTCCTTCTACCGTATCCATCTGTACTATACTTTTTTTAGACTGACCTTTTGTGTATGACCTGTTATAATCTCTGTATAGCAGCGTGCCTGGGTGTGCTCCTGTGTTTGGTTTACCTGTCCCTCTACAAGTGTCTTTGTCACCTGAACATACCTCCTGCCTAATCCATCTGTACCATACTTTATTAGACTGGTTTACCTGTCTGTCTGTAAGTGTCTTTGTTGCCTGGCCTGTTTCTGACATTACTTGAACTCTGCCTGCCCTGACTTCGGATTGTCCCTGACCTCGGATTGTCCCTGACCTCGGATTGTCCCTGACCATGTCTTCTGCCTTATCGACCTGTACCATACTTTATTGGGCTTACCTTTGAGTATGACCCTCAGCTTATTTTCTGGATAAACCAAAATAGCCTGTTACCTGGATATTCGGTGTTGGTAGTGATTGTGTGCCCAGACGCATTACACCCGAATGATATAACTCCTCTAATAATATTAGTCTTCGGATATCTAGTTACATTGTTTATTAATTCATGCAGCAACGTTTGGTTAATCTCTCTGTCTGCAAGTGTCTTTGTCACCCAGTATGATTTCTGACATTGCTTGGATTGTCCCTGACCTCGGATTGTTCATGACCACAAATATTCCAGATTCTGGGTAAAGCACCATGCACTGCATTCGCAATATTCGCATGTACAAGTGCCGATTTTTGCACTAATTGACTTCTATGATTGTTGTCTCATGTGGTGATTACACTGCAGCTGCAATTTCATATTCTGCCACTAGATGTCACCGTGACAACACACACTGCATTCACAATATGTGCCGATTTTTGCAATAAAGGTAATAATGACTGCAGATCATGAATTTTCGAATTTACTGTGAATATTAGGCAAATATTTTGCGATATTTTGCTAATACGAATATTGCATATGCAGCTCATCACTACTAAAAAACAATATTATGCATGTATGTTTTTATTTGTATTCTGATATTAAAAGTTACCACAAGCACTGTTGTCATTTTAGGTACGTATACAGACCCAGTCCAGGTACCGTGGAATTGTAGACTGCATATTAAAAACTTACCAGAAAGAAACGGTAAGTGTACAATTGTAATGTGTGAAATATAGAGATAGTCATGTTGTTCCATATTTGATGTGGGTGTAGTAAAGTTAGCCTTAACCTCCTGGGCGTTGCAGGGTTTTCACACCATTTTCACCGGCGCTTCACAGTATTCCCCGCCCTCCTCTCTACACATTGCAGACGCCATTGAGACTGACATTTCCCAGGATTATAAAAGTCTAGATGCCAGGTGCCCAACCTGCAGCCCTTTGGGCGTTCCTTGGCGGCCCCCCTTGGTTTTCCACTTGCGGCCCCAGAAACCTAACTGTTAATGCATAGGGCATAGGAACTCACCTGTCCTCGCCCATGATCTTCTTCAGAGGGAAGAGGAGGAGAGGGATTCGCTCTGGCTGAGCACATGCAAGCCAGATAGCGCCTGAGCAAGTCCCTCACCTCACCAAGAATATCCCGTTCTAAGAAGATGAGAAGATGCCTATGCTCCCACTATTCCTTTAACGAACGGGGGATTATTGTATGTGGCACATAACCTCAGAATAGAGGCACATAACCTTTGATGATATACATGACACAAAATGTGCATTACCGCACTACAGTGTTCCCTAATGCTTGAAGTATAATAGAAAACAGGTTTTGTTTTAAAAAAATGAAAAATGTCTTCTAGTTCTGCCTGTTGTCATCTCTTCATTATAGCGAATGTGGAGAGAAATGGGTGAAGGGAAAAATGTGTATTTGTTGGCGGAAAGTCTAACTCTATATTTGGTTTGATCATGGTTCATTTATTTATTTATTGTCAACATTGTTTCTCATTTAGGTTTTGGGATTCTTCAAAGGGATGAGTTTTCCGGTGGGCAGCGTGGCAGTAAGCAACTCCCTGTTATTTGGATCATACAGTAATGCACTCTACTATTTAACTGATACAACGTGTAAAGACTGGAAGAGACCACCATCAAGTAGTCACATGTTTGTGGCGGGATGCTTTGCGGGTCTGGTTCAGGTATGTTCGCTCTAATAAAATAGCGGTTTCCAACATTTCCATATAAGTGTTAAATTGTATTGTTCTTGGCAGGTCAGCACACAAGTGGTATGCAAAAGGACCGAAAACTACTCTGTTTCCCCGATGATAAGCCATTTCCATCAAATAAGCCACCCCACCCATTTTTGCTCAAAACTTTAAAATAAGTCCCCCCCCGGCAAATGAGAAACCCATTCGGGTAGTACAATGGGTAACTGTGTGCCTCAGTGTGACTCCGTCAGGGCTGGCTGCAGTGCAGGAAGGACAAGCAAGCTGCTGAGCCCTGCCCTAATGGAGTCTCTTACCCGGCCGTACGGGTATAACCCAAAAAAAGTGAGTCAGTGAAGGGGACAATGAATGGCACAGAGTAATCGGAAGGGGACAACGAATGGCACAGAGTGATCAGAAGGGGACAATGAATGGCACAGAGTGAT
>CM070041.1:43746376-43760044 GCA_036250615.1 Ptychadena robeensis | reverse complement strand
CCATTTTATAAAGATGTATCCTGCCGAAAAGCGAGATTGGTAATTTTTGCCATGTTTCCAGCTTGGCCACCACCTTTGCTATAAGTGGGGCCAGGTTCATTTCATAAATGGAGGACTGAGTCTTCCCAATCTTGATCCCCAAATATGTAATATATTTTTGGGCCACCCCAAATTGCGCTTTGGAGGACCATTCCTGATGGGGGCGGTCAGTCAACGGTAGGATCTCGCTTTTAGTGGTGTTAATCTTAAAGCCTGCGTATCGGCCAAATTCAGTAAGGAGATCATAGTAAAGGGGGATATCATTCTTTGGAGATGCCGTGAATAAAAGAATATCATCAGCAAAAAATGCCGAACGCAAAGTATGGGAACGAATCGGGATCCCCCGGATTTGTCTGTGTCACTCCAATCTCCGCACCAAAGGTTCCAATGCCAAATTAAAAAGTAAGGGGGAGAGCGGACATCCTTGTCTGGTACCCTTATACAATCTAAAACAGGATTTGTCACGTGGATCAGCTGACATCCGTACAATCCCAGGATACCACAGAACTTGTGAAATAAAACAAAAAGACTAAAACAAAAAGACTTTAACTTTATTATTTTCGTGGAATTGTGACTATATGGTTATGTTGGTATCTACATATTGACTTTGTCGTGATTGCATTCCCCAAATCCTCAACACGAGGTAAGGTTTAAGGTCTGGCGGACCACATTTAAAGTCCCCTTGTCTTTGCCTTCGGGCAAAGAAAGTCAAACTGGAGAGACATTGGGCCTGAGTGACTCTCGGTGCTCACTGCCCCTCCAAAACCCCCCTTCTTTTCACTTATTCCTTCAATTGTGATAGGTGCGTTTAGCGAGTCAATTTGTGCTTGAGTCGGGGATGGAAGGTCAATGTTTCTAAGAAAAATTTATTGGGCAGCGGGGTCACTAGAATCTATTGAATAGAGTGTAGCATAATATTCTGCCAGTGCCTCATTTACTGCTCGGGCTCAGATGTAAGCTCTCCACCTGCTGTCCTAAGAGTTGATATGTGTTTTGAGGAGCGCGAGGCTTTGACCATATGGTTCTCAACTTTCTACAAGCAGGCGGCGTTGAAAGCCTGAGGGGCTGCAAGGACCACTGAAAATAGGAGTGATTAAGCCTCCCCCATGTGAGGAACTCCTTGTGATAGCAAGGGATGGGACGGTTACCACTTCCCCTCTGAGTAGCCATCTCCATTGGTAACTTTTGCCATTTGTAACATGTATGCTTAGAAGTGTACCCTGTGTGTACAGGGAATGAGGGTTAGCACAATGCGCAAATACTGTTTTTTTTTACAGAAGCAATAGCATTACTGCTAGTATGTTCTAAGCAACACAGCCCCAGCTAGTGTGAAATGGTCCTTAAACTTTATTTATAATTCTACTCCTTTTTTTACACACACCAATCACACAAAAACGTGTATGATTCACATAATGACAAACACAGACACACACACACATAACATGCACTCTACCTGCTCTCTGCAGCTAGTTCCCTCATGGTTGTCTTGATGGCTGACAGTGGTATGAGAGGGTAGGTGGATTGTGTGCAATTCAAAGAGGGAGAAAAGAACTGACAGTAGGCAGAGCTGCACCCCCCCTGCAATACCTCCACACCTGCCCAGGGGTGCCGCCCCCAGTTTGAGAACCACTGTCCTCGCGGGCCCCCTACCTAAGAGGGAAAACCAGAAGGCTTGCTGTCCATCGATACTCAAGAGACATCCCCTCACACCCTGTGGTCAAGAAAATACAATAAACTATTTACCATAATGTCAGGGGTGTACTCTCTTTTGCTAAATACTGTATTTATAGTCACTCTTATCTCATAAATAAGAAGAGAAAAAAAATTGCAAGTTTTGCATGTGTGTCAGGGCTCCATAGCTCAGGGGTTAGAGCACTGGTCTTGTAAACCAGGGGTCGCGAGTTCAAATCTCGCTGGGGCCTGAGTTGTTTTAACCTTTAAAAAAATCGAACAATTAGAAATGATTTCTATATCAGATGAAAACCATGGTGCCGTGTCACATTAGCTCAAATGTGGGTGCTTTGTGACTGTCTAGTGTCTACAAAGCTGTGTTTTCTTTTTAATTTTTAATAAATAGGAGTTTGGCTCGGTCCAGACCAGTGGTTCTCAACATGTGGGGCGGGACAACCTTGGGGATTAAACAACCATTTCTCAGGGGTTGCCATGTTCACTGAAAGCAACAACACTGATGCCCACAAGTGGGTTAGGAAGTTAGGAGGCAAAGAAAAGTAACCTGGAAAAACGGAAGAAAGAAAACCCCTTATATACAAGTCAATGAATTAAAAATGCCCAGCGTTTGCCAACATCCCATGAAATTAAGTCAATTCAAAAACAAAACCCCCAATTGCACCGATTTGCTAAACAGTTCCCACACAGCTGGTGGGGTTGATAGCAAAGGGATTTTAAGGCAAACATTCAGGGTAATCCACGTAATGTTCTAATCAAGAAAACGTCATTTATTTTTAAAGCAAAAAGTCCCAAAAAGACATAATTTTTAAATCACTTGGTCCATAACCATCCACTGTGAAATATAATTCATGTAATACACCGTTGATGCGTTGCGCGACATAGAAGTCACTTGATCAGGACACTTGTGCATGAAGACATCGCATTGTCATTTAGTTAAATAACCCCTTTCCCCCCATTGATGGATAATTCTGGTTTTCTTCCAGTGACAATGCGATGTCTTCATGCACAAGTGTCCTGATCAAGTAACTTCTATGTCGCGAAACGCATCAACGGTGTATTACATGAATTATATTTCACAGTGGATGGTTATGGACCAAGGTGTACCACAATCCAAGTGATTTGGAAATACGCCTATTTGGGACTTTTTGCTTTAAAAAATTTATGTTTTCTTAATTAGAACATTACGTGGATTACCCTGAATGTTTGCCTTAAAATCCCTTTGCTATCAACCCCATCAGCAAATCAGCGCAGTGTGTTTTTTGTTTTTGAATTGACTTAAGTAAAATAGCCTCCCTTCCATATGGGGTGTTACTCTCCCTCCTAACTTTCCACACCACACATCATTTGTACAAACGGGTAGGGAAAAAAGGAGGGAGGGGACATTTCACTTACCTGATCATGCCGGAAGTGACGTCACAGTGTGTCACTTACGGTATTTGAAACACTACACATTCCTTATACAGAAAGTTATGGATCTAAAAAGGTTGAGAACCACTGGTCCAGACGTATGCCATTGAACTGGTGCAGAAGATACAAATGAATTTTAAGGTTCCCCCTCTGACAGCAAAACCTGTTTTGTATTATGGTCTTAATAAATACTGTTCCACTACTTCAGGCTGAAAAAAGTGACCCAGTGTATGTAGCACATACAGCAAAAGGCTCCATAGCTCAGGGGTTAGAGCACTGGTCTTGTAAACCAGGGGTCGCGAGTTCAAATCTCGCTGGGGCCTCAGTTGTTTTAACCATTTATAAATTAAAGATTAAAACATTCAGGAAGGAATCGCAAATTCAGTCTGACTCCAGGGGAAAGTTGTCTCACTGGCTTAAACACAGGTGTTTTGTGACAATCTACAGCAGGGGCCAGACTTAGTTTGTAAAATATTTTTTTTTAATGAATTCCCATATATATATATATATGAAAACATGCCACAGACACACACATACCAAACAGAGACACATAAACACATTTATAAATGGCAATAAAAATAAACATTAATAAACATAGTACATCCTTCCCCTTTAAGGCACATCATACTTCTTCACATTCCAGAGGAGAGCAGCACCAGAGGTTGGCTGCCTCACTCACTGACCTCGCTCTGAGCAGAGGTGGCGAGAAGCCAAGGAGTTGATGGACAGGCACAGCACCTGTCATATTCATCCTAGCTGTCATGCCCCCCTGCATTTTCTCAGCAGCTCCTCAACTGCGGCTTGAATACAGGTAATGGGTGCCAACGTGGGTAAGATAAACTGGCCAAATCCAGTCCGGGGGGCATAGTTTGAGGACCCCAGGTCTACAGATTTACCTTATAACCTTATAGTGAGTAGGAGGAGGGCCATTGAGTCATATGCCATTGAGCTAACAAAAACGTTAGATAACAATGAATAACGAAACAAAACGAGCCTCATGTAGCATATGTAATACTTTTATTGGGTATTTAGCCTCAACTCAAAATAGTTAAAGTGCAAAAAAAAAAAATTTTTTTTTATTTACCTAAAATAAAAAGATTATAAAAAAAATAATATTAATAATAGTAATATATATATATATATATATATATATATATATATATATATATATATATATATACACACACAGTATTTGTTAAACCTGCTGTGCTGTCATCATCTGTCGCCATATTTAATCCTCTGTAGAGGCCAGACTTCTAGTGTTTAAGGAAATGTAGACACATATGGGCACTAGATGGCACTATAAAATTATTTTCAATGGTGAAAACTTAGCTTGGTAGGCAGAGGTGAGGAGGTGACTGATTTGTATCTCTCTAATGTATGTGTAAGGAGCACTCACTGCTGTGGAGGTTTCTGAGGAGAATAAAGGAGCAACCAGGGACAGTTAGGATTATAAGTACATATTTGTTTTGACAGATCGCCGTATAACATGGTCTTTGCCATCGAGAAATATGAAGTACATCAGGTAAGTTTAGGTGCGCTCATTTTATAGTGGCATAAATGTTTTCACAGTATTGTCTATAAATAGATTACTGTTGCAAAACACACTACAGTGGTCGGTGAATGTGTTGAGGTGCAGCAAGTTTTCAGTCAGCTCTTTTATACCGTACATTAGGGTACCATTGACAATGAATCACAATGGTACACACACAGAACAGCCCTTATACAGTATCAGATGTATGATCGGCAACAGAATTCTGGATAATTTTTAACAGGATTTGGAGACCTATGGTACCAACTATACCAGGGGTGGGAAAACTAAGGCCCAGGGACCAGATCCGGCCCATTTGGCTTTCTTTTCTGGCCCTCTGTCACTTTGTTGAAAAGATGGTCCCCTCCACTTGTTCTCTGCAATAAGTGCACATAATGCTTAGAAGTGTCCAAGCGTCGCCATGCAGTGATGCAATCATGACACTGCGGCCCATCCTCATGGTGACAACAGACAGTCTCTAGGAATTATCTCTGCTCATTGCAATGAATGAGCATTTCTTTGTGATCTTTTTACATTTCCTGCACCTACAACGTCCCTGTCACATGTCACCTATTACACATAACAGCCATTATTAGTAATGCTGGCAATGCATGAAATTGACACACATATGGTGGCTGGGGCATTACAGGCTTACAGACATTACAAGTACTTAACATAGATACAGACATTTATAGGTCAACCACCAGAGGGCGCATTCAGTCAATCATAAAGGTTATCTAAAGCTAATTCTAGCTTTTTTACCTAAGTAACAAGTATTTTCAGGTTACTATTGCAGTTGTCTATATAAATGTAGGTTACCTCCTTTTTATGGTGAAAACAGCTGGTAAGCAGGATTTATTCCACTATTGGGGGATGGGGTTGGAGATACAAGTTTTCCAAGTTCCTAAGCTTGTAGGGCATTATGCTGCTGATTTTATGTGTTAGGGTTGAACTAGGTATGGCATTTCTTTAGCAGGTCCTCCAGCGATGTCAGTTGACTGTTGCTCCTTCCTGGATGCTTCTGGGGCGCCTACACCTGTCAGAAAAAATACAGGGCATAAACGCACGCAACCAGTGCTTGTACAGACCTAGACGCCCCAAATTCTCACATGTCAAAGTGGGCGCTAAATTTAAACAGATTTCTCACTTATAGCACCCAACTCCTGAAGGTATGGGACTGCCAGGGAGGTCACCTGTCATTATCTAAGCAACAGCAGCAAGGATGAGTGTTTTCACACCATAAATCATATTCACCCCATCAAAGAGAGTGCCTATCCGGCTGTTTTAATGGCAGAACCAGTAGCTATAAAGAAAATGTTTCTGACTATTTATAGAGAAAAAGATCTGTCATGGACCTAAGTCACATGTGATTTAAAATGGCTTTACAGCTACTTAAATTTCTACTCAAGTATTGTACGTATGTGCACTGAAATAAAGAAAAAGTAAATAAATAAACTTGACCACCAGGACGATTGTGGAGAAATGCCCCAGAATGCTAAAAAAAGTTACTATTCCCTGCTGTTCCCTTTTAGCCTCCTGAATTGCCATTTTGAATTCTCTCTAGCTGTCAGCATTGTAGGGGAGTTATTAAACTGCAATAACACAATGCCTCCAGATTGCACAAATGGCCACTGTCTATGCGCAATGTCTACATTGAATTTCTGTTTACAAACATTGGAGACACTGATCATGCACAGTGACTGTGGGCACCACTAGATGGAGATGAATCAGCCCGCGTCTTTGAAGCTTCGTTCAGTTGGTGGACATTTCTAGACCTCTCTAGCTGCCAGCATTGTAGGGGGTTACTAAACTGCAGTAACACAAATAGCCTCCAGATTGCACAAATGGACACTGCGCATGTGCGATGCCCTCATTGAATTTATGTTTACAACCATTGGAGCAGACCTATCAACCTTCCCTTTTGGTCGGGAAAGTCAAGTTTTTTATGTGGCTTTCAAGAAATCCTGGATTTCTCCCTGACCTAGCAGGGAGAGGACGTTATTCTCCCTGCTAATGTCCCACCCTGCACATAATCAGCACAAGCAGAATGGGAGTAAAGCCCTCTCCCTGCTAGATCAGCCAAGAAGTCCGCCCGCCACCGGTATGTGGAACACGGAAGAACCAAGATCCATATACCGAAAGTGATATCCTGTACGCCCCCCGTTTTTTTTGTATTCAAACTTGACAGCTATGCATTGAAGACACCACACATGCTCAGTTACCATGGGAACCACAAGGCGGAGATCAATCAGCTGGCATCTTTGAATCTTCGTTCCTCGTGGATTTTGTGGGACACAGACACATCACTGGAGCTCCAGGAAAAAGACCCCCCTTTGTGGGACAATTGTACCTTCAAGGGAAGTGATGGACTTACAACTTTGTACAGCAACTATGTGGAAAGATACACATTTTAATGAAATGCTTTTGTCATGGTCTGGGCTCTCATTTCTAGGTCCAAACTTTTCAAATCCCCTGTACATGGGTAAGAGGTCCTTGGGACCTCTGTACTCATTCAATAAGGTGGGGAGCGTGATCTGCGCGGAATTCCCTAATACTCAACAAACCCCTTTATACCCCTTATAGTGACCCCTTATCTTGAGGTAGGGCATTAGGCCTGGTGGCACAAGGGGTGTGGACCCCCTTTATGTCCTTCCAGGCTTGCCAAAAGGGGGAGCATTTATTTATTTTTTTGCTTTTATTAGATAAAGGGGGGGGGGGATGAGTGGGAAAAAAACATATTTGGCTGTCCTGCAAAATCTGACTGTGGGGTCAAAGTTGGCTGCCATTATAATGTATGGGAGGCGAACGAACATTGGAGGTGTCGCGAACATGCCAACCAACCTGTAATTACCTTAAAGCTTTCTACAATGTATTAGCAGAAGGGTGTTGTGTGTGTGTTTGCTCTGGTGAAGCCATTCTTTTGTTGATTTGGTTGTGTCATTGGGGTCATTGTCATGATGACCAATGGAATTCTTCTTGATGTTCATCTTTCAAGCAGACACCTGAAACAGTTGGTATTTAGACCTTTTCAGAACTCCCTCCACATGAATAAAGCCCCATTTGAAGCTGAAGAAAAAACAACCACAAAGTATGATATAACCACCAGCATTCTTCACCACATTGACAGTTCTTTGGCAATGGAAGGACTGAAAGCTCAAGAACTGTAAATATTCTTTTAACCTCTCTAGCGCTACGAGCTTTCGTCATGGCATGGAAAACCATTTCTCTGGCAATCGCGGCGGAGTACACTTTACACTGTGCCCTCCGAGCTCACTACACACCACCGGTGTCAAATAATGTGCGGGGGAAAGCGATGCCCCCTCCATTAACATGGAGGTCTATGGCTCCGCCCCCGCCCCCTTCAACACTGGGCTGGAAAAGCTTGAAGGCTCATGGAGAGCCGGCGATTTTGCCCGAGCCTGATCCTGGTACTGGCTTCAGGCGTAACGCCCAGGAGGTTAATAGTATCAGAAAGCAACCTTTTTGAAAGTCTCTGCAAGACACAGAAACAGAATATTTGTTATAAGTTTACTCAACTTAATTAGTACAAGATGCTTGTTGTGGTCTTGTGATGGTTTTGTGATGGTTTTGTGATGCAGCAATATGCACAGCAATATTACAAAATACATGGCGCGGATCTTGGTACTATAGTTTTTGTAGACTCACTTACAAATTCCGATAGCTGGAATCCCAGTCAGGAAAGATGAAATCCCACTCTGTATGCAAAACTAAAAAGATACAGTTTACGTCTTGAAAACCATTATCTGGCCATCTAGTGGCCACTCACTATACTGCAGTCAATATGAAAAAACTTGCTAAATATGGACTCTCTCATATAGATTCAGGGAACAGTTATATTTGTGGGAGATTTAAGGACCATTTGGACGGCAAAGTAAAGGTTGGTAAGTGAAGGTTTAATTATATATCTCTATTATATATATATATATATATATATATATATATTCTTTTCAGTATACATCAACTTTAAGTATGGAAAACACAGCAGAGATATCTGGGTAAGCAAAGATTAGTTCAGGTGTACTTTAACTTGTGCTACCAGCCTTAAATGCAGATCTGTTTTAGAATTTATAGTGCCCATGCACTAAGGCAATTCCATGTTCACAGGCACTCCATGTATTGTGTGTAAAAGCCCCTATGCCCTAAAATATTCTGATTGATTGTATGCTGTACTGTACTACTGTGACACTCAGCCACTGTACAGTCTGAGTAATAGTTAAGCTCTGATTGCCGGGAGGAAGGCAGAGCTCAGATATGCCTCCCAGCAAAGAGTTATCAGGTGTGTTTAGAATAAGTAGGACAGGTTAGACTTGTTGATCTTGCGTGCTGCGCCACAAATCTAGTGCATATGCCATATGCATCTGACAGAAGAACATGTCCCTGGTTGTGTATCCAATAACACACGGAAAGGTATCGTATCTCATTGTTTTATCGCTCCATGTAATATTTGTTATGGTCGATATCATTTTTTTGTTTAGTGTGATATTTTAGACATAACCTTTTTGTGTGTTTAATGAATTTGAGAGTAGCAGGAAGGAAAGCTCAGGTTCAAAGGTTCCTATAGGGGTGTGTATAGTAGACGTGGTGTGGTGTGGTCATGAAAATCCAACAATTGTAACCATACTTGGACAGGTGTTGAACTTGGTCTGTGACGTTAGCTTTGAAAACATTTTCTTTTTCCTTTTATGGGATAAAGTGGATTCATACTTCTGGCATAGTAAGTGTTAAGGGAGCCATAGACGCTGCGATTTGTCATCGAGCAATTCCCGATTCCATCACTCCCGATGCTTGTTTAGGAATCAATGGAACACCACCTTGGGAATCCAATTTGTGCTCGATTTTGACATGAGCCCATCACCAAAATGGCCGATCGGAAAAGCCTGCTGCATAGGGAGCTATGGGTCCACCAACATACTGCGATTGCCAAACGATCGACCAAAAAAAACAACATGTTGGATCAATGTCCAATACGATTATTAGTCGATTTAGATTTTGTTTGGACGATCATTTAGAACTCGATGAAAAAATTTAGTGAAAAATCAACCTGTGTATGGGAGCCTTTAGTCATTGCATAAGAGTTGATTTTATTACAGGTTAATCTTGTAAAAAGATTGTTCACTTTTAAGCCTGCCATACACCCACCGAGCAGTGGGCGATTTTGCCGCCGACCGATAGGCGTGCACGCTCACGGCCATCGGTCGACGGCTAAATCGGCCGCCGCTCGGGGGTGCCCACATGGAGCGACAAATCCTTGTTGCCTCACAGCTCGACCGACCAGAGAACAGACATGTCCGATGTTCTTTGGCCGATGCCATTACCTTCAATGAAGACCAGCATCTTCATTAAAGCTAACGGCCGGCACACAAAGGGTGCGCGCCGATGCTTACAGCTCGGGACTGCAGCGTGATGATGTCAACACGCGCCTTTCCAGAGCTGATCTTAGCAGCTCTGTCGGCCCCCACTCGGTGTGTGTGTGGGGTCCTTTACAGCACTGTTTCTTAAGATCAGGGGTGCCAAACTCCGGTCTGAGGGCCAAATCTGGCTTCCTTGCAAGAACATAACATGGGTAAAGCTGGGCATAGTTGGGCCGATTCCTGTCCGATTTGACAGCCGATCGGCCGCCATGGGCTTACCCGCAATCGATCGTTGGTTGGGTCGGCAGAGAATCGGGTGCGCCAACTGGTCATATTGACCAAGAATCTTCTGCATGCCGGATCGCACAGTGATCCGTCATGACGGTAAAGTCAGATCCAAATCCATTCGTTCGGATGGGGAAGGCTGTCCCCATCCAAAGTAATAGTCGACACACAAAGGGTGCCCGGCCAGTTCATGGCACTAGTGGCCGTGCGTGATGAAGTCATCACGCCCGCTAGGTCGGCTCGGCAGTTGACTGGAAAATGACCCGTCTATGCCCAGCTTAATTCATTTTACTCCAAACTGGGACCAGCTGGCGATCAGTCATTAGGTGTAGTGATGAGCAGCATAGGCAATATTCAAATTTGCGACATTTCGCAAATTATTCTCCAAATATTCTAAGTAAATAAAAAAATTTGAGATTTCCTGTCATTATTATGTAATTCGAAAATTGTCACTTGTACTTGCAAATATTGCAAATGCAATGTGTGTTGTCACAGCGACATCTAGTGGCAGAATGTGAAATAGCAGCTGCAGTGTATTTACTGATTATTATGAGATTATGAAGATATAGCACTACATCCAAAATCGATGTGCCGATTTGAATATTCATGCTCAACACTAATTAGGTGTTGGGATTATGGGGCTTCATTCTTACACTGTAACCTATAGGATTGTGATGGACCCTTAAGTCAACAATTTGAAGCTTTGTTGGAAAAGACCCCCGTGCTCCTTCTGATGCTATCCACTATCCAGTATCCAAATGCTCTCCCAGGTGATAGTGTCCTAAGGAAAGAGGGGAGACATTCCTTACCCTGTAACACATTGTTGTCATACTCAAAATGTGGCCCACTGAGCACATATTGTTGGTCCGTAACAGACCTCTTAAATCCACCTTTCTGTCAGCCCCCCTGCCAGCTGCACACACATTGGGTCATTGTGTGTACCATGTGCGTAGTCCATGTGTCCCTCCATCACTATGTCTATAGTGTGTCTAGTCTATATGTATCACCATCCCTGTGTGTAGTCCATGTGTTCCACCTATCCCCTGTGTGTACAGTGTGTGTAGTCCATGTGTGCCCCCATCCCTATGTGTTAAGTGTGTGTAGTCCATGTGTGCCCCGATCCCTGTGTGTACAGTATGTGTAATCCATGTGTGCCCCCATCGCTGTGTGTACAGTGTGTGTAGTCCATGTGTGCCCTCATCCCTGTGTGTACAGTGTGTGTAGTCCATGTGTTCCCCCATCCCTATGTATAAAGTGTGTGTAGTCCATGTGTGCCCCCATCACTAGGTGTAGAGTGTGTGTAGTCTATGTGTTCCCCCATCCCCGTGTGTAAAGTGTGTGTAGTCCATGTGTGCCCTTATCTCTGTGTGTATAGTGTGTGTAGTCCATGCGTGTCCCCATCCCTATGTGTACAGTGTGTGTAGTCCATGTGTGCCCCCATCCCTGTGTGGCAGAAAATGACCCACTGTATTCTTGAATTTGACACCCCGAGCTTAGATTATTGAATTATGACTTTCATCATATGCAAATTATTGAGATTATTGATATGTGTTCACTATGCTAAGAAAAAATCTTAGTTTATCATTTACAGAAGAAAAATGTCTCTACTCCTTTAGTAAATGAACCCCATTGTGTTAGTATTTATATATTTCTACATGATCTCATAGCTGAACGTCTTTGTACTTTGGAGTCAAATGAAAGAACATGTGATTTGTTTTAAACAATTACCTTTGTTCTTATGAAATGACTGTGTCAGTTACTAGACTCCAGGCAGAGAAAAAAATTGTAACTGTTTAGTCACTTTTGTAGTCAGAGATGATAGTGATTCTGACTTCTCATTTGTCAGCAGGGTATTGTTAGGTTTAGGAATCAACCAATGAAAAGAGACGGCTTCACGTGAACAGACTTTAATGCAAGCGAGGCCCAAGTGGGTCTCAACGATAAACAATACAACGTTTAAAGTACAACAAGCAATGTATGCATGCAATGTAAAGGGGTACCCAGTAAGTTCTAGGGTATCTGCACTGTCCAGCTGGACTACAGGGGTGAGGCCTGGACAGGGAATAGGGCCAGCACCAACCATCACTTGCTTGTCTAATGGGGAAGACATGTCTGGATGGCAGGAGTGTAGTCCAACAGGTATCCCCAGCGATGAGCAGGAATACTCCACGAGTTGAAGGGGGGCGTGCCACCCTGCTGGAAACCTGGCACCAGTAAGTGGAGGAGGAGATGCGTATTCCTCACAACTGGGGCTTAGATATCCATGCTATTACACTCCACGGCTGCCCGCACACTAGACCAGACTGAGGCAGGTACAAAGTCTTGGAGTGGTCAGCGTGCCCAGTTGTTCCAACTTCGTCAGACTCTTCCTCGCTGAGCACTGGTCCGGGGACCTACCCTCCCCTATATGCACAGGGCACCCTGGGGAGTCATGGTCCAACACCTTAAGGCTATGTTTCGTTGGGACCCCTCCTCTAAGCGTATATGCTTAGCGCCGGTCCCTGACGTAGCAGACAGACTTACCTGCTCGGCGGAGACTCTGTCTTCATTGCGCCGAGCCGATCCGCCGATGTAAGGTTGAACGTAGTCGAGTACGTTCAGCCTCTGGGATGTGTAAACAGACCATCCACCGAGCAGGCAATGTCTGTGGGATACATCGGGAACTCCTCTCCCAGCTTTAACCTGCATTGTCCTTCAGCATGCTTATGTAATGGAATACAATGTGACTTGTTGACACCAGGTCTCCTTGCGAAGGTGGATATCTTTGTAGAGGAGCACAACTCACTTAGCAAAGCAGAGCAGAGTATTAAGATAAATACATAGTTATGTTTGGACAGGAAGAGCCCTAGTCCAAATGCTACCTGGGTGGCTAGCCCATGGGACTTTCACGACATAAGGTCTACACACAAGAGTGTTCAAGTACATGGACATCATTTTAATAAGAACAGTACACCAATGAAATGGTCATACAGATACATGAGCTTCAAACATAAATATGGTCACAAATTATAATTTCTCAACGTGTTTCGCCATGACATTCAGGGCTTCATCAGGAGTTAAATCTTGGGTCAATTGTCACCTAGAAGCAAAGAGTCTAAGCCTGTGTCCTGTTGAATGGGTGTGTGGAAGAGTGGGAGGAGGCACCGGTCAAGTGGTCACAAAATTCAAAGGGTCCAGAAAGAAAGTTCAAACTGTATCATTAAGGAGATGCCCTGTGGGAGCCCGGCATATAGAGGTCCACTCACCCCAGCCCTCTCTGGTGGGGGTGGAGTCAAGAACGTCAGCATAGTTGCCCACCCAACAAGTGTGCAACCCCCAGTAAATGAATAAATGAGGCTCCACCTA
>CM070041.1:43726674-43739683 GCA_036250615.1 Ptychadena robeensis | reverse complement strand
TAACTGTCCCCCACACCTCCTGTCCTCTTTACATCTCCAACCTGGTACATAAATATACCCTTAACTTTCCCCACACATACTGTCCTTCTTACATCTCCAACCTGGTACATAAATAAACAAACTGGGTTCTTCTCAAATTCTAGGGAGCAATCAGTGTGTTGATGAACCAGGACCACTTCCCACTGACCTCCATAGAGTTGCTGTGTTCATCATTATATTCGTTGAGAAGGAAAAATCCCACAATTGTAGACATTTTTTCAATAAATATCTTTAACCCCCTTGGTGTTCCTGACGCCCCCATCCTGACATGTCCAGCGCTGTCCTGTCAGTATAGCACTGGATGAGATGAGCCATCCAGCAGAGATCAGAGCCCCAGCAGTGTAAGCTCACCAATCTGCGCTGTTCTGATGGCTCCGATCTTATGAACTGGCTTCTGGGGCGGCGGGGCCGGGAGATTGAAAAGTAAAATGCACAAAACAGTTTTCTATGGATTCCCCAGATGTGCCCTTTGAAGTTAACCCTCTCTCCCCCAGTGTGATGTCACCAGGTCCATCACACCAGGGGAGAGAGGGTGCCAAAGGGAAGTATACTGGATACAGTGATAACCACATCCCATACAATTCGTATAAGTAAAAAAAAAAAAAAGAACACAAAACACATTTCTGATTGAATTTTATTATATACAAAATATAAATACATAATGAAATCTATCATACAAAAGAAGTATTTTAGAGATTTTATCATTCAAATGATGCCTTTTATTGTTTATTTTTTATGTAATTTTTTTTTACATAATTGTGTGTGTCAAACATTATTATATTCAGGATGTCTACTAGACTCTTGTACGGACAGATTTTAGGAAGTTACAGGTCTACAACATAAAAAAAAATTCCATTTAAGTCTATGATGTGTTTTTGGTCCAGAAACTCACAAGAGTGCTAGGGAGGTTAACAATTTAACATTTCAACTTTGAACTTTATTTATGAAAAATGTATGCTAAAGCATATGTAATATTCCTCCAAGCCTTCATCACCCGTATCTCCAGCAATTTGGGGGATGATACCATATTCAAAGGCTTTGTGAATTATCATCTCTATAAGAAAAAATAAGCAGAACGCCCACAAGATGGTGCATGTTAACATTTCACAAGCCGAGTCCAGTAAATGTTATCATCCCGAGCTGGACTCCGGAGTACAGTCCAGGAGGTTCAGCCTAGGTTTTAGCTGCGTGATGGGCTGTATCGATATCCCCTGCATGGTGTTTACAGGCGGAGCGCTAGACATGTATATGGATGTGGTAATCAACATCCCTGTCAAGTAATGCGATTAAGGCAGGGGTATCACCACAGTCCATAAAGCAGTGTAAACCTAGCCTAACTGTCGATAACGTAGAAAAAAAAAGAACAGTCAGCTAGGAGCAGCAGCACCCCCTTGTGGCTACGGGCGCCATAGCGCCGCTATGACTGCTGTAGGGATTCCTACGCCACTGCTCAGTTAAAACAGATTTCATATACATATTCCATTCCTGCATTCAGGTTCTTTTTTGTATTACTTATTTGTTTAATTCTAACTGTACTTTTCTGTATTCCAGGGACCATGGGCTACCCGTTATCTTCCTTCCAAATTTATCTACCAATTTCTGATACTTTAAAATACTGCCTGCTGGCCTTCGCGATAGCATTGTTCCTGGCTGCCCTGATCATTTTAGCATGCAAAATGCGCCAGTATTATAAGTATAAATCCTCCTCTGCTATGAAAGGTAAGAATGATACAGCGGCAGCAATTAAAAAAGGTTTAAGCTAGCCATAGATGTATCGATACCTGTGGGATCGTCCTACGACCAATCGCGGTGTGGTGATGCAAAACATCTTAGAATGATCGTTTGTGGATTGTTTGGCTAATCCAGGGGTGGGCAAACTAAGGCCGGAGGCTGGATGCGTCCCCTTAGGTTTCCTTTCCGGCCCTTTGTCACCTTGTTGAAAAGGTGCTCCTCTCTGCTTGTTCTCTGCAATGAGTGCAGAAAATGTAAAAAGATAACAACGGCCCTGTCACACGTCGCCTATTATGCAGCACCACCATCATTAGTGATGACGGCGATGCATGGAATTGGCACACCATGCCATTACAGGCTCTTGGTCCGGCCCCTTTATCAAATCTAAAACCCAATGTGGCCCACGAATCAAAAAGTTTGCCCACCCCTGGGCTAATCGATGCGCACCGTTTTGCACAGTTGATCCCTGGCCGATACTTTGGATCAAAGTGATCGATAACAAACATAAAAGTGATAGCACACATCCGTAAATTTCAGCCGATCGTTCAAGTATCTGTTTTCTAGGTATTTAGATCGATTTGTATTTGATATGGGGGGTGCACACAGGGCTGTTTCTATCTCTATGCACAATATGCATGCACATAGGGCCCTGTTGACCCCGGCGCCCTCCCTTCAGGGAGAGAACTGTATGGACAAGCCGCTTGTTTCAGTGATCACTCTGGTCTGGTGACGGGGGGGAGGGTGTTATGTGTGGTATTGGTGAGGAGGTGGAGTAGCGTGCATGTACAGTTCTCCACCTTACCAGGGAGCATTGGCGAGGAGGAGGACCAGTGCGCCCACATAGTAAAGAACTTGTGTCTGCCGATGCCATGTTTTAGGGTTATTGGTGAGGAGGGGCAGCGTGCCTGTAAAGTACAGAACTGTGCAGGTACGCCGCTTGTGTCTGCCGAGGAGACACAAGTGGCGTGCCCGCACAGTTCTGTGCTTTACGGGCACGAAAACCTGCATCGGGCCCCTGAAAGTCTAGAAACGCCACTGGATGCACACCAATCTAAGTAAAGGAATCCATTGGTTTTAAATCGATGACCCTGTGATATTTAAATCGCACAAGACGATCGAATCAAAGATCATGCAAAAGTCGACCCGTGTATGGCCACCTGTACACACTCCTGTCTTCGATGCATCATGTAGTCTTCACTGACAACTACCATTTAAAATTCACACATAGAAATACTTTAACCTAAACATCCTGGTTTTATTACAGCCACAAAGTTCATGGATGCTTCAAATGTCGCAAAGAAGACGGAAGGAAATATTTTAGTAAAAAGTTTAAGTCCAGGCTTCTTAGAGACAGCGAGGAAGGAGCAGGACTCAAAGGCAAGTTTATTTTTTTTATTCATAAAGTGGATGTACACTCACTATGTAAAATTAAAGTTTAACTTACCTCTGAGCTGGTATGATGGTGACTTAGGGCTCCACGATCCTAAAAAATATACTTACCTGCTGTTCCCTGCAATCGTATGAGAGATTCAATCTTTATTTGCCAGGCTTCCGGGGGTTAACTCGAGGTGCAATATCGCGAGTGGCCACTGGGGGCATTTACAATGGTTTTCTATGGGAGTTTTCGTCTGTGTGCTTTTAACGCAGAGCCGAGATCAGGGAATTACCTGACTATCTCAGTGCTCAGAGATCTCAGCTCCGCGGCCCACATCATTAAAACCAGGGAGGAGGGGCTGCCAGGGATTTTCTTAAATTACCGGTAAGTTTTACTTTTTTGCTTTCCTCCCTATTATCAGCATTTAGTGCCATCCATGCAAAGATCTACTTCTAGGAATACTTTAAATTGAATTTTTTATCATTATTGAAGATGGGATTCTGATCTTCTTTTAGTTTTTTTTATTGGTAAGTGTTGCAGTAATCCTGGGAGTTGGACCAATGGCATAATTAGTTTGGGTGTCAGCCAGTGCCAGAAGCCCACGGTGCCACCTTACAGTGGCAGATATGGCGAGCTGTGAGTAAAGCTGGGCATACACGAATGATCGCAATGTCGACCTGTGCAATTATCATTAGTGTTGAGCTTGAATATATGAATTGCGAATATATTCGATAAATATCGTCTATTCAAGAATTCACAAATGGCGGCAAATGGCAGCAGATGTTCACAATTTTGAATATTCACGTTATTATGCATTGGGAAGCTTTCTAATTGCGATGTTATATCGCAATTAGAAAATAAATATCACATGTGACCATTCATTTTTAAGGTAATCACAATTATAATTGCGAATATATTTTCGCAAATGCATGGTCATACACTTAAATTCCGAATATTAGTAGAATTATTTGCGAAATATCGCAAATTCGAATATTGCCTAAAGCCCCCCATACACGTCTAGATTTTCTGTTCAATCAACTTAAAAAGATACATTTTTGGGGGTCAGGGAGATTGGTGATTGATTGTATGTTTGCCAACTGTAGTAACAGATATTTGATCAACTTTTTGGGGATCGACTGAAAGTGTAATAAATTTCAATACAACCAATTAAGATTTACCAGCACGCCCAATCCTTTTTCAAAATAATTTTTCCCCAATTTTATATCAATTACGGGTCTAACATCAATCGCAGGCACCACCACACAGTGTGAGACCCACACAAGGCACAAGCTGAGCTCATCTTTTTCTACCCGATTATGGAGAAATATGCTGCAGGCTGGTGCCACCTACTGGTCACAGATCGCAATTGTAGGCTCTCATAAAAATCCTCCCGTATTTTTAAATAATAAAAATGTATTGGCCAAAAAAGAAAAAATTGGGAAGAGTTTTTTTTTTTTTTATACAATGTCTTTTGTCAATATACTGTATTTTCAAATGTTACATTTGTATTTTTTTAATTTTAAATATATTGACAAAAAAGTTTATTATAGTCAATACATTATACAATACATTGTTTTATTAAGAAAACCGATCACCCCTGCGGATGGATATGTGTAAGGGCAGCCTTACTTTGCTCAGCCCTGGACACAATGCAAACATTAATCTACCCCAATAAGCATGGAAATGCACTGCTAAAGGGATGCTGAAGATGTGTAGATATATGCGCAGTCAGAGATCCAGGGGAGGTGCTGCAGATAAAAGGAAGGAGGAATGTCATGGAAAGTATCAGGGTGGGCAGGGGAAGGACTGACACTGATATCTTTATCACATGGAGAGGAGAAGCACTGCTTCTATGAGCCAGACCTCCCCCAATATTCTGCATGCACATCTAAAGGGAACCCAAAGATGCTCAGATAAGAATGAATCATTCAGGGATAGAAGGGAATTAAGCGGGAAAATAAGTGGCAGGTCTGTCACCCAATACTGACACAATGGGGGTACCACCTAGTGCAGTCCAGACCCCCACACCATGCCAGTGGTCCCTGAGTTGGACCACCGTTTTCTCATACAAAACATGCCCTGTGTTATCAACAGTCAGGGCATGTGCCCCTCCTCTTACAGAGCATCTATCATAAGTACCACTGTACTATTGATTAGTACACTATGGTGTGTATGTGTAGTGTTGAGAGCAAATGTTTATTGCAAAAATCAGCACTTCAAGAATTTGTGAAGATTATCTTGAATATTCGAGATCCTGGGGAAAGTTCCATGCATTGCATTTGCAATATTCACAAGTGCCGATTTTCACATGAATTACTCCTATGCAGTTGCTGTTTCACATTCTGTCACTAGATGTCACTATGACAACACATTGCGTTTCCAATATTTGCAGATGCAGATTTTCACATTAAATAATAATGACAGGAGATCTTGAATATTCAATATTTTTGAATATTTAGATAATTAGAAATGTTGCAAATTCTAATAATGCCTATGCTGCTCATCACTCTATACTGTCTTATATTAATTTTAGGTGCAAAAATGCACTAGGGCTTATTTTTGGGTTTAGAAGTGGTGACAAAACGTCTCCTGTCATGTCTTTCCTAAATATGGAAGCTGTCTCTGGGACATGTGTAGTGATGACACCAGTGGGTGCCGCTGTGTAGAATGGGATACCGGGTAGCAGAAATGACCAGGGAGAATTACTTGCAGTTTAGAAGGTTTATTTTCACATGCCATCAGTAGGAGAGAGGGTAAGGGACAAGGCTGATCCAGCGACTGAGGTCCTAGCTCCACACCTGGCAGCTTCTTCCTCTAGCAACACAAATGCACACAATTGAACACTGGCCTAGCTCCCCCTAGGCAGCTTCTTCTGCACAGATGAGCACAGCACCGTCTTGGCTAAACCTCTCCTGGGGAATTTTGGAAGTAGACCTCACTGTCACTGATCCGTCTGCTTCAGAACCTGGACAGAGTTTCCCTTTAGCACCTGGAGGTTGCCCTTGACTGCTGCTGCTCTGGAGACCTTTATCTTTCCGCAGACCAGATAACAGGCTCTCCCTTCTAGATAGGCATCCCAGACTTCAGACTCTCTCTCTCTTCTCTGGCCCCTCATCTAGGCACATCACATCACCATCACTCCCAGGGCCCCCAGCAGGGGAGCTCCCTGGGCTAAGACTGACTCCACATCCTGTCTCTAACACCTTTATAGACTTCTCCCCTGCCAGTGCCTGAAAAGGCGCAAAAACCTTGGCCCTCTCAGGATTCAGGCAGAGGAGCACAAATAGATACATTTATCAGTCTGGGCAAAGAGCCAAGTCCTTCACTGACAGTCAGCCATGGCTGCACCTGCCTGTGACACTTAGACATTTCCCTCCTAAATACTTAACTCTCTATTCCCCTGTTCCTGGCAGGGGCTACATCCACCCCCTCGTCTGATGGACAGGTGACCTCACCTGTCAGCTAAGACCTCTTTGAACAGCCATGTATTACAATGGATGGGAAAAGGGGGATTAGGGAAAAACATTTGGTTACATGACAACATGGTTTAATGGCTTAAACGTTTCAAACAGATAGGTAGATAGAAATATAGAGATATCAGCAAGGTATTATTTCAAATAGAAGCAATGTTCTTTGATTACAGTAGCATATGAAAAGTAGTAATACTGGATCCACCTAGTCTCTATGCATTGGCAGCACTCACTATAGAGACCTTCAAATAACATTGCTGAAAACATACACTTCACCACTGGCAAGGGAAACACAAGCCCCTTGATAAGAAATGCAGCAGTGACATATTATACAACAGTTAAATTCCCTTGACCTTAGTGGAATGGGAATCCATCAAAAGATTCCTGAGGATACAGTCTTTCCTCCCAGTGGGCCCTTCTCCCCACACAGGAAGAAGACACAAGGTGCTCTAGCTGTAATGCCAGCACAACCGACCAGGAGCCCCAGATCAATTGCACCAGCAAGCATAGCAGCAATATTCAGAGCCCCACTACTCACGGCAGCCGCATCTCATGCTGTACATTCTACACACAACTGGATCAGCAGAGCATCTCTCTACAAAGGAAAAGGGTTAGCCCCAATCCCTTCTCCTCCAGAAGAGACACATTGCCTGATCCTGTTCTAACAACAGCCAGGCGCCCCCCTGGATAGGCGACCAACTGCTGACAGAACAAACATATTATCAATACAAATTACATCTTATACTCTATACTCTTAAGTAATCTTGGTAACCACCAGCCGGTAGTTACACTTCAAATATAGCATATAAACACAGTACCTATGCTACCTGCCTTCCTGCTGAACAGAGCCTCAAACCATACATGAGTGAGTCTTCTCATGTCAGCCTGACAACTCTGCACTCAGAAGCTACTCTCAATATCACACATGTATATACATTACTTCACCATATACAATTACCATGCACCTCTGCTTAACAAGAGACAGGCTCCACTAGAGGAGAGACACTGAGGAACCAGTGGGCCTGACTCCCATCAAACAGAGAAACACTCGATTTACACCTTACTTAAATACATAAATACATAGAACCCTCGGCTCCTAAAGAGAAACAGGAATATCTAACGGAGTCCATGACCTTCCCTCCAGGTACACATCACCAGTCGGCAATGGTGTACCTCACTAGGAGAGAGAGAAGGGAACAACAAAAAAACTCTTCTGGCTATATCCCTCTTTATGGGACACAGCTTACTGAATGAAACTGGGACAGCTCAGTCCTTGAAGAGTTCATCCCAGTTGGGCCAACTAAAGAACGCCCAAAACAACCCTTCCTCACCCTCAGGGTAAAGTGGAGGAAACCCTGGACTCCCTTGGGGTAGCTATTACAAAAAGAGGCAAACTGAAAAATGCCTTAAAAAAAGATAGAACACTGCTTCCCGTAGGTAAACACACTAAGGTGAGAAGGGAATGAAGAAATGTAACAAGACAGGTGATCTTAGAAAAACTGGAAGATCGTCTTACCCCATCGGTTGATCTCTCAGCGATAGTACATCGGGTCAGGCAGCTGGATATACTTCCCATCTTTGTCAGTCGCTTTGATCGCCAGCTCTTGTTCTCGCCGCTGCGGACGCTTTATCACCACTGATCCATGTGCACATGCCGACCCCAATTCCAGCTCTCCAGGTAATCCCGAAACCGAGGATAAGAAGGAGAATTTCTATTTCGCTGGGGCTGCGGGACATCCAGATACTCCCAGATCTCGTCTTCCACCCACTTGTGCCGCAAGACCTCGATCTCCAGCATATCTTCCTCCCAGTCCCTGAAAAGGCGCAAAAACCTTGGGCCTCTCAGGATTCAGGCAGAGGAGCACAAATAGATACATTTACCAGTCCTGGCAAAGAGCCAAGTCCTTCACTGACAGTCAGCCATGGCTGCACCTGCCTGTGACACTTAGACTTTTCCCTCCTAAATACTTAACTCTCTATGTCCCTGTTCCTGGCAGGGGCTACACATGGTAGGTCTTATTTCCAGGGAAGGGCTTATATTAGAAGCACGGGGGGGGGGGGGGGGGGGGGGGGGGGGGGGGGGGGGGGGGGGGGGGGGGATAGCAGCGAGGTCTTACTTTCGGGGTAGGTCTTACTTCCGGGAAACAGGGTATTTATGGTTTGTTTAGGGTAAATTGTTTAGGGTACATATATGCAACCAAGAAGGTTTTATTTGGGTTTAATAAAATTGTAACGCTCAGATCTTGACCTCCGCATTGATACAACAAAAAACATTGTCTGCTTTTTTTATCATCCAAAAATTTGGAAACCCATTCACAGATGTAATGAATAATTAAAGATGTAAAAAATAATTAAAATGTTTTTGCTTTTCTAGATTCAACTCATGCAAAAGGAAATGGAAAAGCTGGAAGTGCATCTGACGCCTTCCCCTCCTAGTACAGAAAGTTTGGATGACCTGGGCAGTGACTCTGATCGCCTCCGCGAGGCCAGAGGGAGGCTGAAGTTTTCTCTTCATTTCAGTAAGAAGACCGCAAACTTGCTTCTCAGTGTTTTTGAAGCCAACGACCTCCCGGACTATAGCAAGGACCCCTTCGTCAGGATAAGAGTCTTCTCCAAAGTAGATCCGGCGCAGTCTGATGTCCTGTCTGTTCTTCATGAATGTGAAACTAAAGTGGTGAAGAACAGTAGAAATCCAGTATTTGATGAGGACTTCTCGTTATCCCTGAAAGATTACCAGTCGTCAAACGTCATTCTCAAGCTGGAGGTATGGGTTATGTGCACCACATGTTTCAGCAACGTATGCAATGTTAGGCATGTGTGGAGTCAAAAACTTTTTTAAAAGGTTTTGGATAGAATGTTGTAGTGTTTGGGCCTTAGGGCCCCCATACACCTTCAGATTTCTCTGTCAGATTTCCTTTAGATCTGCTTTTGTTTTACCAAAACCATGTAATATGAGGGACTTTCTAAACAATGAAGTCTACCTGTGTTCAGTCGCAGAGGACCCGGCACTACATAGTTGTTGGTAGATCTTAAGGATATCTGACAGATAGATCTAAAGGTGTATGGCCAGCTTTAGAATGTCTTACCAATTATTGGCCAACTGAAGTCATAAGGCAGCAATACACTGGATTTTTCGGCCAATTGCCGGAAAATCATGTGCCCCCCTGGCGAGATCAGCTAGGAACCTTCCACATGTTGGATCACAGGGTGATCCGACACAGGGCCGCTGTCAGGGGGCAGCCAGGGGGCCCTGGTAGCCTCATGCCGAACTGCCCGATCGGCAAAGCAGCCGGGTTCCCCAGACAGCTGACAGCATGTGCAGTCTGCTCACTGTGGAAGCAGAACCACGTAGGAAGGTGGTCAGGGTTGGAACCAGAGCGTCAGGAGTGGCTGATTGAGGGGGCACACCTACGTCTCACAGGTCAGGCTGCATAGGTAGAGGGCTCTAATCGAGCAGGCACATGGACCTGACCGGCACTGGTGGTGGTGTTGCTAACACTTCGGCTGGAAAGTGGGTGTGATATTTTTATGCTAGATTCCCCCTTCACTCATCAACTTTGTCCGAGGGGCCTGAAAATGTTGGGGCCCCATGATATCTGATGACTGCCCTGATCCCACATGTTGGTAAATTCCTGGCCAATCAACCATGATTTTTGGTTCGCAAAAAATGCTGTCAAAGATAACTAGTCCATGACTTGCAGGGTCTTTGTAAGGCTATGTTTCCACTTTGTTATGGACTCTGTTGACCCCCCACTGCATTAAGCGTATTCCTTCACAGGGTGGTTGACAGAGCCCATATAAATTACCTGCCTGCCACACTGACTGTTTACATGGCGTGGCACCGATCTGCCAGGCCGGAGGTTGAAGTAGTGCCCAGCATTAACCTCTCCACCAGCTGATCAACTCAACATGTGTAACCAGTCAATGCGCCAGGTGATTTATATGGGCTCCGTCGACCAACCTGTGAAGGAATGCGCATTAAGCAGGGGGGGGGGGGCGACAGAGCCCATAGCGTAGTGGAAACATAGCCTTAGGCAGTTGAATTTCTAATAAATGGTATATTATTTTCTAAGGGCAAATGACCCCACATCACCAAACATGTTCACCTTCACCTTTATTTTGTAAACTAGGTCAAAGATTTTGACAAGTATTCCAGACACACTCTCATTGGAGAAACAAGGGTGGCGCTAAAAGATTTGAAAGCATCTGAAACGTTGGAATTTTGTGAAGATTTGCAAGAGAAAACAAAGGTATCCGTTTTTTGTGCCATTTTGCTTTGTTCATAATTTAAATCTAAAATTGTGATACACATAAAAAGTCCTATATATGGTAGGCTTCCTTCATAAATATAGTGATGGCAGATCGGACTTCCTTTAAGTCCAGTGGTGCGTCGGTGTCCCTCGACGTCTACTGATAAAAAGATCTTGAGAGATACAAGCAGCATATGCGGAAGAATACCCTCACCACCGGCGTCTGTCAAGAAAAATTTTTTGATCCCTGTGCGGCTCCCCACTATCTGCACTGTAATCTCTTAAATAGTTTCCAGTGCCGACATACTACAGGTCCAAGGCCAGGACTGAGCAGATGCACTTCCGCTCAGCCCTGGCTGGGTACCTGCCTCTTAATACCAATTTGCAGTCAAGTTACCTGTTACTTCTACACACAAAAAAACATGCTTGCCTTCCTCACAGTTGCATTCCTGGTACCAGCATCTTAAGTACTGGTGAACTGAAGCCACTTCTGGATGCATTCCTCTCATCACTTTAGTTGACACCACACAACCCCCTACCGAACTCCTAAAGGGATGATCCTATCTCTCCTCTGTTGGAGAGCTGGGGGGGGGGGGGTCGTTTGCAGTGATGAGAGCTGCACATCCGGGGGAGAGATACACTCCTCCTGGAGGAGCACTTCTCATCATCCATCAAAGTCTTGCAATTCAGCAGGACTGGGCAGGCTTGACTTCCTACAGCGGCAAGGGACTTGGGACACATGCACCTCCCACACAGTGAAAGGGGCAATCTCTTTTACTGCTGTAAAAAAACCCAATGTATTTTCCATCGTGGATTCCATTATTATTGGCTGCAGCAGATATTGCAGAGTGACCTACAAGGTGGTAGGTTTGTTTTAATATTTTCTTAGTTAATAAATATAAAAATAAATGTTTAAGCATAAATTGAAACATGTGAAAATTTCACAGGGAAAATTTTACTTTTTGTGACCTTAAAAATGAAACTTTCACAATTTGTGACCTTTTCTAATTATGATATAAGAGCAGGATTAGACGTTTATCCTCACTACACTACAACTGGCAACCGCAGGAAACAGCAGTAAGGGCTTGTTTCCATTGATGCTGCCGCCTCTCCGACCGTATCCATAGGCAAACCATCAGGCAGGCTCCATTGGTGCGGAGTGTGGATGCGTTGGGGACGTGGATGTGGTGTGGTTCCGAACGCTAGCTACGGCGTTCTCGTGCGGAAACCGCAACCAACCGCATCCTTTCACATGGGGGCTGCCCAGAGTCTTCCAAATGCATGGACGTACGCGTGCATCTGCATGAAAACAGCTTGGGGTGCCGGCGGGAGCGGCTGCAGCCACGCGGATACAGCCGCAGCAAATCGCACCGGTGGAAACAAGCCCTAAGGGCTTGTTTCCACTCTTGCGTTCCCGTGCGGTTGTAACCGCGAGAACGCATGGCATAGTTTTCGCCCGTTTTTGCAACGCGATTTTTTTCCGAACCCCCCCCCCCCCCGTATCCGCATCCGCGTCTGCTATGCCATGCGTTTTTGCGCGTTTTTAAACGCATCCAATGGTTTCCTATGGATGCGTTTTTGGGATACGGATGCAGTTGCTAAGCGGATGCGTTTCAAAACGCTGCAGGCGGTGTTCACAACTGCACCCTAAACCGCATCCGAACGCGCACAAAAGCACCAGTGGAAACTATATTGAAGTTTCCAATGGATGCGGTTGTTTGCGCTTGCGGTCGCGCGGTTACAAACGCGCGGAAACACGAAGAATTGCACAAGTGGAAACAAGCCCTAAGGCTGCATTTCGATGGTTGTTTATATGACCTTGTAGTCTATAGACCGCATTGCGCCCTCCAGTGGCTGGAAGTGGTAGGATGCGGTTTTCTAGGTGATTTTCTGTCATTTATAGAGTCGTCTTTTGTAGGCAGTTAAAACTTTCCAGATAATATTTTTTTTTCTCTTACCCCAATGGTTAAGCCCCCATACACCTTACAATCATACCATACAATTTCTGTACAATCAACTTTTCGTCTACCAAAACCATATAATCAGAGGACCTTTCTAAACCTTCCAATCACTATGTATTCTATTTAGGGAGGACCGAGCACTACATAGCAGTGATATATACCTTCCAATCACTATGTATTCTA
>CM070041.1:43690065-43701198 GCA_036250615.1 Ptychadena robeensis | reverse complement strand
AATTGGGTGAGTGATCAATTGGCCATGGAATCCGACACGTGTATGGCTAGCTTAACAGTCCAGCCATGTGGATTTATGCACTGTAAGTGAGAGCACCGTCTCGCGCTGCGAGAAGCCTGCCAGCTATGCTATTCAGTGTTCCTCAAGGGTGGGGGCTGCTGCTCTCTATAAGGGAGAAACTCAAATTTCCTCAGATGTCGCAACACTGCAAAGGAATCAAATGAGTAAACATCCCAACTTTTTATGTGATCTGATCCAAACCGAGGGCCGATACTTCGTTAATACTTGTTTTCAGGATGAATCAATCGGGCCGATCCAGGGTTTACTGGGTACAGGATCACAAGCCACTCTGTTGTCATATGGTTATTTCCAACATGTGATGAGAGAAACAGCAAAGAAACCGAGGCTGAAACCATTTGAGGGTTCCTTGATAAGCGTAGGTGGAGACGCTTTGCAGGTAAAGGGTACTACATGGTTAACATTTAAAATCGGTAAGAAAGCCATTAGGCATCCCACACTCATCGTGGACCTTCCTTATGATCGGTTGATCATAGTCATTTACCTTCTGGTGATGCTGAGTTCCCTTGGAGACCTCATGAGGAATTCTGAAGCTTCGGAACTAACCAAGCACCCTCAGTGAGTGATTTGTTTATTCCCTCACAGGCGGTCAACTGTGGCCGGGTTCAGGTAAAAGGAAAGAAGTTCCTACCTTCCAGGAAAGGACCCTACATCGTTGTTGAGAAACTTTCACCTGTGGGCTACAAAATCAAAATTCCAAAGGGGGATGAAATTTTAGAAAAATTGGTGCATATTAATCAATTACGTGCTTGTCATCCTAGGTCACAACTCTGTGAAATTGAAGGTTCACCACTCGACTCGATGCTAAGGTCCCATCTAAAGACAGGAGTCTAGGATCGGTGTAGTATAACCAATCAGTGTACCAACTCATTCCTCTGTATTCTCCTCTATAACTAACATCTCTTCACGTTTTTGATTTGAGATGAAATGTTATATTTCTTGTACGGAACAAGACTATGCCAAGCCTTAGATAGGTGGTAGTACGAGTATCCGGAAAGCGGATTGACAAACGAGATTTGTCTGTACTCATATGTGTCGTTCTATTTCTGCGTTTTAGGCGTAAAGTGCCATCCAGGATTTCTGTGGTGATCTACCCTGTCTTGGGGAAGGAGTTCCATGCAGAACCGACCGTTATTCCAGGCCCTTCGTCCGGGATCATGCTGCGGGATACCTCGGGTTTCATCTTGACGAACAAGAGGATCTCATCCCAGAAGATCTACGTCAGTTGGGATCCGCGCGTCTTCGTGGACAGACGGTTCAACGTTTCCGAGATGCCGTCTTCGGCGATCCAGATGTGGCATCGGATGGACACCGGTCATCCCCAAGGACGGATCGTGCAAATCCTGGAGCAGACGAGGAAGAAGCTGACCAAGGAACAAGTTTCTATAAGTCCAAGGTCGCAAAGATTCATTTCTGCATTTGTAGTTGCAATAATCTTTCGAGCGGTAGGCACTATCGGTGCTACCAGTGTTTCGGCTGCCAACTCCATTTCTATCAAAACATTGGAATTTGAGATGGGTTCGTTGAAAGGAAACATCATATCCATCCATACATTTGTCAGATCTATATTCTGTCATTGGAAACACAGTCATTATTACCAATTTTCATGCAAGGTTTTTGAACTACTCAATACACCTACATGGAGGTGACGAACTACTTAAGAGGAAACTCTTTTATATTCCTGAAAGGACATATGCTGATTCCCGCCACGAAGAGATACGACGTCGGGAACAGTTTTTCAGAAAAGTTTTAACCAAGCTCTGGCTTGAACATTTTAAATTAGATGCTGACGCCCCGACCTTTGAGTCTGTATGAAAAGCCCTTCTTGCCATTCCAATATAAGCCTATTTAGGGGAATGTCTTATATTAGCATGAGGGGGATTTTGTCATGGGTTTCCATGGGGGTACAACATCTTTATATATATATATATATATCCAAGTGAATGTACTAATATCACATATATATCTTATGGTGTATAGCAATTAGCTATGTTACAATGATACAATATACACTCCATTTTGTATTACTATTTCAAGAAGTCTGTATAAAGTTCATCCCTGAACGAAAGCAAAAGTAATCTAAACGAGGCTCCTATATGTCTGTACATCTGCATGGCACAACCATATACGTCTTATCTATACTGTCACATAAATTATGGATGCTACAGGGTATCCATTGTTATACTATGGGGTCTGAAGTGTTGGAGACACCTCGTGGTGGTTTTCTGGTGTCATTCATGTAATTTCTGTAATCCATTCTGTTTCAATTGAGTTTTTTAGTGTTTTATTACTCAGTGTGTGTTAAATAAATATATATATTTTGCATAATTGCTTGCCCTGTTCTATTGTTCGCACAATATACCTATTATACCAATCAAATTACTCGTGAGGTGTTATTCGTCTCATCTCAGGAACAATCAAATCTTTTGAGCTTAACCGTTTAATTGATAGTTCCTAAAGACTCATTTACTGTTGTTTGTGAGTCACTGACAAGACACACTGATAGCCTTTAGGGAAACGAGAAAAAATTTCAAGCTTCCTTATACCTATTTAGATACACTCCCAATACTAGGACATCCTCTTTTCAAAGTAGGGATCACCTCACGGATTTTTCACAAATAGAAAGACAAGGGTCTTATATATTTTAAGGATCTCATTGATCCAAGAAAGGGTGTATTGTACACTTTATCGGAACTAAAGGATAGGTTTGGATTGTCGGAGACGGAGGAACATCCGCTGCATTATTTTCAGGTCCTCCATTTTTGTCAAAAAATGTCTAACAATTTGCGCATTATGCATACTTCATCGAACTTCGATGACATGATTCGCTCCTCCACACATATATTGTCTGCTATCTACAAATGGCTCTGAAGGGTCCACTGGATGGAGTCTCTAGAACAGAGGGGACAACAAAGTGGTGTAAAAGACTTCCCGGGAGAGGGGCTCCATATTAAACTCTTACGCGGATACAGCACTGTTTGTCAATGTGTTATATCCAAAACCTGGAGGGAAACACAATACAGGCTGGTTCATAGGGTGTATAAACCTCTGGGCGTGACTCTTGTGTCTGAGGATGGGGTCAAATATTGGCATTCTGTATGCCCTAAGTGCCAGATTACGAGTCCCTTGTTGGTCCATAGAGATGGTCGAATTTTTCGACTTGCAAACTTTGTGAGCTTATTGCAAAGCCCCTGAAAATGGTATCATCACCAAACTTGCTGGAGGTGTAGAGAAGGGTTGGAGGAACATTTGAAAAAAATAAGTTTTGCTCTAGCACATGTAGTTTTTGCATAAATTAAGTTCAAAGTTAAAGTTGAAATTCCGATTTTCAAATTTTTTACTTGACTTTGAACTTAATTTGTGAAAAAACTATTTGTGTTAGAGACTTACTTTCTTTTTTGCAGTATACCCCCAACCCTTCTCTACATCTCCAGCAAGTTTGGTGATGATACTTTGCTCAGGGGCTTTGCAATTAAGTCAAAACCGGCGAAATGGTCGAATTTTTTAAAACAAATTCGACCATCTCTATTGGTCCATTGTTTATGGGCTTGCTCCTTGGTGAATACATTTTGGGATAAAGTATGTGTTTACATAAATGACATATTAGGTATTTCCCTACCCAAGGACCCACTCCTTCTGCTGTTTGGTATTGTTCCGGTACATACACAAAGGAGGTTGGGACAGCGCTCTATATGGGTACACACATGCCTGCTGGTCGCTCGTCAAACTATCATGTCCCAATGGCTGGCTCAGGACGCCCCAGCCATAGCACAAGTTCATAAGCAGTTGTGGGATCTAATGGCAAGGGAGCAACTTGATGTACATGAGCACTCCCCGCAGACATACTTGCCATTTCTACAGTAAGTACGTGTCCTCCCACCCAGATATAGAGCCACAGTAAACCGAATCACGATGGCATATAGGTTACATACCCAAGTACTCTCTCTTACAAGTATTAATACCATGAGATACCGAGTGACAAGTTTAATTGTGTTTCTTTAGGTATATGTTATACCGGTTAATGTTTTTGAGTTATTATTTGAGTCATTATTTTCGTTGTATGATGTTGTTACGTCTATTGTGTCAAAGTCGAATTTGAAGACCGATCCGAATGTGCAAGGTGCGAATTGTTTTGTTTTGGACTGCCATGAACCAGCACATGTACATTACCGAACCAATTAGGATGGTATATTTTGTGATCAGCATGTAACTGCATTGTAAGGATTAAATACTCACGATCTTGTAATCACACATGGAGACTAGAGATGGGCGAACACCAGCCCGGAGTGTCCGCAAACAGGGCGGGTCGAACTTTTAAAGATGTCCGCCGTCCGCCCTGTTCGCGGACACATTCAAATTCCCCGCCTCTAGGCGGGGAATTTGAATCGGAAAAACCGGATGTGACGTCAGTGACGTCACATCCGGTCCACGGAACGCATCCTGGAACGCATAGTTCCTGGTTGCGGGAGCCGGATGTGACGTCACTGACGTCACTTCCTACTCTGAGCCGGAATCTTCACTACAAGACCGGCTTCATGCCCGGTCTTGTAGTGAAGACATTCTTCCTCCGGCACGATCTCGCAGGTTCTGATCCTGCCGGAGGAAGAATTTAGATCTTCTTCTGGCCGGCGAACAGGACGGGTCGAACACCCGTACTGTCCGCCGGCGAGGCGAACGGCGAACATGCCGAGTTCGCGGCCGAACTGTTCTCCGGCGAACAGTTCGGTCCATCCCTAATGGAGACCCTGAGGGTTTCCACAGATTCGAACATCCTATGGCATCCCTACTGTAACTAAATGTTTTGTTTTTCATTCTTGTAATGCTTGAAAAACTTCAATAAAAATTAGTTAAACAACCAACACATTTAACTTTTATTTCACACATTCCACTTCTGCTGTGAGCTCCACTGAGAGACAGTTGGTAATATGACTATGTATGCTCTGTAGAACACTGTGTAATATATCAGCACTATATACATATGAGATAATAATAATAAACGTTAAGTTCAAATTTCGATGTAACATTTTTTTACTTTAATTTGAACTTAATGTTTATTAACATTTACTCTACAACTCCAGTAATTTTGGTGATTATAGCATGTTCAGGGGCTTTGCAATTAACTGATGAATAAACTAGATGCAACCTTTACAAACCACACTTTTAACTTTTTTCCCACACATTCCACTTCTGCTGAGTGCCTGACAACTCCCTTTCTATCCTCAGATAACAGCTAACTGATAACTAAAGCAGGGTACAGACATAAATATATGGGCCAGATCAATGGTCATTTCGAGCGCTGTGCGTGGAAACCGCGGGTCTCCATGTATAGCATCGGCTGAGCTGGGAAGAGAGCAGAGCTGTCCCCCCCTCCGTTAATATCTGACAGCAGCGGAATGATGCCATCACGCTGCTGCAGGAAACATCTGATGGCTCAAATGTCTCGCCGTCTGTACCCTGCTTTAGTCACCCCAAGTGCTTAGACCCAAGCACAAGATACTTTGGAAAGATAGTACTTTTTTTTCCTTAAACCTGTTAAAGGCTCAATTACTTAAGCTCCCCATACACCTTTAGATCACTCCATACGATTTCCATTAGATCTAACAACAACTATGTAATATAGTGACCTCCCTGATAGAATACATAGTGATTAGAAGGTATATATCACTGCTATGTATTTTCCGGGTCCTCCCTGATAGAATACATAGTGATTGGAAGGTATATATCACTGCTATCTATTGCCGGGTCCTCCCTGATAGAATACATAGTGATTGGAAGGTATATATCACTGCTATGTAGTGCTGGGTCCTCCCTGATATAATACATAGTGATTGGAAGGTATATATCACTGCTATGTAGTGTCGGGTCCTCTCTGATAGAATACATAGTGATTAGAAGGTTTATATCACTACTATGTAGTGCCGGGTCCTCTCTGATAGAATACATAGTGATAGGAATGTATATATATCACTGCTATGTAGTGCTGGGTTCTCCCTTAGAGAATACATAGTGATTGGAAGGTTTAGAAAGGTCCTCATATTACATGGTTTTGGTAGAAGAAAAGTTGACAAAAGTTAATTGTAAAGTAAATTGACAAATTGCAGCTAAAGTTAATTTACTCCGTAACAACTGTTGTCTGAGCTAACTGTTACATAGTACATACATATTTTTCTGCATACACACAGACACATATACGTCACAGTTTTGACACTTCATGAGTAAAACTGTTTTTATGAGACCAAATTCAACAACCACATGTTCTTGTAATTAATATTAAACATTGTTCAAAACAAAATGAGATCCTCAACTTTTCTCAACTAACTGACTCTAACTGACTGAGTTAATTACAAAGCCCCTGAACATGGTATAATCACTAAAATTGCTGGAGATGTAGATTAAATGTTGATGTACATTAAGTTTAAATTGAAGTAAAATAATCTTTACTTTAAATTTGAACATCAACATTTAATCTACAAAATTTGAACTTAACTTTGAACTTAATTTTTATTATTAATATTATTTTATATGTATATACTGCTGTAATTTTACACAGTGCTGTACAGAGCACATATAGTCATATCACTAACTGTCTCTCAGAGGAGCTCACAGCAGAAGCAGAATGTTTAAAATAAAAGTTACACGTGTGGTTTGTGAAGACAGTTGTGACTAGTTTATTTGGCAGTTAATTGGCATCACCCAAATTGCTGGAGATGTAGAATAAATGTTGATGTTCATTAAGATAAAATTAAAGTAACATTTTAAATTGAAAAAATGCGACTTGACTCGAAACTTAATTTATACAAAAACTACACGCGCTAGAAAAACTTTCTTTCTGTAATGTTACCACAACCTTTCTCTACATCTCCAGCGATGTTGGTGGTGATATAACGTTCATGGGCTTTGCAGTTAACTCTTAATGTCAGCTGTATTTAAAAAAAATAATAAAGGCTAACTGGAATTGTTAGATTATTTATTCTTTTATCCAGTGATATACCAGTCATTTCTAATAAAACAGGATCAATAATGTTAATATATGCTTTCTCATCCCCAGAGGGTAGAAACAGCATTGATTAAGCCTGCTGGTGACAACTATACTACCTTCAAAAATCTTCTTTCAAAAAAAGTTTATAAAGCCCACAGATATGAATATGCAGCTATGCTATATATAGTAAGAGAAAGTTTGATAATAAAGATGATTAAAATTAAAAATACAAATGTTATAATTCATTAGTATAATATAGAAATAGTAGAGAAAGAGAGTAATAAAAAGATAGAGGGATATAAATCAATTGAAACCCAGTGTTACCTTTATTTTATGAATTCTTTGATGCCGGGGAGACAAAGGTGTGACCAATACATCGGACCATGATGAATCGTGTGATATAGGGAAAGGAACTGATGTGAGATATATGTGACTGCTGATAAAACAAAGTTATTATTTAACTCTTTTGAAAGACAACAGTGGCATGAGATGTAACAAACCAGACTTTGGTTTTACAACACGCTGCGTTACAGTGGACGTTCGTGCCCTTGACTCCAGGATTCCTGACCATTTCCTGCCCACCTTTTACCCATAACTTAATTAACATCTATAAATAATACGCAAACAACTGACTTCTTTGGAATTTATATTTTATATAGAAATAAGTGTAAAATACAAACTGGCCACAGCCTGTAAACTAGGTCAACACTAGTGATGGGCGAACTGTCCGCAAGGTGGACAGTTCGTCGGCGAACATGGATGTTCGCCCTCCTTCTCGTCGGCGAGCAGTGCGGGTGTTCAACCCGCTCCGTTCGCTGGCAAGAAGAAGATCTCTATTCTTCCTCCGGCAGGATCAGAACCTGTGTGATCGTGCCGGAGGAAGAATGTTTTCACTAGAAGACCGGGCATAAAGCCGGTCTCCTAGTGAAAATCCAGCTCGGGAACAGGAAGTGACGTCAGTGACGTCACATCCGGCTCCCTTAACAAGGAACTATGCGTTCCAGGATGCGTTCCAGGGAAGGCGGGGAATTTGAATCTGTCCGCGGACGTCTTTAGAAGTCCGACCCGCCCGTTCGCGGACAGTCCTGGCCGATGTTCGGCCATCACTAGTCAACACATGACCATAACTTTTAATTACACAAGAACTTGGAAGGGGTCCCCCGACAGTGCCGCCAGTATATCGCTCTCCTTACATCACTGTACCTGCCACCAGCCCTCGTATACTAGCACGGTGGGTACCTTGTTTAACAGATTTAACCATTCACTAGTGACTGCCCTTGCATTACTGGCACATCACCAGAGCTTAAAAGGCCCTTTTACCTTGCGGCACTGCCGAGCTTCCGCCACTAGGGACCGACTTTTGGACCCTTCAAAATCGGGACCTCCCCCACCAAAGCAGCAGGGCCGCGTCACCTAAACCCGCATTAAAGACGTCCATGCCTAAAGCGGACAGATGAACCCCATCTGGCCCAAAGTGCCCCTTGGGATCTTCCAACAGTTTATGTCGGACAGCAAAACCCCCTGCCCTACACATGAACACCTCCTTGGATCTGTTCACCTTGATCCGGCAGTGCTGGAGCGTCGCCCTGTCCATTGCTGGCCTCCACCTAAGCCTGGGAACCATCTGGGAACAAACACAGATTATACTAGGGCTACACTCCCAAATCCTTAAGAAGAAGGCCTTAATGGACCTCATCAGACTCAGTTGCGAACAAGCCCCCAAGTCATTACCCCCCGCGTGCACCACTAAGACATGAGGAGGGGAACGGGACACCACAAGATCGGAAAATTTCTTAAAGATCTGAGGCCACTTCAGTCCGGGAAACCCGAACCAATGGATGTCCACGTCCGACTCACCGCAGCCCAACAGATGTCCGCGAGGGCGGATGAAGGCCCGGCGTTCAGCCCGTGTGACATACGAGTGGCCCAGGATCCACACATTACACCGCATTTCATCTGCAAACCAGGGGAAAATTAAACACCGCAACCGGAGAAAGGAACAAAACCAACAAAAAATACACCAACCAAAATACACCAACCCATAGATCAAGCCAGATGTGGGCGAACATATGATCGGAATCAGTGAGATTCCCACCTGCCAATGCGCTGAATCGCGGCCTGACCCAGGCCACATCGCGCCGCTTCGGTGGCCGCTCCTATCCTAAAGGAGTGCGACCTATAAATGGAAGATGGTGGGGTGGGGGTCTTGGTTTCAGGTGGAGGGTGAGGGGGACACTTTATGGCTGATGGGGTCAACAGGGCACCTGGAATTCTGTAGGGATCCCTGTATGTTCCCAGGTTGCCCTAAACTTATGACGCTCTGCCTTCTCCTTTGCCCTAGGTCCCTGCCTTCTTCTCCCTAGCTGTGTACTGGGGAGGCTGACATTACAGGGATGTCAACATCCCCAGTACCATATCCTCCATTCTACACCTAGCAATAAGATGCACCTGGGAAGGAAACGTAGCTCACATGTGTGGAACAGACCCACCTGGTGTGACTTATACAGATTGCGATTTTAAGGTGGTTTTGCTTTGTCCCCCACCCCTAAGGGGCTAAGGATGGAGGAGCCACACACCTCTTGGACGGCACTCAGTGATGATTCTGGTAGGTAATGGGGACATCTGAGGTGGCTGGGAGGAATCTTCATATAAACGCACTGACTGTAATAAGATGATGTGCAACCATCAACACATGTTTGTAATAATTATCTGTTTGATCATGGGCTATGGTGTATTAACCCATGATCGTTAATGCAAATGTATTCTGACATGTTCGAAATATGTTGACTCATATACATACTTTAAACTTTTTTGTAGGTCACCAGACCTTAAGGTACCACTGATTCTGGAACATCTGGTTGTTTCTTGTCCTTCCTGATGATGCCCTTAGAGGGGCAAAACGCGTCAGGGGATTCCACATCCATTGGTGCTCCTGTGTAACTGCAAGGGCTTCTCAAAACTCGATGTCCAATCTAGTAATGGCCTGGTGTGACACCAATAGCCATTGTACGTATGGTTATTCATACAATCAACCCCTACTATTAAAATAGTATGTGTTTTTGTTTTCTTTTTTAAATATGTCAATAAAAAACTATGTTTTACCAACTCTGGTTGGAACGTTAGGCCTATTTAAAGTCCAAGGGGCTAGCCACTCCCACCTTTGTGATTTATCTCACCACTAATGTACTGTATTTTGTATTCTATTAACATCGTGGGAAGATTGGGGGGGTTGTCTAGCTCTTAAAGGAAGGTGCCTGGACAGTTGGTCCCATGTGTTTACCGCCAGCCTCCTTGTTTTTGACTTGTTGACTTCCTGGTTCTAGACTCAGATTCTCCCTACCTCTTGATCCTTGGCACTTCGTTCCAGTACCTCCTCTGTCTTCCTTGGCTCATCCAACAGACTCCACTTATCTCTTCACTCCTGGCACTACATTTTGGTATATTATCAGCTGCCAACTTGCACGGGTGCATCCAGGAACCACAACCTGGGGTTAGTCTGCAGCAAAGCCCATCAGCTCTTGTGGGCTGCTCTGGTAAACACCAGATGGTCCCTTAGACTTTGCACCCCGGAAGGCAACTTTGCCAACTGTGCAAGTTAGTCCAGTGGGTCCACACCCTTGAATATCTGGTGTCACCCTTGATCTGGTGTCATCCGCTGTGACAGTTAGACAGTGAGTGATGGATGCCTATTAGAACCATTTTTGTTTATTTAACATTGTGTGAAATTTGCAAGGTCTAGCGCTTAAACATCCAGTGAAAACCGCTATAAAAGTCGTGCAAACAAAAATCAGCTTTTTTGTAAGCCCCAGGGTCACAAAAAATTAAATTTTTGGGGGTGGTGGTTTTTTCACTTTTTCTTGTAGGACTTGCCTGGGTTCATCATTGTGTGAAGTTTGGGGGGTCTAGCGCTTAAAGATCCAGTGAAAAAGACAATCAAAGTCTTCCAACCAAAACCATCAAAATTTAGCTTTTTTGTAAACCCCGGGGTCACAAAAAATTGATGTATTTTTTTTTTTGGGGGGGGTGGTGGTTTTACCACTTTTTCTTGTAGTGATTGCCTCGGTTTACCATTGTGT
>CM070041.1:43674347-43690040 GCA_036250615.1 Ptychadena robeensis | reverse complement strand
AAAAGTGGCGGGGAGGGGGTCTAAGCGCTTAAGGATCCCATAAAAAAATGATTATAGTTGGTCCAAAACCAAAATCATCAAAATTCTGTTTTTTTGGAAGCCCGGGGGTCCGCCAAAATCTGCATATTTTGGGGGTGGTGGTTTTAACGCGAAAATTACCAGCCGTATTTCTGTGGGGGCTGCCTCGGTTATATCATTGGTGTGAAGTTGGGTGGGGGGGGTCTAAGCGCTTAACGGATCCAATAAAAACAAATTATATATGATTGTCAACCAAAATCATACAAATTCAGCTTTTTTATAAGCCCTGGGGTCCACAAAAAATCACAATATATTGGAGGTGGTGGTTTTAATTACCACTGTTTTCTTGTAGGACTTGCCTTGGTTTATCATCTTGTGTGAAGTTTGGGGGGGATCTAAGTGTCTTAAAGATCCAGTGAAAAACCACAATCAAACTTGTTCAGGGATCAAAGATCTTCAAAATTCGTGCTTTCATTGTAAGCCCACCGGGGTCACAGGAAAAAATCTATTTTTTGGGGCGTGGTTAGTTTTAACCCTGAATTTTCCTATGTAGTGCTTGCCTCGGTTGATATCAGTGTGTGATAGTTTAGATGGGGGGGGGGGGGGTCTAGCGTTCTGTAAGTATCCATAACAAGATGCATTAAAGTGTTGTCCAAGAACAAAAAATCATCAAAAATTCAAGATATTTTTTTGTAAGCCCTCGGGGTCGACAAAACAAATCTAATTTTTGGGGGTGTGAGTTTTACCTAACCATCATTTTCTCTTGTAGGGGCTTGGCCATCGGGTTTATCATTGTGATGAAGTTTTGGGGGGGTGGTAGTGCTTGAAGATCATATGAAAAAAAGAAAGATTGGTGGAGGAGGTGATGGGAAGAGTGGGTCAGTAGGAAAAAGAGAAAAGAAGGGGACTATAAATCTGAGGTAGGAAGGGAAGAAGTGGTGAAGATGCTGAAAAACAAATCAAAGTTTCTAAAAAAATCAATCACAATTCAGAGCTTTTTTGTAAGGCCCCGGGTCACGAAATGTCCAATTTTTTGGGATGGTCGGATTTTAACTTGTTTTTTCTTTTAATGGACTTGTCTCTGGTTTATCATTTTGGTGAAGTGTTGGTGGGGGGTCTAGTGCTTGAAGAATCCAGTGAAAAACTCGATCAAAATCGACAGAACCAACAAAATCATCAAAAATCATGCGTTTTTGGTAAAGCCCCGGGGTCACAAAAAATCTAATGGGGGTAGTAGTATTTATCATCAATTCTTTCTTTTATACGTGCTTGCCTCGGTTTATCATTGTGGTGAAGTTTTGGGGGGGTGGGGTCTGAGCGCTTAAGGATCATAAAAAACAATGACTTAGATAGTTGTCCTCAGACACCAAAATCATCAAATTCAGCTTTTGTTTGTAGAGCCATGGGGGTCACAAAAATATGATGTATTATATTTAATTTTATTTTGGGGTGGTTTTTTGGGTGGGGGGTGTGGGTGATTTTACCACTTTATATCTTAAGTATGTAATGTGCCGTCGGTTTAGCCATATTGTGTGAAGTTGTAAGATTGGGGTGTTGGTCTATAGCTGCTTAAGGTATCACCATAATAAAAAAATGATAAGATATATGGATTTGTCCAACCCAAATCATTAGCGAAATTCTGTTTGTTTTTTGTTTTGGAAGACCCCGGGGTCCAAACAGAAAAATCGCATATTTTTGTGGGGATTGTGGTGGTTTTATACCGTACATCGTAGATTTCTTGTCGTGTGGTGGCATTGCCTGCGTTTTATCATTATTGTGATGAGGATTTGGGGGGGGAGGGTGGGCTAGCAGACTTTACATGGATCTCAAGATAAAAAAAATGATTATAGTTGAAGTCCACCGAATAAAATGGCATCAAATTTCTGCTTTTTTTATAAGCGCCTAGGGGGTGCCAGCGAAAAATCACAAATATTTTTGGTGGGTGGTGTGATTTTTTTACCACTTTTTCTTGTAGGACGTTGCCATTTGTGGTTATATCATTTGTGTGAAAAGTTTTGGGGGATCTAGTGCGTATAATAAAGAATCCAGTGAAAAACATCAATAACATACTGTTCAAGGATCAAAATCTTTGCAAAATTCTGCTTTCTTTGTAAGCGCCCGGGGATTCAAAAATCATCTATTATTTTGGGGTGTGGTAGTGTTTAAACCTGGGATTGTTTCTTGTATTAAGCAAGGTGCTTATGCCTCGGTTATATCATTGTGTGAAGTTTTAAGTTAAGAAGTGATGGAGGAGTTTGATGAGTGGGGGAAAGGTCCTATCGAGCTTAATAGTTAATGTTATCCATAATTATAAAAATTGATTAAAGTGTGTTCCACAGACCAAAAGCATCTAGAAAATATCATGATTTTTTTTGTAATGCTCCCATGGTGTTCGACAAAAATTCTACAATTTTTGGGGTGTGAGTATTTTACCAAATTCATTTTCTTAGTAAGGTGCTTGGTCCCGTCGGTTTTATCATTGTGTGAGTGACAAGTGGTTGGACTGGGGTGATAACGTGCTTGAAGAATCAAGGGTGAAAAAACACAATTCAAAGTGTTGTCCAACAAAAATCATTACAATTCAAGTCTTATTTTGTAAGCGGCCCGTGGGGCTCACGAAATTCCAATCTATTTGGGATGGAGTGGTTTTACTTGAGTTGTTTCTGTTTAAGGACTGTGTCATCAGGTATTAGCATTATTTTGTGAAGTTTGGTTGAGTTCTAGTGTCTTGGGAAAAGATCAGTGAAAAGACGCGATCAGAAATCAGTAACAAGGAGCCAAAATCATCAAAATCATGCGTTTTATGTAGAGCTCCTCTGTGGTCACAAAAATCTAATGGAGGTACATGTAGTAGTTTTATCTGCATGTTTCTATTTAACGGCTTGCACTCGGTTTTATTTATGCGATTGTGTGTGAAGTATGTGGGGTGGGTGGGTGAGTCTGCAGTGCTGTAAACAGGATCTAAGCGAATCAAAAAAATGATAATAAATTATTAGATTGTTCTCATACCTAAAATCAATCATTCTAAAATTCAGCTTTTTTGTAAGCCCTGGGGTGTCACAAAAAATCGCATCATTTTGGGTGGTTGGATGATTTTAACAACAGACCCCCATTTTCTTGTGGTGCTTGGCCTCGGTTTATGATTGTGGGTGAAGTTTTGGGGGGAGGGGGGTCTAACGTTAAGTTATCTCAATACAAAAAATGATTATTAGTTGTCCAACCAAAATCATCAAAATTCTAAATTCTGCTTTTGTTGTAAGCCCGGGTCACAAAATCAAAATGTTTTGGGGGTGGCTGTGTTATACCAACCCTCGTTTTCTTGATAGGGCTTGCCTACGGTTTAAATCATTGTGTTGTGAAGTTTTTTTTTGGGGGGATCCAGTGGTCTTAAGGAAAGATCCAGTGAAAAACACAATCAAAGGTGGGCTCCAAGCCAAAATCATCAAATAAAAGTCTGTGTTTTTGTAAGCCCCCGGGGGGGGGGTTTTCCACCCCCACAAAAAAGCGCATGATTTAATAGGAGGACTCTGGTTGGTTCTGACACTTACATTTTCATGGAGTGCTGCAAAACTTTAACGAAAAAAAAAGAAATAAAAAAAAAATAAAATAAAAAATTAACGAAGTTTGTTTTAATGAATATTTGTATTTAATGTTGGTTGTGGTTTAATTTGTGTGAAGTTTTGGGGGGCTCTAGGTGCTTAAAGGATATCCATAGTGAAAAAACACAATCAAGTTGTTCAAAATACAAAATCATCAAATCAAAGCTTTTTTTGTAAAGCCCTGGTGGTCATCAAAAAATCAAATTTTTTGGGGTGGTAGTGGTTTTAACCATCTTGTTTTCTTGTAGGGCTTGCCTCAATGTTATACATTGTGTGAAGTTTTGGGGAGGTCTAGCGCTATAAAAATGAAAGATCCAAGTGTAACAAACACAATCAAAGAAGTTGTTAGAAGACACAAAATCATCACACATTCACAGCGTTTTTTGTAAGCCCCAGGGTCACACAAAAAAATCCACATTGTTTGGGGTGGTGGTATTAGAACCCCATCTTTCCCTTGTAGGGCTCTGCCTCGGTTTATCATATTGGTGTTGAAGTTTGGTGGGGGGGGGCTGGTGCGTGAAGCGCTATGTAAGGATCCAATAAAAAAATTATTTATAGGTGTTGTCCAAACCAAAATCATAAAAATCGCAGCTTTTTTGTAAGGCCCCGTGGGTCACACAAAAAATCGTCATATTTTGGGGTGTGTGGTTGTTACACTCCTTTTCTTTGTATGGCCTTGCCATCTGTTTATCATTGTGTGAAGTTTGGGGGGTCTAGTGCTTAAAGATCCAGTGCAAAAATGCAATCAAATGTCGATACAAACCAAAATGCATCAAATTCTGCGTTTTTGTATTGCCCTGTGGTTAAAAAAAAAAACAAAACAAATTTTTTTGGGGGTGGGGGTTTTTTAAACTCATTTTGTCTGTCCAGGGCATTAGCCTCGGTTTATCATTGTGTGAATTTTTTTTGTTTTGGGGAGGGGGGGGGGGTCTCTAGCGCTTAAAGATCCAGTGGGAAAACACACAGTTAAAGTCTGTCCAAACCAAATCATCAAAATTCAGCTTTCTTGTAAAGCCCTCTATGGGTCACAAAAAATCAAATGTTTTGGGGCTGGTATGTTGTACCACGTTTTCTTGTTATGGCTTGCTTTGGTGGCGCTACGTCATTGTTGTGAAAGTTTGGAGGGGGGGGGGGGGTCTAAATATGCGCTTAATGGCATCCAATAAAAAAAAAAATGTATTATAGTTGTCCAAACCAAAATCAATCAAAATGTCACGCTTTTTGTAATAAGCCCCCACACGGGGGGTCCCAAAAATCGCAATATTTTTTGCGGGTGGGGTGGTTTTTAGAACCCCGTTTTCCCTTGTGGGCTTGCCTCGGTTTTATCATTAGTTGTGAGTTGGAGGGGGGGGGGGGTACTAAGCCGATCTGTTTAAGGATACAAATAAAAACGAAAATATGGTAAATAAGTTGGTCCGTAATCATTTGTGTGGTAATGTAATTTTTCATTTCAGTTTTTTAGGTTGAATTCTTTGGTTTTATTTTTTTTTTTTTGCTTTTTTTGATTTTTTTTTTATCTTTTCCCGGTCGTGGGTTATCCTCTTTTTATATCATAGGGGTAAAATCGCCGAAAATATTTTTGGGGTGGTGGTTTGGTTTATACCTGCATTTTCTTGTAAGGTTGTCTTTTTCCTTTTTTCTCGGGTTTAATCATTGTGTGACACGTTTGGAGGGATGTTGTGCTTTAAAGATACAGCCAGTGAAACAAAAAACACAATCAAAGGTCTCTCTCAATAACAAAATCAAAATCAAAATACAGCTTTCCTTGATACGCCCTGGGTCCACAAAAATCAATTTTTTGGGTGGTGGTTTTAACCAGTCTTTTTCTTGTAGGGCTTTGCCTCTGTTAAATCATGTGTGTGAAGTTTGGGGGTCTTAGCGCTTAAAGATACCAGTGGAACAAAACAATCAAAAAAGTTGTCCAAAACCCAAAATCATCAAAATAAGATTCTGGTTTGGTATATGGGTATTGTGTGCTTCAACTATGGCAGTACACAGCTGGTAGAATTGACTAACTGACGAGAGTATTATTTCATGGCTTCTCATCACAACTATGGCTTTCTAACACCACATGCGGCAGAGAGACCAAACTGAGTTGTACACAAAAACTGAAACATTAATGATAGTATTGTGAGCACACCATAGTGCTGGCTAAACTGGTAATACTACATATTGCTACACATCCTTTCTCTTTTAACTGACAAAGGTAAAACACGAAACACAGTATATGTAAACAATTTTAACCAAACTATAATAGTAACTGATCTTGGTCTAGAAGAGTTTTGTACATTAAACATAATAATCGTAAAAGGAGTCCATATAGGACTGGTTTTCCAATTCTACGTTGTTTTCGGCTGTGCTTGTGTTACAGTATGAGTGGCGACTGTCCATGATTCGCTTGTGGTACTTGTTGCGTAGGATACAGGGCAAGCCAATCTTCAGTCACTTGCAGTCTCTCTCTACTGCTCTTCTTCTGGTCTTGACTCTCTTGTTGGCTTCTGTAATCGTGGACTTGAGATGTCGTGAGATGGATAAGTTGTATACTTAGTGCACCCAGTACTTGGCTTCCGTTGGGCCCTGCGATCCGTGACATCTTTCTCATCAGATCTTTGCTAAATGTCTCGTGTCTCCGAGGGTTCGGTTTTCTTTGAGTTTTCTTCCTTTCCGTCATGTGATCACTTCATACGGACCTGACCGAAATTAATTTCTAGGCAGTTAGTATTTACTGCACCTACTTTAGTCCTTTGCGCACTGTTTTAGTTGATAACTATGGTTATCTAAATGTGGCATATGAACTAACGAGTTACATTATCAATTTCTAGCTGTGAGTTTCAGGTAGATCGCTTGATGCTGACTGTATCAGTATAGTGACAATAGCTAATAGGCCGGTGAATTGTGTCGACTTTATGATTTGTCGTGACGCATGCAATTTATCGTTATGCAGTTCTCCCAAGTTGTTTGGTTTCAAAGTAGTCGGGCTCATAGTCGGGTAATAGAGTCCTAGTACGCCTGCTCATAAGCTCTGAGGTGTTTGGACTAGTCTCCAGGCTTTGACTGGGTGTAATTTCTGTATAATCAACAAACCCCAAGTACACATCTGTGGCCAGCCGTTTTCATGCTTTTCTGCAATCAGTCGTTGTGCTGTCCTTTAATCTGCCGACTCTGCTTTGCCATTGCTTTTGAGGATATAGCTGGGTGAATGTAGGTTTGTGTGTTTGTAAAATCCAGCACCCTAGGCTGAACATAGTTTATAACTCATCCGTAGGTAAACTGATGCCCATTCGTCAAAGCAATACAGCTATCTCAGTGAATGGCCATAACCGTTAGCAAAATGTGCTTTTTTAGTTTTCTTAGATCAAGGTCTTTGCCCTTGTGTCTTGTAAGTAGGTCACATTCCCAGAAGTTGGAGAAATAGTCCACAGTTTGTACCAAGTACTACTTTATGTTATTCTCAGCTAAACAAATTCTAGTGCAACTTTGGACATGGTCGTACTCTGGTAATTGCAATGTAAGGTTGCAAAGTCTGCTTTTTGCTGCTTGTCAGAGGCCATGCGTGCACATATGTCACATGTTTTGCAAAAAATCCATTGTTGATTATAGTTTTTATGTGGTCCAGATCATTCCTGGCCATGTAGATACACATTCCCAGGGTGCTTCTGCGTAGACATTCCTTCTAACACCTGCGTTGAGTTGAGAATGGGCTAGTCTCTCTAGCATGTGTCCTTCTCTGAGTGAATTTTTTGGGGGGGATGTATAAAGAGAGAGACTGCTCTTTATCAACCTTTAAATATGACCACATCCTGCACTGACAGTTCATCTTTCTTACATGGAAAAAGGCAATAATTTCAACTGGGTGCATTGCTGTTTCATATTTAGGCCAGACCTTCTAATCATGACATTTTTCAAATATCTGCAGTCTGTTTGTGCTTAATTTGCTGTTGTAATTGCTCTGTATTTTCTTCTATTAAACCGTGTCTTTTGACAACAGTCTAGGTACTCACACAATGTTATATATTCTCACTGTCTTGTCCACCTTCTGTCTTCACAGTTTGGGTTAAAGTAGGCTTCATACTCGTCGTAATGCTGCAAATGACAGATTAAATACTTTTTTCCCTGGCGAGAGTAGCTGAATGATCAAAAAATACATATTTCTGTAGCTGAAGAAGCATGGCGCTGCAGTCGTTTCGGTGCAGTTTAAAATAGTGGCTTTCTTTCTTATGTAAACTACTCTCAGAGGCTTATGATCGGAATTCACTTGTCCCTGTTTACCTGTCGTCCATAGCGTATGAGTTGGTGAAATTTCTCCATCCCAAATAGCACTAGCGCAGGTAGTTCTTTCTCATCTGAATGGTCAATAAGCGGCCTTGTTCTGTAGGTGTGAAGAGCTCTGCATTGCAAAAGCGATAGGCTGTTTTCTTCTCGCATCTCAATTTCTCTGGCATTAATGGATGTGTCTCATTTCATAGAAAAATGAAACAATGAAGAGATGAATTCCAAAATAATGTGGGAAGCATCACAATTGCAATAGCTAATACGGCTTCCTCTGGGTTAAAGATCATTTAAAAGAGTGTGTGTCATGCAAATTCGCTTTTTTCACCTCTTGGAAACGCGGTCTCCTTGTATTGTCTGTCCATTCCCAGCAGTACCATACATTAGGTTGGTTAAACTGATCTACAGCGTGGCTCTCACACATGTTTCTGAAGAGATGACTTACAGTAATTAGTAAAGGTTAATTGTACCATAATTAAATACCTTCAGGAACCGCATAACTCTCGTAGCAATCTGTAGGGTATGGTAGGCATTTCTTGTACAAGCTTTCACTTTTTCAGGAATCTACTTTCAACCCCATGTTGAGGTTAGCAGATGTTCCAATGTAATGGAGACTTCAGTCTCATTTTCATTTCTGAATTTTGTCCAAATTTTAGTTTTAATTTTTCTTCTCTCTACACCCCTGTTCAACAGAATTGATTCACATCTATTCTGATCATGAATCTTTATTTTTAATTGCCGATGTCTTGTTATTGTCTCATTCCCAGACAATCAGTATAATCATCCAATCGCGATTTTGTTTGGATTCCTGGGAGTTTCTTCCAAGGCCTGATTTAAACCTCTGTATGGAAAAACTGCTGGAGTCAGGAACTTACTCCCATGGTGCAATAGCTCAGCCAACCGATGAACGACCTCAAAATGGAGTGTCGAAAAATGTGGTCAAGTAACTGTGAGTTGCTTAATCTATACTTGCAACAATAGCCAGAAACCATTATTGTTTGGTACATCACATCACTGAAAAATCCAAGCTTTTGACAACATCCGTGCAAATGTCTTTCTAGTTACAAAATGTGCCATGGGGTAATGGTATTCTCATTTTTATATAGCGCGTCTATTCAGATGGTTTGGTGGATCTATAACATAATCATCTTAGGTATTGCCTGCAGGGATTCCTTTCTTTCACAATATCATTAAACTGCTTATCCCAGTCTGTATGGTCCCATGTACTTGTGCTATTATAGTGTCTGGACCATAGATCTTTTAGTCTGCTATCCTTTAGAGTGTTTTGCATTAAAGCTACAGGACTCGACTACTTGGGTTGGTTAGATCTAGAAGGCTGTATTTGAGGCGTCTTAATTATCACATATTTGTATGTGCCTTCCAGGGCAACCATCACCTTCAAAGAGATCATGCATAATGTGCCTCGTCACAAACTGGTAAATCCGAGTTACCAAACTATGTCTTTATGGCTCCAACGTTTGCTGGGTTTCAGGCACTCGTGAGACAATCCCAGGAGACATAATGTTTGTTGAGACTGTACTTAGTACTAAGGTCCATAGCCTGTAACCTGCTTTTACTACCTCCCACAGTGAGACTGTGATCCCCCATTGTTACCACAATAAATTCGTCTATAACGTTTATTTTCCGATTACAATGGGTTTGTCTGTATCTTCATGTCTGGCATGTGCCCATGGGTTTCAGTGGTGGATTATTTATTGTAACATCATACAATACTTGATCTGTAGGCTGAATTGTCCACTTGGTTGTGTTTAATTAGAGCATATGGAATACATTGCAGCTTGCTGCCACAATCCAGCTGAAATCTGACATGTGTTTCTCATCCAGCAAGAAAGTTGCAAAAAAGTTGTGTTTTGCATCATTATATTCCTGTTGCTTTAAGATTATACCATATTAACACTCTCCTGCTGCATGGCTGGTAGTTGTTATCCACCACAGGGTCTTCAGCACTGTCAGAGTCTGTGTCCCTGTGCTACACTATTGTCAACTGTTTTTACTACTGGTCTCTGTTGTTACTTTGCTTTTCTGCTTGCAACTGGAAGTAGCAAGAATGATTCTCTTTCCCAACAGGCTTCTGCACAACTGTCGCATATGCATGGGCAACTTCTCCTTGTCCTCTCTCATGTCTTCGTAACCACAATATTTTTACAATGAATAGGTGCTTTCTGGGTAAACTTCTGCCTCCTGTGTCTTGTGATTGTAGTATAGCATGCCCCACCAACATCAGTGAACTTCCGTCCATCAGTCTTTAGGCTGTCTTTAGTGGAGCTGAGAAGGCTCTGCATATTCTGATCTACATTTTCTCTAAAGTCCAGTATTTTCCTCTCTGAGTAATCTCTCTCTTGAGGTGTTGGAGTCCTGGATGTCCATCATACATAATCCTGTCTCGTCCCTGATTAGAGAGTCTTTGAGATCACACAACTCACTCACAACGTGCTGCGTAGTATTTTCAGTTCTCAAGGGTAACATAGCTTGTCTATAGTTTATCTCCAGGTCTCCTGATTTCCACTTGAGATAAAACTTAAAAATCGTTTCCAACAGTTTCCATTCTTTTTAGGGGTCACAGTTGTCCTAATTCAAACATCTGAACGAACATCTTTCATTCAACACAGTCATCACTCTCAATGATATTTCCTCTGACGTAAAAGTCTGTGAATATTCTCTGCTGTTTCTCTGGCCACTATCGTCCCCTATCAAGTAGTGGTAACAGTTTGATTTTGCGCTTTTCATACTTGGTGGCATAACTGTGAGATCCACATACACATGTAGAACTCCTTCTATTCCAATGCTTTTCCAATGGTATGTTTGAGAGCGAGTACAATTAGATTACTAAAGGGTTAGTAATATTGAGGGGTATTGAAGTATTCATATATGAGGCATGGGAGGATCGAATATTATCGAGGGTGTAATAATGAGAGCAAAGTGTGGGGGCGATTAAGGGCTTAAAGGAGGTTGTGAATGGGGAGAGTGTCTTGGGGATATTGAGGCTTGGTGATTTTAGAGATGGATTAGTTTGTTTGTAGGCATTGAATGGTAAAAAGTGAATGTTTTGTTCTTGATTATGTTGTACTTGGAGTAAAGTGAGTAGATGAATAATGAGAGATTTATATCAATGTTTATAAAGTAGGGTTAAAATGGAGAGGAATGAGTTGTTTAAAAAAATGGGTAAACATTAAGAATAGTAGTCGAGGGTAAATGTATTGGGGGGTAAAAGATGTAATATATAGTTGTAAGATTGTTGGTAAGGGTTGGTCAAAGCAAGGAAGGATAGGGAGATTTTTGGGGGTGGCATGGGCTTTTAAGCGTAATAGATTGGTGGGGGATGTGTAGGGCTTGGGGCCAATGATTTTAGATGCACTCCCATCTATGTGTTCCGGAAGGTTGGGGTTGGGGGGGTCAATCCACTCTCCGATAGCCTGTCTTTATCGTACCAGGACACTGTACTCACTGTTGCTGTGGCTTGCTGGTCCTTGCAGCTTGCTATCTCTTCTTGTGAGTTCGTTTGTTGCTGCTCAGTCACTCTGAAATCCCTGTACAACCAAAAACCGCTCCACCATGTTTTGTTTGTATAGTTGCTTCAACTTGGCAGACACAGCTGGTAGATTAAAACTGATAGGATTTAATTCATGCTTCCCTCATCACAAGTAATGGCGTTCTACATCTAACACACCTGCGGCAGGAACCACGAGTTGTACAACAAAAACTTGAACCTTAATAATAGATAAGTGAGACACCTATTGGCTAAACTGTAAATACTACATACTTATATGCTACCAGATCTTGTAAGCCCCCGGGGGTCCCAACAAAAATCAAATTTTTGGGGGTGGTGGTTTTACCTCATTTTGGTTGTAGGCTTGCCTCGTTTTTAATCATTGTGTGAAGTTTTGGGGGGGGAGTCGCGCTTAAGGCTCCAGTAAAAAAATTATTATAGTTTCCAACCAAATCATAAAAATTCCAGCTTCTTGTAAGCCCGGGGTTCCAAAAAAAATCGTCATATTTTTGGGGTGGTGGTTTTACTTCTTTTTCTTGTAGGGCTTGCCCTTGGATTTATCATTGTGTGAAGTTGGGGGATCTAGTGCTTCACCTCTGAGTGTTTGCCACGTGGCAAACGGTTTTTTTTGTTTTTTTTTTTTTTTATAAATTGTCCAAGGATCCGGGCCGCCATCCCCAGTACACTGGCTGGGTTTTGGCTATCCGCCGTACAACTCGATGTCGCCTCCTTACCTGTGCCTTCCTGCACCATGCCTGGCGATGGTTTTCCACTGGCAGTGGCTCTTGAGGGACATTCAGTGGTGGTCTGCTGTGGCTACTCCGCCTACTCCGTCCACAGAGCGAGCCGAGGGACGTCGTGGCAAATATGCGCGCTCCACTAAGCGGACACCAGCGCTCCGCGCCGAAGTGTTTTGAAGACCTGGAAGGGGGAGTGTTTCCTGTTGGTCACGCAACCCCTATCCCATCCTCCCCAGGTGGTGCACGTTCCTATAAACCTGCCAGTCCTTGACAGTCAGTGCTGTGTGATAAAACAGCTTGCTGTGTCCCCGTTTTCTAATGCTTAACCTCGAATTCGAACTCTGTGCTTGACTTCCTGGTACCACGTACCAACTGCTTTGGTTTCTCAGGACGACTCTCTGATCTCACTCCGGCTTTCCTGACCCTCGTTACGTTTGACCACTCCCTCTTGAATTGCCTGCCTGTCAGCCTCCTTGGGTCGCCCTGGGGGAGATGCGGCAACCCTCGGGGTCCCCGGTTTAATGGATATTGGAGGGTCACCGGGGGTCGTCCACACATCTTCCTTCCAGGTAGTCACTACTGACCTGCAGATGGTTGTGGGATACCCCTGCCATTGGGTACCCGGACTGGTGACAGGCTCTGCACGCAGACCCGGCCGTGCACAAGCAATGGCGCCGCCGAGCAGAAGGACGCGCGTCTTGCGCATTGCGGGCGTTACCGGCGCTTTCCTAGGCGGGGCGCGACGCACAGCAGTAGTCGACCCTAGCATCTTAAAGAACATACACCCCCTTCCCTTCTGCAATCACTTCCTGCAGAGGGGAGTGGGTAACTAATCAGTGGGCAGCACCATATAATATGAGCAGTAGCAAGAACAGGCAAGTGCTGTTGTATTAACAGTTATTGTGTGTCAAACTTGGAAAGCTTATGCGTATTCCTCTCCCCTTCTTGATCGACCTCCCGTTTACCGAACCTTGGGCATTGCCTACCCCGTCGTACCCTACTTCTGGAAATCCTGACTATTGCTTACGTTTTAAAAAAAAAAACCGATAACCTCTCGTCTGCCCGCCTGCCCTGACCCTTTTGCTGTACTCGACTATCTGACCTCTCAACCCTCGTGACTTTGGAACTCGGAACATTACATTCTCTCTCTTTGCTGAGAACTTTCCACAATTGAGTGCAGATTTAACCAAACTGTCCTGTCCCTACATGTGGGTATCCACGCCCACCTGGGGAGACCTGTCCTACCTGCAGCGGTAACACAACCACCGTGTGCCCCTCCTGTGGGACAGTCGGACCCATCTCCCAATAGGGGGGGCTCTGGGTGGAAGACCAGGTTCCAAGGACTAGACTTCCTCTCCCCTGTGGTCGGTTTCCCTACCCTGTCATCACACCCTGATGGATAGGTTAAACAAACCGCCTGCCTCGACCCAACTCGCTGTACCACGACTCCGTTTTGGATTGCCAGCCTGCCTCGATACCCACAGCCTGTAACCACGACTCCCCGCTTTGCTTTCCCCCGGCCTTGCCATAGAACCTCCTGGCATTGGACTTTAACTTCTCCACTCCCCCTTCTCTTCACCTGGGGTCCTCCCTCCGCCCACGTTCCCCCTGAAAGTGGGTTCAAGCATCAAGGAAACCCGAACCAATGGATGTCCACGTCCGACTCAGCGCAGCCCAACAGATGTCCGCGACGGCGGATGAAAGCCCGGCGTTCAGCTCGTGTGACATACGAGTGGCCCAGGATCCACACATTACACCGCATTTCATCTGCAAACCAGGGAAAAATTAAATACCGCCACCAGAAAAAGACAGCCCCCAAACTATACCACAAATAACACCCAGGCCACATCGCGCCGCTTCAGTGGCCGCTCCTATCCTAAAGGAGTGCGACCCAAACTGCTTGGGATCCAAGCCCAGGCGTGTCAAACATTTCCGGAAAACAGAAATAAACTGGAACCGTGATAAAAATGAACCGTCCGCATGGCAGAGCAAGGGCTCCCCCACATCCGGCCTGACCTCCCTAAAAGAAGAAAAACAAACCACCGGGCAAAACACGCAACCATCAACCCCGTTTAAGCAAACCTGCAACCCCCGCCCCGTCTGATCAGTCTTGGAAAAGAAAAATGTAATGTGCAACACCGTGTCCCGCAAGGTCACATCCCGCCAGCGCAGACCCCCCGGGGACGTACGTCCCGGACTTACCAACTCACCAATCCTGAAAGCCCCAAAGAAGGCCAGGGAGAAAGCCAGGCCGAACAGCCGCACCTCGAAGTCATCCCGACACTCCACCTTCAGCGCTCCAAAGAGCCCCCCCATTAAAGCAAACGTCACCGGACGGCGAACATCCCGCACGACCCTTCCCCCGGCGATACCCTAGCAGGACCTGGCGCAGGAGGAAGTCCTTAGTATAATCCTCCCAGCCCCGCAGCTTAAACAGATACGCCAGGGCGGCCATGGCCCGGCCCACCCCGGAGGCAGACACTCCCCCATCCAATAAATTGCACGTGAACAGGAACAGAAGGTCCTTGCGTTCCATCCCCGAAATCAAAGCCCCCACCGAGGACTCCAACTGGAACCACCGTCCCCACGTCAGGTTGTAGGACCGCCAGGTGGACGGAGCCAACGCCCGTCTCAGCCAACCCAGCCACTGATGGCCCCTAGATCCCAGACATGCGACGGCACTGGGATCGGCTCCAACGCTGCCCCCGGCACCAACTCCCGAAACCTGGCCTGCTGAAAACGAGAGAGAGCGTCAGCCACATCGTTAAGAACCCCCGGAACGTGAACCGCCCGGAACTTGATATTCCCATCCAAACATGCCAGCACAAATTTGCGAACCAGGTTGACCACTGGGAAGGACATTGCCGAGAGGGAATTAATCGCCGCCACCACCGCGGTGTTGTCACAATGGAACACAACCGAGCGGTTAGCCAGCTGGTGGGCCCACACTGTGACCGCCACCACCACCGGAAACAATTCCAAAAAGGCAAGGTTCTTCGTGAGTCCCGCAGCCTCCCAAGCCGATGGCCACCGGCCCTGGCACCAAGCCCCCTGAAAATAGGCCCCGAAACTCACCACCCCCGAAGCATCCGTGAACAGGTCCAGCTCCGCGTTGGACGCGGGATCAGCCAACTACAATGACTTCCCATTGTACCGGGACAAGAACGTCCGCCAAACAAGAAGGTCCTGCTTGACCAGCGCTGTTATCCGAACAAAATGGTGTGGAAGGCAAATAATGAACAATCGAGGAAAACCCAGACTCCTGCTTGACCACCCACTCCAAAAAGGAACTGAACTGCTCAAACAGCGCACAAGACAGCGAGCACCCCATAGGCAAGCACCGGTCCACATACCACCGACCCTGCAGTTGACAGCCCAACAAAAACTGACTGTCCGGGTGCACAGGCAGCAAGCGAAACGCAGACTCAATATCGACCTTCGCCAACCAAGAGTCCTTGCCCGCCGCCCACACCACTGCAACTGCAGTGTCAAATGAAGTGTAGGACACAGAAACCAGATCCACGTCAATGCCATCATTGACGGAGGACCCCTGGGGAAA
>CM070041.1:43641665-43666336 GCA_036250615.1 Ptychadena robeensis | reverse complement strand
TAGTGCAGCAACCAGGAGCCAACACGTCTAAAGGCTGCTACTGCAGTAGAAGTCACAGCAAAAAGACATGGGAGAAAATTCTCCCCAGTCCATTAGTGAAATATTATTATTTTCTCTTACAATCTCTCTTTCTCTTTATCAAACAACAAAGGGCTATATCTAAAAAAACAAAACCCATTGTCATCTCAATAAAGAAGCCAGAAGCCACAGCATGGCTAGGAAAGATAACAACATGTTGCATCCAAGGCCCTATGTGGGGAAGCAACGGACACCTCTAAGAGATCCACTAGAGTTCACCAGTCTATAGGGAGTATCGGAATATGTGCGTACATGTCTCCTGCGTGCTGGTGGGGGGGGGGGGGTTTGGTGGGGGGGGGGCACCACCAAGAAAATCTGCTTAGGGCACCAAAATGGCTAGAAACGGCCCTGGGCATGACACTTGCTATATTGTATTTTCGAATATCCTGGAGGTTTAACCCCCCCTCTGATTTCGTTTTTGTAGTGTCCGCAAAGCGATCCTAGCCCTTTTTCCTCCCCATAAAAATTTTAAGAATGCGTCGTGCAGTTTTTTTACGTCAGTATGTTGCATTAGAAGCGGTATGGTCTGCAAAGGATAAATCAGTTTGGGGAAGATTATCATCTTCAGGAGGTGACACCTGCCCAGAAATGACACTGGTAGGTTCGTCCATGATTGGAGCTTCAGTATTATGGCACTCAAGACTGTGTGATAATTGAGTGCGTAGAGGGTGGAAGGGTTTTTCCTACCTGAATACCTGAAGTGATATGGGAACTAGCCTTCACGAAATCAAGCTTGCTAACCAAGGTCACCGTCTAACATTAGACAGTAGTAATAACTCGCTTTTATTGGAGTTGATTTGGAATCCTATTGCGCGCCATATTCAGTCAAAGTAGCTTGTAGAAAAGGGATATCATGTGAAGGGTCTTTGTTAAACAATAAAATATGATCAGCAAATAAGGCACATTTTAGCGTGCAATTATGGATTGGGATACCAACAAATTGCTCCGATTCCTCAATGGTGCGCACCAGGGGCTCCAGGGCAATGTTAAATAATAACGGCGAAAGGGGACACCCTTGCCTGGTCCCCTTTTGGAGATCAAAGGAACGAGACAGGAAACCTGGTGTGTACACCCTAGCAGAAAGAGAGGAGTACATAGCTTTAATCAGGGCCAAGAATGGGCCAGAGAAGCCCATTGTCAGCATGACTTTGAACAGCCAGGGAAGATTGACGTTATCGAACCCTTTTTCAGCATCGATTGTAAGTAGCGCCACATCTTCCTGAGGGTGATTCTTTGTGTAGTCTAGAGCAACTAGAGTCTTCCTGATATCTATGACCCCGTGTCGGCCCTGGACAAACCCCGATTGTGAGGTGTGTATTAGCGTGGGTAGTATGCGTGCCAGTCGCTTTGCTAAAAGTTTCGACAAGATTTTTGCATCAGTGTTGATCAATGATATCGGGCATACGAGCCCGGTAGCGTTGAGTCCTTTCCCTTCTTGTGCAGCAGTTTTATATACGATTCATTCCCCGTGGGAAAATAACAGCCCGAGTCCCACAGATTTTGGTACAGACATTGTAATGGAGTCAATAAGTCAGCCACAAATAGTTTGTAGAAGTCGCTTGTGAGGCCGTCTGGTCCAGGCGCCTTGTTGGAGGGGAGTCCCTTGATTGTAATTAGAATCTCATCGGTAGTCAAGGGCGCATTGAGGGAGTCTAGTTGGTCACGGGTCAAGGCTGGCAGGACTGTCTTATCCAAGAATGCCTGCTGTTGGGATTCAGTTTTCCCCTTTTCGCTGTAGAGGTCTTTGTAGAAGTCAGCTAAGATACTGTTTATCTCAACAGGGTCTGTGGTCAATACCCCCTTTGAATTTTTTAATGCTTGGATATTACTGCTAGTGATGGATCCCTTGACCAAGTTAGCCAGTAATTTACCCGCTTTATTGCCATACTTGCCATATATGCGATTTACGTTGTCTTTCTGCACGCTCCAACCAATAGTCAAAATCGGTTTTCACGCTCAGAAAGGCCTTTTTAAGTTGGGTAATAGGGGAAGCAGCCAACTCTCGTTGGGCCTTCTGCAGTCGTACCAGCGCCTACTTATAGCGTTTTAGAGTATGTTTACGTTTAGAGATCGCGTAGGCCATGATGAAGCCCCTGGCATGGGCCTTGGCCGCTTCCCAATACAAGATCTGATCATTGGTATGTATCGCATTGTGCAATTTATATTCGTCTAGTTTGGCAGACACGAATGTCCGGAATTCAGGATCCACTGTACACTGAGTCGGGAAGCGCAATAGTATATCAGTACCTTTCAAGCTTCGTTCTAATAGCTGAACACTAACAGGTGCGTGGTCCGATATGACCACATCATGGATGACCGGTTCTATCCTGATGTTAGACAGGGAATCAGAGACGAAAAAATAGTCTATCCTTGATAGAGAAGTGTGGGCCTGGGACACATGGGTGTATTGTCGCTCAGAGGGGTGAGTCTGTCTCCACACATCGTGAATGTTGTTAAGTTCTGCGAACTCCAGTAATGCCGTGTGGCGTTTAGATGACTCGTTAGATGCGACAAGAGGGGCAATATGTACGCCTTCCGACCTTCTGTCCTCATCCAACCACATAACCTCGTTGAAGTCCCCCCAATCACTTTATGTTGGACATGGTCGCCCGCAAGTTTAAGGGAGAGAGTAGTGAAGAAGGATTTGGGAGGGGAATTAGGAGCATATACATTATATATACTCAGCTCCCTGCTTGCCTATTTCAAATGAATTTGTAAAACTCTCCCCTCAGCATCATGGCTATGAGACACCAGAGAGTAATTAAGATTGTTACGCAGAAGTGTGACCACGCCACCCCTCCTCCCCTTAGCCAGGGAAACCAGCGTCTTGTCCACCCAAAATTTGGTCATAAGGGCGGCGCTCTCACCACTAAGATGTGTCTCCTGTAGGAGAGCTACGTCTGCTCTCAGTCATTTCAAATGCTGGAGCACCATACTGCACTTAGTGGGAGAGCGCAACCCCTTGACGTTCCAAGACACAATGTTCAACGTTTGTTGGGATGAGTGAGTCATGCCAGGCTAAATGTGATGTAGTGCCTGCAGCCATCCCCTCGTCTCCAGAAATAAGGGGCAGTGTGCTGTCCCATAACAGATGGTAGATTAGATTACTTATAACCCATACCGTGACACTTAAAATAACTACTAAGAAAAATAAAACCTTGTCAGCAAATCTATAAACAATTGAGGCGATGGCTATTCCCATCCGCCCGAAAAAACATCTACCATAATGGGGCTTCTCTTTTTTCCACATGTTCAATCACACATCCCTACCGCCCCTTACCCCCACTCTTTGCAATAACTCAGTGGCCTCTACACGGCCCTATGGCCCCGCCATATGATATATAACAACATTTATAACTAGTTAACGTAGGGTATAGGGCAAGAGAAGTATCTATACATGGAAGTCTTACGGTAGCCCATGGAGGGAGCACGGCGAAGATCCAGAAATAATCAACACATCTCCTGCAGAGAAAATCAGCGGACCTTTGCGGTTTTAGGGTCCTTCTTGACGTCCATCTTTGTTTTTTTTGGGGTGTCCATTTTCTGTCGTGGATGCTTGGGGGACACGGTCGTTTGGTTGGTCTTCCTCAGGGGTGTCGTCAGAGTCGTCTGTCGGTTCATTGCAGGTCCTCAGTCAGACGGGAAACATACCGGTCGGCCTCCTCAGGATCCCTGAAGATGTGTCCCACTCCCTTTGCATCACGAATTTTCTGAATCCCAGGGTAAACCAATGCGAATTTCACCTTTTTCTGGAACAGAGCGGAGCAGATCTGGCTGAAAGCCTTTCTCTTTTTTGATACCGTGGTGGAGTAATCCGAGAACAGGAGCATAGTATATATATATAGAAAGAGGAATACTATAGAGAAGAAAGGGTTATGAACTGGAGGACCTAAGATAAAAGTCGCAATCCTCAATCCACAAACCAAACGGGCAAATTTATCCCTACCGTGGTAGGGACCAGGGGATTTTAACGCCCAACAAAAAATGAGTTTGTATCTTAGGTAAATGTATAGGATTAGGATTATAAACAGAACACGAGAAATAAATTTGCATGGAGAGGTAAGTAAAAGAGTCCTTAGGTTGTTTTAATTAGTGATGGCGCGAACCCGGTGAACCGGCGAACCGCCATTGACTTCAATGGGCACACAAATTTTAAAAAACAAAGGGACCCTTTCACGCAATAAATCCGCACGAAGGATTTCTACAATGATAGTCAATGGGAAAATAAAGTAGTGATTACCTTATACCGTGTTTGAATTGTGACTTATCTCTTTGTATGACCCCTGCCACAAACCTGGACTTTGCCTCTGTCATACTGTTTCGGAAACTCACTCCCCTAGAGGGGGTCCGTGGAGGTTTCAACCGGTTTCACTCAGTTCTCCGGTGAGTACCCTTGTTCGTTCAGTCCTGGGGGCAACCGAAGTCGATAGGCATATCGTGTCTCCCCGTTCAGGCGGGGGCTTGTCTATAGTGAAGACCGACAGCGGAGATTGGGGTATCCAACCTGACCTGGGATCGTGATCCCTCGGAACTCTCACAGTCGTATCGATCGCTAGTTTAAAGGTCCACTCCTGGTCTGTCACAGTTTTCCACACCACAAACTCTCATACACCAAAAACTCCCCGTTAACGCACCCGCAAACTTGAACCGGTTGAGTGACCCATTAACAATAATTGCTGCAGTGTTTTTTGACCTAACTAGACTTTAAAGATCAAACTAGATGATCCCCCAAACAATAAGTTTTTCATATACAAAATTATTCAACAAAACCGAACTCGGCTTTGGTTCTGATCACTATGAAGCAATCCCTCTCATCTGGGTTGGCGCCAAATGGCCAACACACTTCATTGTTGCTTTTGCTTGCTTCATTGTGAACTCAAGCCCTTCAGTCACCACACAAGGCAGCGCTCACAAGGGGAATTTGGGGCACATGTATTGCCTTTTTTTTTAATGCATCCACCTCAGATAAAATGAGGCAGAAAAATTAGGCAAGTACACTGCCATAAAAATTTGTCATGTACATTTTGACAGAAAAACTTTGGTATTGTAGCCGCCGCTGTTGTAGCAGCGGCCAGAAAAATTTATGTTTTCTCCCAGGCAGAAATGAAAAATAAAACCTTGCGGCTTGAAACCCTAGTTTGGTGGCGAGAATTCATGAAGTCATCCGGTATGCCACGTGGGGACCATTTTTAGGGCCAAGGCATGTAATGCAGGCCTTTTGCTAGGGAAACGTCCCCCCACTTCATCCCTTCGGAATCCATGCCTCGTTCATTTTAAAGGAAGGTAGGTAATCCACACCTTTTTTGACCGAGGCGACTTCGCTTTCTCTGTCACTATGCCGCCGCATCACTGAATGTCCTTTCTGACAGGACACTAGAAGCATAACAGGCCAGAAGGTCAAGAGGCAAACTGGATAGCCTGGCCACAGGTTCCAAGTACTGCACCCCAGTAGTCAGGTTCATCGCTTCTCAGAGTGTCAATATCCGCAGTGTTAAGGCGAGGTTATTCGGCGATCTGGTCGGATCGAGTCGTTCTCCTCAGGGTGGATCCCGAAGCGCTTTGGCGATGCTAGACTTACAAAGCTCCGGCATGTCCCCTCCACACAGCACGTCGTGAAGCTCCCTGTCCTTTCGCCGGCGCGTCCGTGGTAGCAGGATGATTAGTGTCACCTCTTCCCCTAGTAGAGCCACGTTGTGCTGTGACATCGCCCTTAAAAGCGTGTAAGAGCAGATTTTGTAGCTTAGCTCTCAAACTGCTGCATCCCTTCTCCGACCTCCTGTAAACCAGTAAAATTTCCACTACTTTCTGCTTATAAGCGGGGGTCTAGTAGTGTGGCCACCCGTACCAGATCGTTCTCTCTCCTTCATCCTTTTGATAGAAGGATCCTCAATCCGTCACGACAGCATGAAAGACCCCATTTGCACAGGATGGATGCCGACTATTTATTTCCCCGTTTCTCCCTCCTCCAGTCCTCACTGATGTCCCTTGAGGTCGTACTCCCCCCAGCGACTTACAACACCACGTTTTCCCCATATAGACTCCATCTTCCAGCGTTGCGCAGGTCCGGCAAGCGAGGCTTGGCTAATGCTGTTTCCCAGCTGATCCAGCACTCTTCTCAGGGCAACGCTCCAGTAAGAAAGGCAAATGGGATGAGGTCACTGATTGTGCCGTCGCTGGCGACTAACAGGTTGTCACCTCTTTCAAAAGGACGCATGAGCCTACAGGCATTGCGCATGCACGTGCCAGAAACGTGGCAAAAAAATCCCCCCAATCCCCCCAGTCTCCTCATAGGCTGTCCTAGGCACTAGCACCCCGTGATACAAAACCATTGACAGCTTTTTCTTGTTGGACATGCGGTCGAACATATGTGAGTGGTTGAATTCCAACGCGTCGGTGCTGTCCGCCAAATCAAGCGCCTCACTGGCATGTTGTTTCGTCGGCTGAATGTCCGAACTGCGCCAGTAGCGCTGTGGAACGGCTGAATGGGCACACACCTTCCTAGTCCTGTCTTGAGGACCTCCTGGTAGCCTGGGTACTTTGTCCACAGCTTTGCCCTAATCAGTTTAACCATGTGCCATGCACGGCACCATGTGACAATTGTCGGCCAACTTCAATGCCGCCAACGATTGCTTCGCGTTGTCACACACCACTTTTGCCAATCTCCGTTGGTGGTTCGGGGTCAGCCATTGTAGCCACTGTTGCGTTCAGGGCGGACGGAGTGCTGGTCCGGTGTGGCTCTCTGCTTTCATGGCAAGGTCCCAGCCCAAGACAGCGTGGACACTGTCGTATCCGGGATGGGTAAATATCCCCTGGGGAGTGCAGGGATGCAGATGGATGTGGAGTCCGATCGCATCCAACAGTAAGAGTCGACTCAGTCTGAGGATGTTTGCGTAGGGGAGTAGAAGAGGTGGCAGCAGGCCGCTTGCAGTCTTGGCGGTTGTCCCCAACTCGGCTGCCGAGCCACGCATTTCCATGCCCTGGGCAGCTGACCGTGCTTTGGCAGACCAGGTATCAGTTGGTTCAGATGGACCCTTGCCCAACACTGTATGCTCAGGAGTGCCATGCTTCCTTTTCACAAGAGAATAAAGTATTGGGGATTGGCCGTTTGTGAATGTTTTTTTTCGCCCGGCCGGGTACCTCCCCGCGGTGTCCCCAATAGCCCACAAATTTTGAAGGCCCTCGACTCCACCAGGCTGTTGGTAAAAGCTGGCGGGCTAGAGCTCCGTCAAGCCAGCTGGTCAGACGCCGGGCGGGGGGTGACCCTGGGTGACCATTGTTTTTTTTACTGTTCAAACATGTCCTTCCGGTGACACCTGACCGTGGGCCAGGTATGGCGCTGGGACTGCTCAAAGCGGAGGCGAAATGGCTGGTGGTTGAGATGGGGTCAAGGAGGACAGCAGTGGTTGAAGTGGCTGAAGAGCTGGTAACAGGAGGAGGAGGGTGGCTTCGGTGTGTGGGCTGCTTGTAGCCCATGTGTTGATCCCATAGGTCGTTGGAGGCGACATCATGTGCCTTCTCAAAGCAGGTTGTACCGAGGTGGGTTTTGGACCTTCCCAGCGGCTCAGTATCTTATTGCCAGGTTGCAAATGGCCATTGCTGCTAGCAGCGGCAGGACACCACACAAAAATGCCACACTGCTGAGCTGTTGCACTTGATGGCCTACTGGTGGTGGCAACAGCATGGGTGTTGGTGTGCTGTCTGGCTGACCCCAGGTGCCGATACAGATGCTGCCTGACTTGTGCCACTAGTCTCCTGCGATGACCTGCCCCTGCTTACCACCGTCTCCTCCTCCTCTCTGTCTCTCCATCTGACTTTCCCCCTGGTTCTTCCTCTCTTTCGTGTGGTGCACCCACGGTGCCAGTCCACGGACACATCGTCATCATCATCATCAACCGCTCACTTCTATCTGACACCTCAGCAAAGGAAGCAGCAGCGGGTACAACACCATCTACATCACACTGTGGTGCTAGTATTGGTGGCGGGCAGGCGAGTGGCAACTTGAGAGGTGTCAGCAGCCGAGCATGCGGAGGATGGATGTGTGTCCAGGGTCAAGCGTGGATGTCGAAGATTGGGTGTCCTGTGTAAGCCAGTCAAAACTAAGTCCCCAGCATTTCTTACGTTAACGGTAATGGCCTCTGAACACTGGCAATTATTCTAGGGCCAAGGGAAATATCACACCACCACGACCACGACACCCCTGCGGGATGTCTGCCTCTGCCTCTGCCTGTATTTTATCTGTTTGCGTTACAAGCTCCTGTAGCAGCAGATAACTCTGGGTGGGCACTGGGCAGTGGCACAAGGCTGTAATGGATGGAAAGCGTGCACTATGTTAGTAATACCCTTTATGAATAGGGTACAAAAAAATTGCTGGGTATTACCCTTCCACCAGATAACGTGGGCTGGGCACTGGGCACAGACAGTTGGCACCAGGCTGTATGGTGGAAAGCCGTGCACTTTTTAGTAATACCCTTATGAATATGTACAAAAAATTGCTGGGTCTATTACCCTGCCACAGATACTGTGCTGGGCACTAGGCACAGACAGTTGGCACAAGGCTGTAATGGATGAAAGCCTGCAATATTATTAATACCCTACAATAGGTTGAAAAAATCCACTGGGTAACAAAGTGCCCCAGATAACTATGGGTGGGCACTGGGCAGGTGGGCGCACACACATTGGCACAAGGCTGTAATGGACGGAAAGCTGTGGCAATATTTATTGATACCCTACAATAGGGTGAAAAAATCCCCTGGGGTTACAAAGTGCCACCAGATAAGTATGGGTGGGCACTGGGCAGGTGGGGCGTACACACAGTTGCACAAGGCTGTAATGGACGGAAAGCCCGCACTATTTTTAATACCCTACACATAGGGTGAAAAAAAAATCCCCTGGGGTAACAAGTGCCACCAGATAACTATGGGTGGGCACTGGGCAGTTGTGGGCGCACACACAGTTGGCACACGGCTGTAATGGACGGAAAGTGTGCAATATTTATTATACCCTACAATAGGGTGAAAAAATCCCCTGGGGTTACAGAGTGCCACCAGATAAGTATGGGTGGGGCACTGGGCAGTGTGGGCGCACACACACATTGGCACAAGGCTGTGTAACGGATGAGAAGCGTGCGCAATATGTATTAAGACCCTAAAATAGGGTGAAAAATCCCCTGGGGTAACAAAGTGCCACCAGATATGAGCACTGGCAGTAGGCACTGTGCATATGTGGCTTGCAGGATCACTGGCAGCAGCCTGGCATAGCCAGCAGCAAGCACAGGGTAGGCAAAAAAAATAGCCCTAAAAAGACTTTTGTGGGTCTTTTCAGGACTCTGTTCCTGACAGCAGACTAAGAGCAATGAAGAAAGATACCCTGTAGAAGAACACTCCTAGCTAATGGTGTGCCTATGCAGCGCAGCAGCTCTAGTGTCTAACTCCCTCCACTCTCTCCAGCGAGCATGTGAAATGCGTCCTGTACTGATTGGGCTGGATTAGTCTGCGACTGTGACCTCACGGGTCAAAGTTTGTGCAATGTAAAAGATAGGGGGGCGGGTCGAACTCGCCATATGTTCGCGAAAATGCGCAACGCTAACCTCGTGTTTGCCCGCGAATAGTTCGCGCGCGAACAGTTCGGGCCATCACTAGTTTTAATGTCCATGAAGAATATCTGATACAGAATGCGCGCTGAACTGTCTCTTTCCGCAGTAGGGCTATGGATAGAGGTTCAGTGGGTCCAGATGGTAAATGATAGGAAAAATTACCCCAACTCTTAAATATTGAACAGCCCTGCTTAATATGTTGGTGCTATATAAATAAATTATAATAATAAAAGGTTACATCTGCTTGGTATTTGCACCATATTTATTGTGAACCAACAAAGATTATTTTTATATAAAGTATATATATAGAGAAAGAGGAATAGAAAAGGTGAGTGAAAGAAAAAGAGAGAAGCAAATTATTAGGTTCTTCAGCTGGGACTTGGCAACAAATTTATTATGAATGAAATCTAAAAAATTAGAGAGGGAGAAAGAGAGTGTGAAAAGAGAGAGATGGAGATAGAAGGAAAAAGAGAGAGAGAACATGAGAGAAAAAGAGTAATATAGTTAATAGTTACTTCAGCTTGGTATGTGACACTATATATATATAAATAGATTATAGAATATATATATATAAAGGGAATGAGAGAGACAAAGAGAGAAAGGGAGTAATATAGTTAATAGTTAAAGCTGGGCATGCACGTCACAATTTTTAGTTCAATTTTAGTGTGATCGTTTATCAAAATAGATCGAGCGATCGGATTGGATAAAAATTGATGCATGCCAAAAGTGTCCAAGCGATCGATTTTGTCAAAAATCGGACAGAAAAACGATGTGCATGCATCCGTTCTGATGGATAATTTTAATAAAAAGCAAAGGAATCGAGTGCTGTTAGTTGTCTCATGCCATCTATGATTCTTGTGGAAATTTGTTTGTGTGCTGTTGGTCACTGGCCAGTTCTTCAGCTAACACCACTCCAAACCCATAAACGTGTGCATGCAAGACATATTGAGACTTTCAGGATAGAATCGCCCGCAAATTAAAGTCGATTCCGGAATTGGATGGGCGATCGGATTAAAAAACGATCGCTGGATAATTGGTACGTGTATGCCCAGCTTAATAGGTTACATCTGCTTGGTATTGGCACCAAAGTTATTGTGAAACAACAAAGATTTTTAGGTTCCTTTTATTTATTGTGAATGAAATCTTTAAAATTAGAGAGGGGGAAAGAGAGTGTGAAAAGAGAGAGAGGGAGATAGAAAGAAAAAAAAAGAGAGAGAAAGAGAACATGAGAGAGAAAGAGTAATATAGTCAATAGTTACTCCAGCTTGGTATGTGAGACTATATATATATATGAATGAGAGAGAGAGTGAAAAAAATGAAAAGAAAGAGCTAGATGAAGCGAGAGAAAAGAGAAAGAACTGGTGAAATAAAGAGAGATAGAAAGAGAGAGAACGGAGCAGATACAGAGAGCGCAAATAATAAGGTTACCTCAGAGATAGAGAGAGAGGGAGGGGAGAGACAGGAGAGAGAGAGAGAGTGAGATAGTTAAGTTACCTGGTATATGAGACATTTATATATATCAATAGATTAGAGAATATATATATAAGAGAATGAGAGAAAGGGAGTAATATAGTTAATAGTTAAGTTACTTCAACTTGGTGAGAGAGCGGAACAGGTGACAGGCGAACAGGAGAGAAAACAAGCAAATATTTGGCTGCTTGGTATATGATTTATACATAAAGAGAGATATAGAGAAAGAGCAAATAAAGAAGAGAAGAAGAATAAAGAGAGAGGAGAGAAAACTGTAGAGATAGATAGAGAGCGAAAGAGAGATGAGAGAATGGGAGAGATAATAAGAAATAGAGAGAGAAAGTGCAAGAAAGAAGGAGAAAAAGAGAGAGAGAAAATAAATATAAACATGAAATAAAAGTAAATCTCTAGCCGGGATAAAATCATTCCAAACCAAGCTGGGGATCAATTATATTTCCAGGATATTTTTTTCTTGTGTGTTAAACATGTTCAGTGGCTTTGCAATGACCTTGCACATTTGCAAAAAAACAGTGACAGTTTAAAAGGACTAATAAAAAATGAAAATCGTAAAAACATTACCGCTAGACTTTGCTCTGTGCGCGTTAATGAGCTCCTTCTGACGCCATAACACGATTATGTAGGACTTTTATCAATTCATTGTATGCTGGGACTGATTTGAAGAGTAGAAATAATTCTTTATCAGTAGAGACAGTCACGAAATTTCAAATAGCTGATTTGTGAGGTAATTACAAAGCCCCTGAACATGATATCATCACCATTGCTGGAAAGGTAGAGAAGGGTTGTGTGAACATAGCAAAATAAAAAAAGTGTAAAGGCCCCCATACACGCCCTGATTTTCCGTCTGATCGATTAAAAACAATCAATGTTTTCAGATACGAGGATCTTTGATCGATCGGACTGTATTTCATTATACCCCAAAATAAAGCAACAATTATTGCCGAATTTACCTACTTCGATCAAACGTTTTCCATTGATGATATTGTCGGCCGATTTTATGTTTGATCGGAAGTGGAAGGGTTATGGCAGGGATCAGCAGCTTGAGGTACACAATTGTACCACCCGTATGGAAGTTTTGGCCAGGGCCATGTATCTGTGGGTGTCTGTTCTGGAGGTGGGGGGGCTTATTTAAAATTTTTGAGAAAAAAATCTAGGGATGCCTTTATCGGGATGGCTTTTCATAGGGGAAACAGGATCTCAACTTCAGTTTAGTTCATATGAATAAAAAAAAATCATGGCAGATGATTTTACTCACACCACAATGTTTGAAACAGGAAGTAAAAGTATGATAATTAGTTAGATCGGACCTAAATTCGTCAGGTCATAAAAAATAGTAGCTGATTGAATACAATTTAGATCAGATCGAGAAAAATGTTCCAACATGTCCGATCACAGTCTGAACGATTATTCACAAAACTACGATTGAAGTTACTCGGTGGAACCCTGTGGGCGTTGACCGATTTTTGGAAGACCGATGCAAAAAATCGACTGTTTTTAATCGATTGGATGGAAAATCGGGGCATGTATGGGGGGCTTAACTTAAAGTGTCACTTCCTATATTTGGAACGCTGAACTGACAGTGTGGAGGTTTACCTTAGGGCGACTTAGAGCGACCCAGAGCGGAGCCCTCACTTTGATTAACTAAGGGGATACCTTAATTGTGAGCTAGCGACCCCAAAGTTTGCACACATGTAGCGAAGATATGTAGCTACCTGTGTATGTATTTTGGTGTGTTTGGGTGCCTTGGTCCGGGCGTGGGGCGATGTCAAAGTCGGCCTATGTTCCCATAGGAATGAATGGAGGGCGTGTCCAGCGACCCAAAGCACAGCCCAGCGCGAACCCCTACTTTGACCGGTTGTTTAAAATACTTCCCCCGGGCCAAACCTCACCAAACTTGGGGTAAATCTAAGTCAAGATGGGAGTCCTAGCACCCCAGGGTCGCGGAGAGAGTTGTATCCATCTTTGGGCGCGCAGCGCTCCACGACCCCACGGAGCCAGGAGCCCACCAGGGTGTCCTTAAGCGTAGAACATCTTGAATATTCTGCCTGTGGTGGTGGCATGTTCCTGCGGTAGAACGCCGCGGAGCACCGGTCCTCCAAAGTGGAGCCACAATCGCCATAGGCGCGAGCAGTAGCGAGCGCGAGCCCAAACGAGCCCCTACTTTGACCGGTTGTTTAAAATACTTCCCCCGGGCCAAGCCCACAAAATACGGGAGTCCTAGCACCCCATGGTCGCGGAGAGAGTTGTACCCATCTTTGGGCGCGCAGCGCTCCGCGACCCCGTGGAGCCAGGAGCCCACCAGCGTAGAACATCTTGAATATTCTGCCTGTGGTGGTGGCAGGTTCCTGCGGTAGAACGCCGCGGAGCACCGGTCCTCCAAAGTGGAGCTATAATCGCCATAGGAATGAATGGAGAGCGTGTCCAGCGACCCAAAGCACGCCCCAGCGCGAACCCTCACTTTGATTAACTTAGGGGATACCTTAATTGTGAGCTAGCGACCCCAAATTTTGCACACATGTAGCCAAGATATGTAGCTACCTGTGAATTTTGGTGTGTTTGGGTGCCTTGGTCCGGGCGTGGGGCGATGTCAAAATCGGCCTATTTTCCCATAGGAATGAATGGAGAGCATGTCCAGCGACCCAGAGCGCGATCTGCTGCATGGGCGCTCACTTGTCTGTTGAAAAATCGTTACTTAGGAAGCTCTTTTTGCAACAATTTTGCGTGCCCAGCAGGCTAAAAAACCTCCGCCCGCATTCCTCCAGGTACCTAGTTTTGGGCACATCGCCCCCCTCTACGTGGACCCAGGAGGGGGCTTAAGGGTCGTCAAAAATGGGACCGGGTCATCACAAAGTCTGTTGCGGGGATATGGGTAACCCTCGCCCGCTAACCCTAGGTCTGTATGGGGGTACCTCGCCGGCTAGCTGATCCACCATACACGCCTAGGGTTAGCGGTGCAGGCTAACCCTAGGCGTGTAGGGTGGGATCATATAAGATGCACAGGTCAGGCTGTTGAGTCTCACTTCTGCGTTTCAAGTACCGTAAGCGCCACCCCAGCATGATCATGTAAGTGTAATGTTCTTTCCCTCCTTTTTTCCCACCCTACACATCATTTGCACAAGCGGGGTTAGTTAGGAAGGAGAGTAACATCTCATAACCCTGTGTGGTCACAAAACTTGAATTTCGACGATTTCGAGTTCATTGCAAAGCCCCTGAACATGGTATGATCACAAAACTTGCTGGAGATGTAGAGAAGGGTTGGGGATATACTACAAATAAAAATTGCACAATTTGCACAAATAAAGTTCAAAATCAAGTAGAGATGTTCCCACAACTCTACATCTCCAGGAGTTTGGCGATGATTAAATTTTCAGAGGCTTTGTAATCAGCTCAGAAAGTTAGCAAGTCAAAAAATTCCACCATCTCTAATCGTAAGCATCAAAACTGCTGCTAACAAGCAGCTTTGATGCTTATGATGAACGCGGCAAGCACTGTGAAATGTCCATTCAACCCCAGAGGGGGTCCCAACCCACAGTTTGAGAACCGCTGCTCTAGCACACGTGGTTTTTGCACAAGTACAAAGTTATGTCTAAGTTTCGCACAACCCTTCTCTACATGTCCAGCAATGTTTTATAGGTTTTGAAAGTCAATAAAATTGAGCAAGTGTTGATACATGCATGGCTCGCTATAGTCAAACTAGACAAGTGGTTGAAGGTCACAGGTGAGAATGAACAAAAACATATTAATCAAACAGAATTATAATTTACAGCAACACACGTTAATTCTTTCATAGAGTGGCCTTATTATGAGAAATTATATCCTACACGATGTTCAGCAATCATCTTCTCTATGTCCTTGTATGGAGTGTCTCGGCAGAGAACCATGCAGTTCGCATGTATGCAATGATCTGCATTGACTTTAATAAATATTCAGGTCATATTTGTGGCCAGAATACCTATGAAAACGTGTCAAAAGTGTACAAACACCTGGACAGTGTCATGCCAGAGAGGGTCAAACTGTCAATCAATGGTCAAACTTCACAAAATAAATATTTGTTTGGGCAGAAATAAAAAAAACAGAGTGCCCCCACAACATACTCTTTTATCATAAAGGCTGGTATATCCTGGAAAAGGTGGGCCACAAACAATGGGAAAAGGGGGGTCATGAAGGATGTGGGCCCCTCCCAAGCATACCAGACCCCTGCTGGCATAGGATCTGGTATGCCCTGGAAAAAGGGGGCCATGAAGGATGAGGGGTCCCCCCAAAGCATACCAGACCCCCTACTGGCATAGGATCTGGTATGTCCTGGAAAAGGGGGGCCCTGAAGCATGTGGGGGTCCCCCCCAAAAGCATAGCAGACTTCCTGCTGGCATAAGGATGTGGGGTCCCCTAGAGCACACCAGACCCCCTGCTGTGAATGGGTAAGAGGCCCTTGGGACCCCTGTACCCAATGAGGTGGGGAGCTGGATTGGGGGGTCCTTTTGTTGTAGTCTCCAACTTCCAGGCTTGCCTAAAGAAGTCTGGTATGCTCTAGAGGGGGGACCCAACATTGTTTGTGGGCCCCCCTTTTTGTGAGCTTACCAGACCCTATACCTGGTGTGCTATGGGGGGGACCCCATGCTGTTTGGGATACCCCTTTCTAGAGCTCACCAGACCCCATGCTAAAAGGGGGTCTGGTATACATTCTTTCTTTTTAATGCTTTAAAAAAAAAAAATTAATGAAATCACACTTTTTTTGTTTTTATTGAATGAGGGGGAGTGGCCCAGGTGGGAAAAAGACATCATGTATGGAAAGCAGACCGAACAACGAAATTGTTTTAGAAGAAGGGGGCGTGAAGAAGCTGTTCCTGCAAATAAAAAAAGTCTCCTGCTGATAAACACTTATTGTAAGAAACAACATTTTTTTAGCCACTTTTAAAGGTTGTGTTAATTTTTATTGTCTTAAATTTTTCAGGCTATACTGGTATTTACACAGTTGCTGTCTGGGCGACTCCACTTGTGCAGTGCAAAAACACCCAAATATAGACTTTAAAGATGGTTGAATTTTTCGACTTGCTAACTTTGTTAGCTGATTGCAAAGCCTCTGAAAATGGTATCATCACTAAAATTGCTTAAGATGTAGAGAAGGGTTGGGGGGACATTTGAAAAAAAAAAAAGTTTTGCTCTAGCACATGTAGTTTTTGCATAAATTAAGTTCAAAATTAAAGTTGAAATTCCGATTTTCAAAATTTTGACCTGACTTTGAACCTAATTTGTGCAAAAACTATTTGTGTTAGCGACATACTATTTTGTTGTGTACCGCCAACCCTTATCTACATCTCCAGCAAGTTTGGTGTTGATACCATGTTCAGGGGCTTTGCAATTAACTCGAAATCGTCGAAATCGTCAAATTTTTGAAAAAAAATTGACCATCTCTAGTAAGAGGCCCATGGGACCCCTGTACCTATTCAATGAGGTGGGGAGCTGGATCAGGGGGTCCTTTGTTGTGGTCTCCCACTTCCAGGCTTGCCTAAAGAGGTCTGGTATGCTCTGGAGCATTGTTCGTGGCCCCCCCCCCTTTTCGTGAGCTTACCAGACCCTATGCCTGTTATGCTCTGGGGGACCCCATGCTGTTAGGGGTACCCCTTTTCTAGAGCTCACCGGACCCCATGCTAAAAAGGGGTTTTTACTGAATGAGGGGGAGTGGCCCAGGTGGGAAAAATACATCATGCATGGGAAGCAGACCGAACAACGAGATTGTTTTAGAAGAAGGGAGCGTGTCCTCTGTTTGACTAACTAAGCTGTTCCTGCAAATAAAAAGTCTCCTGCTGATAAACATTTATTGTAAGAAACAACATTTTTTTAGCCACTTTTATAGGTTGTGTTAACTTTTATTGTCTTAAATTCTTCAGGCTATACTGGTATTTACACAGTTGCTGTCCGGGCAACTCCACTTGTGCAGTGCAAAAACACCCAAATATAGACTTTAAAATGTCTATTCAAACTAACGAGTCTAACTAGCTATTGACATTAAAACCAATACATATATATGCCTCAATGCAATAAATACAGTAAAATACATATCTACATATCAGAAGATAACTGTGTAAACTTAGACAGATCATATCAAGTGCAAATTCAGATAATCTCCAACGTGTTTTGCCCTCTACTCAGGTAATTTATTGGTTGATCGTTTGGTAATGGAAGTACATTGGTGAAGACCCTCTATCACTTCCTGTTAAGCTAGCCATACACGTGCAGGGTTCCATGTCCAATCGATTCATCATCCGATCGATTCCGGCGATTCTGCCGGGAATCGCAGGTGTGATCAATCGGCCAATTAAGAGTATCCATCGCTGCATACCACCTTGTCCAACGGATTCCGGGACGGATCCGTGTCCGATTGTCCACCTCACAAATGGCAACTCCCCCTGATCCGGGCAGAATCGCATGAGAAAGACCAACATGTTGGTTCTCCGTCGGATCCGATTCTGAGCCCCTGATCAATCGGACGCGAACGATCGGACCAGGTGGGCTGCACGCGATTCCGGCACGATCGTTTCGCGTGCACGCGCCCGGAATCGATCGTGCCGGAATCCGGTGCGAATCCGACACATGTATGGGGGCCTTTAAGGTGGCCATACACAGGTCGATTTCACACTCGATTCCTGGCCGATTGATCACCAGGCACATGCACGTCAATCGATCGATGAGGAATCAAGTGCAGCCCACCTTAACCGATTGACCCCGACCGATCGACATGGCCCCTAAATCGGATCGGCCAGAGAACCAACCTGTTGATGTTTTCTGATCGATCTGGCACACATCGAGGGACGTTCACATTTGTGAATCGATCGACTGGTAACAGAATCGTCCAGGAATCGGTGGTCTAAGGTGGTAGGCACAGACTTGTATGGTGGATCGATTGACGCCTGTGACTTCACCGGAATCGATTGGATCGTCGATCGATTGCTCGGGAATCGACACGTGTATGGCTAGCTTTAGATTGGCCCATAGCTCCCAATGCTGCAGCCATTCCAATTTTGAGGAATCAACCTTTTTGGTGATCGGCTCCTGTCATAATCAACCCCAAATCGGTTTTCCAGGGTGGTGCGCCATCGATTTACAAAGCGAGATCGCACTGAAAATGATCAAGCAGTGATCCGATATGTTTGAAATTTTATGTCGATCTATCGCGAATCGAAGGACTTTATTGGAGACCTTAAAGCAGGGAACACATGGCTCGATATTGGAGCAGTTCAAGGTTCCCGGCAGCAGCTGCCATATATCGGAGGAGCTGGAGACACAGAACTGCTGTGTCTCCAGCTCCTACAATGCTTGACCCGAGGTCTCCCTGCAAAGCAATGGAGATCGACCATGATTTACGATCATGTCAGATATGTCAGATATCCCTGTCTTCGAGACGGATTGATTGGCCCCACTTGAAAATAGGGATGGGTGCACAGAGCTCGAAGTGGCCATCGATCCGGCTTTGAAAATAGGGATGGGTGCACAGAGCTCGAAGTGGCCATCGATCCAGCCTTATCGGATATGACCGTTAATAGGGCGATGTCCGATTCTTTGCCTGGGTCTACAGGCAAAGCTCGGCAGAGGAGCAGGAGCCGGAGAGAGGCAGTTCTGTTTGTCATCCCGCTGCTGCAGGGTACATCGGACGGCTCAAATATCGAGCCGCCCTTTCGATTGACCCATTCAGACCTCATCCCACTTCCATCATTTCATTTCAATCCATCATTGATCGATCGGGCGCAATAATTGGCTATACATTGCATCCTGAAAATAAACTTTTTGATCGATGTATGACTTATGATCGAAGACTAAATCACATGTCCAGATCGGTAAACAAATCGATCTCAAGGAAATCGGAAAGGAAACTTACTGTTATGACATAGGGCATAGGAACTCACCTGTCCACCGATCACCCGCTGAAGCATGATTGTCTGGGATCTTCTTAGAGTGGGAAGAGGAGAATAACTCTGGCTGAGCACAATAATTGGCTTACATGAAAGTCAATCAGCGACCATAACGGCACCTGAGTGACTCATTTGCCTCTTCTCTTCCCGCTCTAAGAAGATCCCAGGCAAAGACGTGTTGGCAGGGGATTGGCAGACAGGTGTGCCTATGCCTATGCTCTAGCTGCTGTCCTTTTTTCCATTAAAAAATGCTTATACAAGTCAGTATAGATTGAAAATGTTATGGCTCTCCATATCAACTCAGTTGCCCACCACTGGTCTACGGCCCGCTGGTCTTCATTGAAGCTTATGGCATCGGCTTGCATCGGCCAGAGAATACGGACATGTCCGTTCTCTGGCCGGCCGAGCAGTGGGGCAACAGGGATCTGTCGCCCCATGTGGGCACATGCCGATTAGTGGCCGATTTTTAACCTGACCGACGGCGCGAGTGCGCACGCCCGTCGGTCAGGTTAAAAATCGGCCGCTTATCGGTGTGTGTATGGCTAGCATTAGACAACGCAAGTTATCAGCAGCTCAGATCAGAAACCAGATAAATGCCACACAGAGTTCAAGCAGCAGACACATCTCTAGAACAACTGTTAAGAGGAAAATCATGCGCAAATGGTCAAATAGCTACCAGGAAACCACTGCTAAGGAGAGGCAACACGCAGAAGACATTTGTTTGGGCCAAGAAACACAAAGAATGGACATAAGACCAATTGAAATCTGTGCTTTGGTTTGATCATTGGTTCCAACCGCCGTGTCTTTGTCAGATGCAGAAAAGGTGAACGGATGGATCCAACATACCTGGTTCCCACTGTGAAGCATGGAGGAGGAGGTGTGATGGTGTGGGGGTGTTTTGCTGGTGACACTGTTGTGGATTTATTCAAAATTTAAGGCACAATGAACCAGCATGGCTACCACAGCATCCTGCAGCGACATGCCATCCCATCCGGTTAGCATTTAGTTAGACGATGATTTATTTTTCAACAGGACAATGACCCCAAACACACCTCCAGGCTGTGTAGGGGCTGTTTGACCAAGAAGGAGAGTGATGGAGTGCTGCGGCAGATGACCTGGCTGCCACAGTCACCGGACCTGAACCCAATCAAGATGGTTTGGGCTGAGCTGGACTGAAGAATGAAGGCAAAGGGGCCAACAAGTGCTACACACCTCTAGGAACTCCTTCAAGACTGTTGGAAAACCATTTCAGGCGACGACCTGCTGAAGAGAATGCCAAGAGTGTGCCAAGCAGTAATCTGAGCAAATGGTGGCTATTGTGAAGAAACTAGAATATAAAACATGTTTTTTTAGTTATTTCCCCTTTGTTTGGTAAGTACATAACTCCTCATGTGTTCATTCATATTTTTGATGCCTTTAGTGAGAACCTTCCAATGTAAATGGTCATGAAATAAAGAAAACACATTGAATGAGAAGGTCCAAACTTTTGGCCTGTACTCTATATGTGACACATAATCTCTGATTCAAAGGTAATGTGCCCCTATTTTGTTCCTCTCCTCTTCTTCCCGCTGTAAGAAGATTCAGGGAGAAGATGTGATTGGCATACAGGTGAGTTCCAAGTGGAAGCTGCAAGTGGAAGACTGGGGGGGGGCCCTTGATGAACCCCCAAAGGGCCGCAGGTTGGGCACCTGGGGCCTAGAACACCACCCTTTCACCACCCTTTCAAAAACTGGTCCCTTTCTATTCTGTTGGAATATCCCCCCCCCCCCCCCCCCCCACAAGTGAGGGGAGACTAGACTCAGAGATCCAGAGTCTCACAAGTTTCACCTCACTCCCATGGGGTGAGGTAAGACTCTGCTGTTATCGACTTTGGGGGGGAGCGGCTGTCGGAGGGGGTGCCCAGGGCACCGATCTCGCTAGGACCACCCCTGTATATTCACAATGCGAAAATAAATTCATTTTGAAGGTAATGGCAAGGCGATTATAATTTCGTAGAATTTTCGTAAAATTATTCACAAAATATCGCAAATTCGAATATTGCCTATGCCACTTATCACTATTATTGAGCATGTATCTAAATACCATCAGGCACTGTCACTACCTGCTTTCCAGCCGGTATGTTTTAATTACTAAAAAATATATTGATAAAAAAATTTTTTTTTTTTTTTTAAAACATTTTTTTTCATGCTCAATATTTTTGTTACTGTTGCCACAGCTGCCTGTTTCCAACCCTTATTTTTTTTTTTTTTATGTATTGACTGTTCATTCCAGCAATAGTTGATTGTTGTACCATGTTAGCCATTGATGAATACAGAAAGTTTTTAAAAGAAAAAAGAAATATTTTAGGTCCCCAATATCCTGGGAGAAATAGCTAAAGAACGTTGAACATGGTTCTATCACCTTCAGCCAAGCAAAAAGGCCACTGCCTTGATTGAGCTGTCTCCATCCACAGGTCACCAGCTGGCTTTGTGTCAAATGTAACTCTCACAGTACAACACCGTTTGAATCCTCAGATCTCATCTCAGTATCATATCTCAGTAGTGCAACTTTTCTCTTGTCAGCTTTTACCCTTACATGTGCCTACTCTGATTTTTGTCCTCCTTTTCAACAAGGTCCAATCTTTTTTTTATAAGTAATTTACATTCATAACCTAACCCCTAACTGCAACCTTTTATAATTATTAATGTTTCCCTGCGATTATCCAAGGGACAGAAATTGTATACGTTTAACAATAAAAACAATAAAAATTGCTAAACAAAAAACCCCTTTACAGTAATGCATACATGAGAAAGTGAAGTTGTTTGGAGATGTAATCTCAACTGAATCTGCAATATCAGCTTCAGCCACTGGATGTCAATAGAGAGCACTTGCCGTCAACACAAGCCTCACACAGCAAGGAGGAGGAGGGAGGGGGGCTGCGTGCATATCTCCCCTGTCTGTGTAGTACGCGGCTGCACTAAGGAAGGATAATAAAAATACGCAGAGCTAGGTTTTAGACCATTTTGCATTCCAGCGTACTGCTTACTGCACCCCTAAATATAGAGTGTATGCTGCATGGTCCAGTCCTACCTTCTTTGCTCGAACATTCTGTATATTCACTTTACGTGGGAATGTCTACGTTGTTTTCTCTCCAAAACCATGGGGTATGTCTTATGATTAAGCGCATCTTATAGTGCGAACAATACGGCACTTTGCATGTATGTTTGTTCTTAATACAATATAACTTTACAAGCTCTTTTTACTATACTGTCAGAAAGCACCCAGATATTGCCACCCTTTACTAAATCAAGTTGTATACAGCTCCATTTCCATTGACCAACCTGGAGAAGTGATCATAAGCACAACAAATAGCTGACTATAAAAATTAAATACTGTATTTTTTGGACTATAAGCCGCAACCAGTTTTTAGGGCAAAAAAAAAAGATTTAATATACGTTTTCCCAATAATTGGGTTAATGCAATGAATTCAATAAATGCAATATTTAATTCAGCCAGTAGATGTCACTAGCAGCAGTACACTCTCAGCACAACTGCATTCTCCACACTGATCAGGAGGAGGGGGGCTGGGCTGCACAGTCTCCTACTCTCCTCTCTGGCTGCCTGTTACTGTGTCCATGGGAGCTGCAGAGTGATTGCAGTTTCCACGGAGGGAGAGAGGGATAGATGGCAGTTCATCTATGCCTCTCTTCATTGCTTATGCCAGCAGGGCTCTAAGCTCTGCTAGCATAGGCAATTATACAGTACAGATGGGAGAGCCGGTGGGAAGCCATGGCGCGGGGGTCACGCATTTGGACCATAAGACGCAGACACTTTTCCCCCACAATTTTGGGGGTAAAAAGTGTGTCTTATGGTCCGTAAAATACGGCACTTTTTTACTTTTTTATTTTTTTACTCTCCTGAGCTGTCAGATAAGAGATGCGGCCACAGTCAAATCCCTCATCTGTACTGTACTGTTTCTAATACCAGAGCCCTGCTGATAGAAGCAGGACAGCAAAGAGACACACATAGAAACTACCAGCCAGCAGCTTCCATGTATGTCTGTCTGTTAGCTGCGATCACCATTCAGTTCACACGCTGGGGAGACAAAAGTGCAGAATCCACCGTTGCCCCCCTTCTCTATGATTGCCTGAAGTGTGTCTCTAGTGACACCATATTTGTGGCTGAAATTGGGTACTGCAGGGGGTTGTTTTTCCAACAGATTTGAACATTTAAATATTTTTCAGGTTTTCCTGCTCTTAAAACTGCGTCTTATAGTTAAAAAAATATGGTAAATAGAATCACCCTTTACAGGGGGTTCAATCATTTGCTAACATTTAGATCAATGAATCATACATTTCAAAATAAAGCATATGCATGAATTCCAAGGTGACTTATTGTTAAAGATATTCTGGAGTGTCTTTTTTTGTTTACAACAACATGGATAAAAATATACATACTTTTATTAATAAACATACTGGTGGGAAAGGCAGCAGCTGCGGCAACATGGACAGTGTTGGCTTTTTTGCGTTGAGGTGACCGTAGTTCAGAGCTGTATGTCCAAATAACCTCACAAATCATTCAACATACCAGGAAAAAAAAGGGCCCATTTGTTCCCTTTAGCAGTGCATTCTTAAGTATATATATATATTGGGGGGGCGTGGCTTGGCAATGGCCGCGTGAGGACGTGTTTCCTGAGAGCTCCCGCCGGCCGCCGCTTCAATCACCACACACACCCGCTCTACCGATCGCATCACCTTACCGCAACACCACACGGGCATGTCGAAGCCCGCAGGCAACAAAGGGAAGAAGAGGGAAGCCGCAGACCCCGCTCTTCACCCTTATTTCGGCTCACAACCGGCCAGCTCTGCCACGCGCAATCCAGCCAAGATGGCCGACGCGCGCCAAACGAAGCCACCGAAAACGAGGGTGCAGAAGGAACAGTCTCCCCCACTGGACACTCTGTCATGGTCCACCGGCTCCCCGGCGGGTGACACTTCAGACCGGGAGGACAGCAGACAATCAGACCTGGATGTCCTGCCACCTGCCTTCCAGCTGCTGCTCCAAAGCCTCCCATCTAAGGCTGATCTGGACTCTCTGGCTGCTCGCATAGAGTTCACGTGGAGGAGAGATTTGCAGCCGGTGCAGCTGGCCATTTCCCAGATGGGCACGCGTATGGACACCCTGGACGCTGCCCAGACCGCAACGGCGGCCAAAATCGCGAAGATCGAGACCAGACTGGCTGATCATGACCAGAGGCTTGCTGATGTACAACTGCGCCAGGAAGATGGGGAAGACAGGAACAGGCTTCCCCTCCAGACCAGCTCAAACCCACGGTGCAAGCCCTTCTCAGCTCCCTCCTGGATGATACCAGACCAGAAGACATTATTATTGACAGAGTCCATAGGGTGGCAGGTAGACGCCTGTCGAACTCATCAGGCCCCAGAGATGTCCTGTGCCGAGTTCATTTTTTCACGGTCAAAGACGATCTTCTAAGAAAGGCATGGCAGAAGAGGCCGCTTGAATTTGATGGGGCTCCGCTTCAAATCATGCCTGACCTGTCCCGCAACACACTCCGCAGGAGGGCTATGCTCAAGCCTCTGCTCCACCTTCTCAACCAAGCTAACCTC
>CM070041.1:43604872-43620253 GCA_036250615.1 Ptychadena robeensis | reverse complement strand
GGACAGTTCTCATTCATGCAGATCATGAACTCCGAGACAGAGAAGGGGAGGGAGCACACATGACACAGGGCTGCACTGTGAATCGCTGTGATAGTGACATCACAGAGAAGAGGCAGAGCAGTGCATTATGAGACCCCACACACAGCTGATGTTTTCCCGGCAGCCCGTTCAGCTCTAACAAGCGACCTCGGCGCCTAGGCGCAACGTCACAGCATGGTAGGTGCTACCTCGGAAAAACTCGTCTTTCGTGCTTTAAGATTTTTTTTTTCTTTTTGGACAGTGATTGCCCTATCTATTGGCAGCCTGATGCCGATAGTGCAAAGTGACCTACAACGTGGTAGGTCCGCTTTAAGTAAAGTAGCCCCCAGTTAACTTGCAACCAGCGTGTGGATATTCTTTATCCAATATATGAAAGAACTGTGTCGTGGATATACTTTCTGCAAACAGAACTGTGTGAGGCAACCCCGCTGACCACCTGTCTGGACCAGGGTGCCCATCTCCCCACGGTAAGCCGCGCCAGCATTCCTTCCCATAGCAGGACCAAGATGGCTGCCCACTAGGAAGAAGAGGAGAATTGCCAAAGGGTAAGAGACCTCGCGCACCTGGTGAACTAGGTCACGTATTCCCTAGGGTCCCCACCCAGACAGGTGCCAAGAAGTCAGCCCCTTCACCACAACGTTATAGAGCTAGCTGCTATCCCCACTCCCCTTCTAATATAAGCTCTTCCCCAAAAATAATACCTACCATGTCCCAGAGACAGTTTCTTTAATTAAGTAAGACATGGCAGGAGGCATTTGTCACCTCTTCAAACCCCAGAAATAAGCCCTAGTGCGTTTTTTGCACCTAAAATTAATATAAGACAGTGTCTTATTTTCCAGGAAAGAGAGTATATGTCCATGGCACCACATACCAAAATCATTACATCCAAAAGAAATGACATTGGGTCCCCTCCCCAACCTAGAACTAGACACCCGTTTGGCTTAAGGTCTAGCAAGCATGAGAGGGCCCCTCTGCCCCATCATATTACATCCCCCCTCTAGGCATTAAGACAATCAGAACCTGAAACGGTGAACTGACAAACCCAATGAGATCCAACGTCCTCATCCTGTGGGGGGTCTATGGGTGGAGTGGACACCCCAAAAGTACTCAATGACTATACTACTTGCTGTATTATGACTTTACTATTTGAGAACCTTCATGAAGGGACTTAAAGGAGACAAGATAATGACTGTATGTGTATGCCAATCAGATTCGAGACACTGCTTACTCTGATTCAATTGTCTCATTAGGTGGAGAGAAAGAGGCTTTTCCTGGGATTATGTAAACCATTTCTCTATACTGGTAATTGTCCTATAAACAGGGGCCTCCTTCAGTGCTTTACAAACTTTACAATATGCAGTTATCCAGACTCCCCTTGATTTAAAAAGTGAATAATGAGACCTCCAGTTAAAATATTGTCTATATTTTTGGTCATCTTTGTCCAGTTCCAGAAGATAAGCAGCAAGCTCTCGTGGAGATGAAAAGTCATCACGTGGATGAATGAGTCCGGAGGTATAAAACGTTCATAATTTTTACGTGATGGACCCATTACAACTGGTACAGTTCCTGCAAGAAATGCATTGTTCCAGAGTTTCTCTGTGATATAATCCTCATGGAGATAATTTTCAAAAGCCAGGTAGAATTTGTATGAAGACACGGTCAAATATTGATCTTTTCTGATCAATGGCAAATTGTACTTTCCATAGATGTCAACTTGAAGATGTTTCTTCAGTTCATTATAGTACTCCACTCTCTTCTGGTTGGGTTTCCAGTTGCTTACTATCCAAGCCACAAGTTTAGATTTTGTGGGAATTGTGGATTTTTCTTTTTCATCTTTCCTCTCCAACCAACCATAAGGCGTAAAGATATCTGAATCGGCCCTGTAGGTCATGGTCATGTTTATGACATTGTCCATGATGTTGAGATTCTGCACATGTTCTAGTGGCTCCAAATTAAACCAGATCCAATACTGATTCGAGAGTCTGGGCGTTGGAGGTAATTGTTCCTTTGTAGCTATGTCTCTATGATGGATAACAACAGCATTTGCTTCGAAATACAAACTTCTGTTCACGGTGAAGAAACACCCAGATGCATCAAACGATGATGGACACTGATTAAGAGGGAAGGTGTGGTTTCCAGGCCATGTCCAAAGAAGGATAGTCAAGAGAGGTTTGTTGGGTACTTGGACTGTTGTAGGCAATACTTGGGCCATTGTAGGCAAAACTTGGGCTGTTGAAGGCAATACTTTGGCCATTGAAGGCAATACTTGGTCCGTTGTAGGCAACACTGAGCATTTTGATTGTATTTTCACCTCAGATCTGAGGTCTAGACCTATTTGGGTAGGTACTGTGCTTTCCTTATTAATTAATGACAATAAAATTAAGCCTTGTAAGGCCAAAAGCAAGAAGATGCAACCCCACTTGAATGAATTCTTTAGAAAAGCCATTACATCAGCAGAGAATATTGTTCTGTGCCAGTTCAAGTCAGCATTTAATGGTGATGTCTGAATTGAGAATTTGGATGGTTGTTTCTCCTTTTAATTCCTAGATAAAAATGGAAAAAAAAGTAAGTTAATTAATTATACATTTCTCAAATTTGTACATTAAAAAACATCTTCTCTTTCTTTTCTGGAAATAATGTTTCACCAAGTATTGAATTATTGTCATTTTCACTTGAACTCCTCCCATATAATGCAGTTTCCCCTACAAGAGGTCCAGAACATGAGCCTGCCGTTGCGGAAGAGGATGTCACACTCTACCGTACAGGAGGTTCCGTCTGACATTGATGACTGACCCGTTCTATTGCCACAAAGTTCTTAAGGTCCCCATACACGGGTCCAATTCCCAAGGGATTCCGGGATGATCGATTCCTGGCGCTTGCACGCTAATCGATCGTCCCGGAATCGCGTGAAGCCCACCTTGCCCGGAATCGGATCTGCCAGAGAACCAACATGTTGGTCTTTTTGATCCGATTCAGCACACATCAGGGGGAGTTGCCATGTGTGAAGTGATCGATCGGGCATGGAATCGTCCAGGAATCGGTGGCCCAAGGTGGTAGGGACAGGCTTAATTGGGCGATCGATCGGACATCCGATTCCCTCTGGCATCGTGGAATCGATCGGATGGGTGATCGATCGGCCATGGAATCGGAACATGTATGGCTAGCTTTAGTTATCAAAGTCCTGAAGCGAGTTGCACATCCCTGTGGATGACTCTGAAGTGTAGTGAAACACACACAAAACATGTATATACAGTGCTGCTTGAAAGTATGTGAACCCCTCAAGTGGTGTAGATGTTTCTGTTGTTTAACCATGATTTTCTCATTCTATCATCACCAGTGTTTATTCATGAAATGTCAGATATATGTTCATCAATTGCATGTACTTGTTTAGTAGGTTTTGTTTAAGTAGCTTTCTTAATTCTTCGGGTTATCAACAGATTCTCGACCAGAATCTCCTGCCATCAGTCAGGGAGTTGAAGCTGGGACGAAGATGGATTATGCAACATGACAATGACCCAAAGCATTCCAGCAAGAGTACAAAGGAATGGCTTCAGAGAAAGAGGATTTGCACTCTGGATTGGCCCAGTCAAAGTCCGGACCTTAACCCAATTGAAATGTTGTGGAGAGACCTGAAAAAGTTGGTACATGCCAGATGTCCCTCCAACGTCTCTCAACTGGCTGAGTTCTGCAAGGAGGAGTGGGCAAAAATCCCCATAAGCAGATGTGAGAGACTGGTTAGTGGTTACAGGAGACGTTAACCTCCTTTAATGAAAATATATCTCTTTTTGTGTGTGTGTCTACTATTTGGAAGGTGTGCTTTACAAATTGGGAGTATGTCTAATAAGGTTCTTTAAATGTTTTTTGCACAAACAGTGACCATGTCTGGAGGGTTCACATACTTTCAAGCAGCACTGTATGTGTATTGTACATAACTTACCATGACACCTGTCAAAAAGGGTTGAAATATCTACCGTATTTTACGGTGTATAAGACGACCCCCAACATTTCCAGTAAAAATAGAGAGTTTGGACTCTCCAACAACCTTAAACGTTTTTAGTATTTAACATTCCCAATTTCACTCCCTTTCATGCGATTGACAGAAGATTTGATTACAGTTAGATCGAAAATCAATCGTTTTATAGTTTTGAGTGATCAATTTGTTTTTGATTTGGAAAAGAAGCGTTTGTTTAGGAATCGATCAGTTTGCGCTATTCGATCGGAAGTGATGTACGGCTAGGTGTGTCTTAAAATGATGTGTTCCTACGTAGTCGATCGAAACATTGATCAATCGACCATGTCTGAAAGTACTGTAGTTATGGGTGTGGAGATCAATGTAAGAAATCAATTGAATCATGAACCAATCGACTATGTTCCTTTGGATGTGAAGTGAAACAGTGGTGTAGCTTCATCTTAAAGCGGATGTACACTCAATATGTAAAAATGACAGATGTAAAATTAAAGTTTGACTTACATCTGAGCTGGTATGATGGCGGCTTAGGGCTCCATGATGCTGAAAAAATATACTTACCTGCTGTTCCGTGGAAATGTATGGGAGATTCCATCTTTATTCCCTGAGAGTTAACTCCAGGTGCAATTTCGTGGGTGGCCACTGGGGGCGTTTACAATGGTTTTCTATGGTAATCTTCTACAATGTACTTTCAATAAAGAGCCGATATGAAAGAATTACCCAGCAAACACTTCGCTCTCATGACGTCACGCCGCGGCTATAAGTAATCAGGGCCAGAAAATGAGGGAGGGATCTTCTGAAAGCGCACCTAACCCCACCAGACAAACTTTTCCCCCTAGCTAGCCAACCCCCGATTATCACTCCATACATCTTACAAGTTACATTGATCCATTGTCTTTTATTTTTTTTTTTTTATGGAATTCATTTATGTTCAGCAGCAGTTACAATTGGACTAACTTGTTTAATAAATAGATTTTTTTTTAATAAAGGAAATATTTAAACGGTAAAAAATTTACTTATCCAAATATATCATTAGTAATCAAAAGTGTTAAGTCAATCCCTTTATTTGGAAGCATCTGTCTTTCGTGGCTGTGGCTGATTTGCACACAGACGCAGGTTGGCTGTACGATCAAGGAACCTCCCCTCTGAGCTCTTTATTTATAGTCAGATATTACATAACAGTCATGCAGTAATATGATTCATTGTTACAAGGTACAATATTGATTTAAGCTGGCCATACACCTTTAGATCTCTCTGTCAGATATCCTTTAGATCTACCAACAACTATGAAGAGCCGGGTCCTCTGCGATTGGACACAGTTAGACTTGATGGTCTAGAAAGTCCCTCATATTACATGGTTTTGGTAAAACAAAAAGAAATCCAAAGGTGTATGGGGGGCCCTTAGAAACTTTTCCCTATCCTCTCCCCTGAATTCGATGTCATGTACAATTAGTAGCCTTATCGTTTATGACCCCCTATCTTTCCGTATCAACACCACTCCTTGCGTGTACCTTATACTTGCTGATGTCAGCCTTATCAAAAGTAAACATAATAAAATAATTAAATAACATACTGTAGTTTCTAAACATATAATATTGCAATACAACCAACAAGCTATAATATTTCCTCACATTAAAGCAGGGAACACATGGATTATGACGTCATCACTCTGAGGCCGATATCGAAGGAGCTGTAGGCGCAGCACTGCTGTGTCTCTAGCTCTGACAATGATTTGAATAGAGACCTCCATGCAAAGCAATGCAAACATTTATGGTGGGTTACTGTCAATAGACCACAGATTTGGAGCCCGATGGGCTAGAGACCCCAAATTTTGCATGGTTGTAGCCTACAATCTAACAAAATTGGCATGGTTGTAGCTTAATATTATAACTACACTCCTTCCAAATTAGGGGTTTCTAGTGCCTTTGGTTCTAGTGAACTGTGACCTCAAAGTGGGTTAAATTTTCCCCATAGAGATGAAGAGGGGGGGGGGTTTAAAAATGTCGAGTTTATGGTTTATGGTTGAATGTGTGGACATGTGATATGTGCTTACAGGGGAGCACATACTGACAGGGAAGCTGGGCTTGAAAGTTTTGTGCTCCTCTTGCCAGTCAATGTATTTTTACAGGGGAGCACATCTCGACAAGGGGGGCTCAAATCTGGGAAGAGTGTACTAACGTAGCCGGCCGCAGGGTAGGCGGAGGCAAGCTTGACCGGGTGGGCTGGAGGATGAGAGGAAAATGGGCGGGTCTTCTGGGGGCGGGACCGTAGTATTGAAGAGGAGGAAGCAGCAGGAAGGGAGCAGCCATTTTGGTCCAGTGTCCCACCCACCCACCCTATTCGCTGTTAAGATAAGTCAACATAAACAACAATTATGTTTGTTGCAGCAGGCGGGTCCTCGCCAGTGCCTTTACATTAGAAAGTATAATAGTTGTTGATGAGTTGGTATGGATGGCTGTCACCAAAGTTAATTTTATATAGAAAATTCCTGCCTTAACAGGTTTGGTTTTTATGGATGTACCCACTGAGCCGGAGGATAATAAATGGCTAGTGGCTGGTACGGACGGTATTAAAATTGACTAAGTTATTCTAAGTTATATGGTATTATAGTTAATGTATGTGATTTTATATGCATGATAACTGGGATGGCACTGTTTGAGGGACCTATTGGTGATAAGCTGTGGCCTTTTAAATATGTATGACATTTTAATACATAAAAATTATCCAACGAGAACTTGGTGTCGTGTATTATTGGGAATAAAGGGAGGGGAAGGTAAAAGTTGGTTAAGGTTTATATCGGTTCAAAGTCAGCCCTACCTTGGTCATGAACACAGAGAAAGTAACTTTTTTAGGGGTCTCCCGTCCCCTACCATATTTTAATAATCCTGGAAATATCACGTAAACTGTATTTCCTACTCAGTTCAGGGGGGATGGTCCGCAGCTGCTGGGCTGGAGTCAAACAGTCAGCAGAGCCAAGGAGAGGGGAGAAGAGAACTGCAGAACGTGTGTGTTTGTATTTGGAAGAAGGCAATGCTTGCAGTTGTCGTTTCTCAGCACAGCAAGTTGGAACGTTGTCATTTATGTCAGGAGAATGCCATGTGACATGAACCGAAAACTTTTTGCATGCTGGAATCTGTAGTCCATCAGCAGCAAAGGATTTACAGGAAGTCTGTAACTGCCATGATCCCCCATGAACAACAACTGAACCCATGGCCAATAACCCTGAGTTATACCTTTATGTAATGACAAGCTATCCTAGATGGAGGACATCCCAGATAGGTTGGCTTGGGCGGATACTCGGCTGTTTGGCTCATATTGTGCACTATGGTGTATACACCATACCAATTCTATTGCGTCCCTCTTCCATACCCTGTCTACTATTTTCAGATAGGACCCTTTTTAAACAGGGCTTGGTCCCTGCCACTGACTCCTACCACCTTATCCAAGGACGTTACAGATTTTGGTAGAGTTTGGTTTTTGACCTCACCCGAGGGGTAAGTCCTTTGATTATTTGGCTGCTACTGTCTACCCCCATATAAACACCTCCTTAACTATTCACCATATATATTGTAGGGGTGCAGCTGACCCTATTTTGGCGCGCAGCATCAGGAGTGCTGGAGGGGTTGTTCCCTTTGTGTTGGCTTTGCCTGTGGTGGGGACTGGAGGCGGTCGGGCCACCTGCTGGGTTCGGCGGTGGCCTCCCCGACTGTGGTCCACTCACCGCCACCACTACACGGACGGAATTTGGTACCTGTAGCCTCCTTAGAGGGTGTAGCAGGTATGTTGTTTCATCTGGGTGTGTCTCCTGGTGATGGTGCTTGCAGCAAAGGATTGATTACATGTTTATCTTTCTTCATTGGTAGACTGTTGTTGATTATCCCTGAAGAAGCCTGTCATAGGCGAAACGCGTCGGAAACGCATCAATCGACGTATTTTATGTATACGGTTTATGTATTTTCCGTGTCTGTTGTATCTCTTGTCTGCATTTTTGCGGGGTTTTTTTTACAAGCAAATTTAATAAAGAAAAATATTTTCTCAATCTGAATGTGTATACAGCTCTATCATCAGAATGTGCCTTTAAAGCCCAGGTTGTTTGCTCTTCTATCCATTTCTCGAATTTATAGGGTGTGGCACGGATCTCTCTATATAGTTTAATAGGGAGAGGTCTCAACAAATTTGGACTTCGGTCATTCTGTTTTTGTACTCACCTGAATAAATGATATGGTGTCCCCATGTCCTCTATAGCTGTCTTCTTCCTGCTTCTCTCTGCCGATGTGACAGACTGTTCTGGGGGCGGGAACACCAAGTGTACAGAACTGAATGTAATACATTGGATTCAATGCATTACAATGCTGTCCTATGTAACGGGTCACATCTGCAGCCCCATCTAGTGGTTGCAGTGCTAATTTACCTGATACAGTTTCTTTTGAAATATTAATTAACTGATTTTTTAGTTATTCACAAAGCATCTGAACATGTTATTACATTCAGGATGTCAGGGTGGACATACTTTGGGAAGTTACAGGCCTAAGTATATGGTGCGCTTATTGTACAGAAATATCTACCTCAGCAATGCGCTAGAGAGTTTAAGTTCCTGGTAAATTTCTATTAATTGTCTAAGCTGGTCTTTTGGACCCACATGGGCTGAGTATAAAGCCTGCGCAAAGTTTGGGGTGAAGCATGCACCTGTCAGCAAACATGTCTGGTGACTCCAGGGTGACCCTAGTCAATGCTAGAGAATATGTATTCATTTTAAAGTTTAGAAAGGCCCTCATATTACAAGGTTTCGGTAGAACAAAAGTTGATCATACACAAATTATACAGTACAATTGTACGGTGTATGGTGACCTTTGGACTATTTGGAGAATAACATGGGATCAGATATTTGTGACAAATGAGCAGAAGCTAATTATTGACAAAGCAGAGTAAAAAAGAATAGAAGAGGCAATTGAAAATGTTCCTCAGAAGAGGATATAGATGGCCGTAGACTGAAGGGTGGACATATAGGACACTGAGAAGGAACTGAATGATCAACTGCAATTTCTTCTTTCATGTTGTGCTCTTAATTTGTCATGGCATACAGAATGAGAACACAAAGCGACGACAAGGCAGACGCCACAGGGCTTATAGTTAAGAGGTAACTTACACATTACAAATAATTACATAATATGTCGTTTTGAATTCTTGGTCAGTTCTATTTTTAATACAACAGTGTGGATAGCGGACGGCAGACAACTGACAACATGGAAAATATAGACAGTAGGGTTGATTACTAGAGATGGTCGAATTTTTCTTTTACCATTTGGATAATTTGGAGTTAATTGAAAAGCCCCTGAGCATGGTATCATCCCCAAACATGCTGGAGATATAGAGAAGGGAGCTCTGCTGATCTCCCTAATTAAGTGGCATTTCTGGACTTCTGCCGATCTATATTCACCCCATCAAGGCTCAATCACCCCTGCAAGGACCCCTCACAGACCAGTACCCGGCGGTGGCCAACGCGACCACCCGCGGAGCCGCTTCACGCCACAACCGGCCTGACTTCAAAATCGAGGCCGCGGCTGCGGCCTATACGGAGCTCCCGGCGCACACTTGAACCTCCAGAACCGTTACCGGACCCCCAGATTCACTGGTTGAGGCAGCGGACACCCCCCTCAGCACTCCCACTGACCGTGGGACCTCTGCCAGGCCGAACTCTGCGCGTCATCCGGCGCACCTCTATTAATCGAGGCCGCGGCTTCGGCCTAGGCCTGGAAGTGGTGACGAGCAACACCCTCTAAAAGACCCATTTCGGTGCACAGGGCAGCTGGTGGCCCCCAGCCCAAGTCCCGGAGCAACCTGAGGGACCTCTGGACGGCGTTGATACGCACTGCTGATCAGAGCAGCCGGAAATCTAGACCGGGGATTCGGCCTACTTCGGTCTGGACCTTCTGCATTGCCATCCATCAGGAGCCTGAACTATCTGCAACCCTGAAGGTAGGAATCATGCCTCTATCTACCACTGGGCACTGACTGAGACTGTGGATATCCACATTTAGTGACTTTGCATTGAAACTAAGCAGGCCCCAAACTTAAACTGAGGCTGAGGCCTATCGGTTCTGCCGAACATCTGGACTGTGGGAGCCTGCAGGGAGGCCATACTCAGATCCTGCTGCAGTCCGCTATAACCATATCTGGAGGTGTGTGATGTCCTTGTACTAACTAGCCTCGTTCACTGCAAGCTTTATATTTTCCCATTTTTGTTAACGTCCATACATAAGATGGCCATGTGCTAATCACTTAACGCAGCAAGTGGGAGTCTTCAGCACTACGTATCAGCTACCATGGGGAAGTCAGGGAAACAATATCCCCAACACAGTAACAGCTCCACCACCAAACAAATCCCGGCGATGTTCCGCCAATCACATGCCGACCACCCGCCGTTATCGCCAAATTCAGATGCGGAGGCTTCTAGTATAGATGGGTTGGAACATGGATCTCCCCTTCGTCGAAAATCACGTGACGACCAGTACACTAGACGCTCAGACCTAAAGTCATTTGCTGAGGAAATTAAAGCCGACATAAAAGCAGCTTTATCGTCTGCCATTTCTGATTTGAAAACTGACATGCGCTCCATTATCTCCCGTGTAGCGGAAATAGAGACTGTTTGTAATAAGCACGAGGAAGACCTGAGAGACATCCGCGCAGCTGTTGCCACACATGATAACCTCATGATACACATGAACAGGCACACTGAAGATATTGACAACCGGGGTAGACGCCATAACCTCAGGCTAAGGGGAGTTCCAGAAACCATTGACTCCCCCCAGCTAGCAGAAGCAATACAATCGCTGTTCAACGAGCTCCTGGAAAGACCTAGAGAATCCCCGATCCTGTTTGAGCGTATTCACAGGGCGCTTCGCCCCAGACGCAAGGAAACTGATCCACCTAGAGATGTGGTATGCTGTATCCCGGATTACCACCTCAAAGAGGCTATACTCCAAAAAATGTGCAACCAAGGGTCTCTCACGCTAAATGGAAGCGAGATACTTGTCTTTCAGGATCTATCACCTGTTACTTTACAGAACAGAAGAGCTCTTCGCCCATTACTCGCCATACTGAGAGATAAAAATATCAGATATAGATGGAAGTTTCCCTTTGCCCTGGCTGCTACCAGAGATGATCGTACAGCGCTACTGCGGTTCCCGGATGAACTCCAGGCTTTTTGTGACCAGCTTCAGATTCCTGCCCCACAACTGCCGGACTGGTATGCCGAGTATCGTCGCCGAAGGGGATCCGCCGCCTTCAGGCCGACATACGCCGAGACTACAACACTCACCCCGCTCTGCGATCAGGAGGCCAAGGCAGGATGGTGGCAATTTCGCTTCTCCCTCGCATCATCGCACCCCAAGAAGAATCTGGTACCTCTTCACCTGCTATACAATGACTTTACCAGTAAGACTTCCGCTTAACAGGCTCTTTTTTGTCTTTTTTATGTTTTTCGATTTAATGCTCATTTTCTTTATATGCCTGCCTTTCATTACATGCTTTGTGGGACATGCAGTTCCGTAGACACCCATCGGAGGTCAGTATATCTTTGATTCATATTACACATTCATCCAGACAGGCTCAGCCTATTGTACACTATGCTATATAGGTACTAATCTTACACTCTCAACTATACGAGATGTACGCTATTATAAGTACCAATCCTTAGTCGCCATGTATGCCTACTCTTGTTCCCCCAAGCATACCCACATATTTTTAAGCAATGGTTAATAAGACACTAACATCCCATACCCGCGTAAGTCTGAGACTTATACGTCCTCAAGCCTTTTTTTTTTTCACGTAGTTGTCTTGCATCTCCACTACAAATATATTTCACTTATAGCCAGAACCACTGATTGTATTCTTGTTTATACCGTGATATAAATACGGCTGCAAAATTTATATTATATTTTAATAGCTTAAGCCTGTTATATCTGCTTTAATATGTCTGACCTGGAGTTCTATTTTTACCCAGTAGGGGTCGCTATTAACCTATTGTTCAAATGTTGTACATATGTGCTGGAAATGTTATTCCTCTGCTGTACGGCCTTCGCACATGACGCTTCCCTAGGCTAATATACTGAAATACTCAAAAAGACCTAGTGGCGGTATCTGCAGCTGACATCGGAACCATAACCGTGTCAGATCATGCCCCGATATCATTTACATTACAATTGAAACAAACTCCACAGAAAAAAGCGTTTTGGAGGCTTGATACGGCGCTACTGAGTGAGCCTGATAATGTGAAATTCTTAGACGCCGAACTCTCTGCGTTCTTTAAAACCAATGTGTCCCCGGACGTCACCCCCCTGTCTATTTGGGAATCACATAAATGTGTAATACGGGGGATATTCTTTGCTCTATCTGCTCGCAGAAAGAAACGCCACCAACAACTGATTGACGATTTCTTGAAAAAGATTGCAAAATTAGAACTCTCACATAAAATGACCCAGGCCAAACAGACCCTGGATGAATTGATGGAATTGAGAACTCACTTGAAGTCTGAACTAGACTCACGCACTAAACATTCTTACACTCTCTCACAAAAACTATTTTATGAACATGGTAATAAGAGTGGGAAGTATTTGGCCAGGGCACTGAAGTCTAAAAAAGCGACATACACCATACACCAAATTAAAGACAAAACAGGTACTTCACACTCCACCACTGAAAGCATAGCCCGCCAATTTGAGAGGTACTATAATACCCTATACAATCTCCCTAAAAAGAAATCGCCGGCCGCCCAGGTGGTGATTGACGAGTTCTTGTCCAGATTCTCCCCTCCCGCCATTTCTCATTCTCAGGCGCAGGAATTAGAGGCCCCCATTACGGAGCTGGAATTCCAAAATGCTCTGAAAGAGCTGAAACCTGGTAAATCGCCGGGACCGGATGGACTACCGGCTCAATATTACAAAATGTTCACAAAGACTCTGGCCCCCCATTTCTTGAGTACCTTTAACTCCATACACTACGCTGACCTATCCAACTCCACATTACTGGAACACATGTGACGGTGATTCCCAAAGATGGGAAAGACCCCCTCTCATGCGAAAATTACCGGCCAATTTCGTTATTAAACGTAGATCTTAAACTTTACGCCAAAATTCTTGCCCCCCTGTTACCGGCCCTGATAGACCTAGACCAGGTGGGATTTGTGAAAGGTAGAGAATCAAGGGACAATACAACCAAGGCCCTCGATATTCTGTATGCCGTGACAGAACGTGACATTCCCTGTTTTTTCCTTTCCACAGACGCTGAAAAAGCTTTCGATAAGGTTGATTGGACGTATATGGGAAGCGTATTAAGATCTATTGGGATTCAGCAAACCATGCTTGCCAGAATACTAACACTTTATAACCGGCCTTACGCGAGGGTTAGGGTAAACGGCAGCCTGTCTGACCCCTTCCAGATAAGCAATGGCACGAGGCAGGGGTGCCCTTTATCGCCCTTGATCTTTGTCCTGACGCTTGAGCCCCTTCTTAGGAAAATCAGATCGCTCCAAGACATAGCAGGCATCACCATACACGACAAAGAATATAAAATTGCCGCATTCGCAGACGATCTGCTTTTCTTTTTGACGGATCCCACTCAATCCATCCCTGCGCTCCTTTCTGTTCTCCATGAATTCCAGGCAATCGCAAATTTTAAAATTAACTACTCAAAGTCCTTTGCATTAAATATAAATCTCCCGAACTCGGTCCAATCATCCTGCCAGCACACTTTTCCCTTCCATTGGGCTGCGGTGTCAATTAAATACCTGCCAAAATCTACACAAGAGCTGTATATTCTGAATTTTAACCCGCTCCTTGCGGCAATTCAATCTGATTTGAAAGCCTGGAATAAACCAATTTTTTCATGGTTTGGCAGAGCGGCTATCGTTAAGATGAATGTCACTCCCCGCCTTCTTTATCTGTTCCAAACAATACCGATTAGCATCCCCACTGCCTTTTTCAATTCTTTACGCACAATCTTGAGACGCTTCTTATGGGGCAACAAGAAGCCGAGGATAGCCCTACTAACCCTACAGGCCACCAAAAAGGATGGGGGAATGGGATTCCCAGACCCCATAACTTATTACAGAGCGTGTCATGCCACTAGAAGTTTTGGACTGGAAGCTCAATACACAATCTAAAGCTTGGGTAGAATTGGAACAAAGCTTGACACGGTTTCCTCTCTCTAGCCTAACGTGGTTGGCCCCACTTAAGAAACACATGCATGACACGCTCCCTTTGACAGTCTCCTCCACGCTAAAGGTGTTCAACGACTCGGTGAAATTACACAATCTGACAACATATCCAAATCCATTCACTCCCTTGGCTCACAATGACGATTTTCCCCCTGGGGAATTCTTTGCATGCCATACGCATAACAATAGTGATCATCCTGTCTGTGCGAAAGATTTTTTCGCCAACAACCTCTTTAAAGATAAGACAGTACTTGAGTCCGAGGGCGTGCCACTACAACATTGGCAATACTTCCAAGTTCGCCATTACCTAAACACCTCTCGCAATCGAAGCAAAATTTGTAGAGAACGCACTTTGTTGGAGAACCTTTGGGAGGTAGGCGTTCCAATCGCACACTCCATATCGGTAATTTACAATCACATGATTGAATCCAAACCTATTCCACAAACCCATCGTAAATCTTGGGAATCTGACTTACGAATTTCCATTTCTGAGGAGGACTGGGAGAAGGTCAACATTTTATCAATAAAAGGCTCTCTAAACGTCAGAATTCAGGAGAATAGCTTTAAGATCCGCACAAGATGGTATAGAGTCCCGCAGCTCCTAAAATCTATTTATCCAGACGCAGATGGGCTATGTTGGCGCTGCTTTTCAGCCCCAGGCACACACCTCCACATATGGTGGGACTGCCCATTAGTACAACCGTTCTGAGTTAAAGTTCATGACGCAATATAGAGGATCACAGGTACCCAAATCCCTCTAAAACCGGAATGTTACTTATTACATCATAACACTTATTCCTTATACCAATACAAAGGCTCCCTGCCCTTTCATATGATTAATGCCGCCAAACTCCTTATACCTGCCCTGTGACGGGAACCTGCAACCCCCTCATTCTCAGCTTGGATAAGACAGATTGACCAAATCGAGGAAATGGAGAGGCTCATACATATTGCACACAACACCATGTCCAAATACACACGCATCTGGTCACCTTGGCTTTTATCTCACCCCGAGGAGTGGCAAACCCATTACTGTGTTCCTGACTGACTTACCAGTATATACCCAAATTTATTCCTGATGTATTCCCATAACCTTAAATTGGTACCGATATTTCCCGTTCGCCTTTGCTTTGTTTTTGTCTTCCCCCCCCCCTTTTTTCTT
>CM070041.1:43540872-43553454 GCA_036250615.1 Ptychadena robeensis | reverse complement strand
TCCTCCCTGATAGAATACATAGTGATTGGAAGGTATATATCACTGCTATGTAGTACCGGAGTCCTCTCTGATTGAATACATAGTGATTAGAAGGTATATATCCCTGCTATGTGGTGCCGGGTCCTCCCTGATAGAACACATAGTGATTGGAAGGTTAGAAACCTCCTCATATTACATGGTTTTTGTAGAACAAAAGTGGATTGTTTGCCCTGAAACTGGTTTGGAGTATGTTTAGACAAATTTCCTTTAAATATTTTTTTCCTTTATCCATTTATATTCCATACTATTGTTTTTTCATGAATGATATTCTCTTACCTTTGCTAATATTTGCCATTGATATGATTTCTATTCTCATCTGCTGATAAGACGAGGAATATTTAGCCTGAATGATCTCAGCCTTGCCTTTGAGCATTTTTTTCGTCGTCGTATCTTCACTAGTGATGGCGCGAACTGTTCGCCGGAGAATTATCCGCGGCGACCATCGCATGTTCGCGTCCGCCCATGTTCGCGGACATTTGCGGAGGTTCGGGTTCCCCGTTCGCGAACAGCAAATTCCATGTTCGCGCCATCACTAATCTTCACCTCGAACACCTCTTGGGTTGATGTTGGATGGTTTTTGAAATTAAGATGTTTATGTTTATTTTTATATATAATATATAAAAATATATATATATGTATATATGTATATTTTTATATATAAGATGTTTATGTTTATGTATATTTGTAGCTAGTGATGAGTTGCATCGTCAATATTAGGATTTGCACTAGAATTTCTCGAATAAAGGTCCCCATACACGTAACGATCCACGGCCAATTTTCCCAAAAATTTGGCAAAATCGCCCGTGCATCGCGGGTGCCCACATGGGGGGACAGGTCCCTGTCTCCTTAAATCTCGGTCGGCCACAAAACGGACATGTCTGTAAATCTCTGGCCAATGCAATTAGTTTGAATAGGGACCGGCATCCCCATTCAAACTAACGGCCGGCACACAAAGGGTACCTGCCGATACTCTGAGCGATGGAGAGCAGCATGATGATTGATGTCATCACGCTGCACTCCATCGCTAATCTGTCGGTCCCCACTCGCTATGTGTGTGGGGGCCTTAATTCCACTAATATTGGATTAGAAAAAAACGAAATTCGAGTGTATGGCCATGGATTGCAAAAACATATTTGCAGTTATAGTCACATCGCGATTACCTTCAACATTAATCAAATGGTCACACGTGGTATTTATTTTGACATTTCAATAATATCTACGCAATGCATGGTCATCAGCTTCCCAGGGCATAATAATGTGAATATCCACCGCCATATTCACAATATTTGCGAATTCTCTCAATTCGTCAAATATATGTTCAATACGAATATTTGAGCTCAACACTATTTGGGCCATTTCTCGCAAGTAAATTTGCAAATTTAACATCTCCTTTCATTACAGTTTGGAAGCATCGGATTTATTGCAATGTGTGTTGTCACGGCAACATCTAGTGACAGAATGTGAGATTGCAGCTGAAAATGTGAAATCACATAAGACATCACTAACAAGTAATTTTGTGAATTCTTTGCGAATATCGACAGTCGTTCATGCGAATTTTGTTTGCGCAATGCTTGTTTCTTTCCCCAGAATCTCGAATATTCGAGATTACGAAGATATAGCGCAATATTCGAGATCTTTGTGAATTCTCGGAGTCCCGATATTCGTAATAAAAACGTATTATTCGAATATTTGTGCTCAATACTAATGATGAGCAATAACCCTATTTATAATCGCCTCAATTACCTTCAAAATGAATGGTCACATGTGCTACATTTGCGAATTCTCGATAACCAATATGTGGCGAATATATTCGCAATTGGAATATTCGAGCTCAACACTCCTCAATACTAATTATAACTAAGAATGCAATGCAGGGTAGTTCCGGTAGTTCCGTTAACTGATGTGAAAACTTTGAATATTCGTGATTATGAATTCCTGGGTCTTAAGGTAGCCATACACATATGGTTTCTCCCTTGGATGAAGGACAGACTGCAGGGTGATGATGTCATCACGCTGTAGCCGGCCCCTCAGAAGATAAGCCGACACCCTTTTGACACCCCCATCCAAATTAATGGGATCGTATGGGAATCTACCAACATGTCAGATCACCAACATGCGGGAGATTCCTGATCAATCTCGCGAGGTGGGCGCACCCAATTTTCGACCAAAAGACCACCAGTCGCACAGTGGTTGATCGGGCAGGAATCTGCATGTGTATGGCTACCTTTTTACCTTTTTCTACGTCTTTAGGTATGTGGTAGGTTAGCTCTGAACTAAAAACCGAAAAGCAAAAATTTAATTAATTGTAGCTTAGCAGTTCACGGCGATGGTGGCGGAATTAATTTATCATTTTTTAGGTTTATGCAAAGATTTGAGATTGACTGGAACTACCTTACACTGTGTTTCCAATATGTACATGTACAAGTGCTGATTTGCGCAATGAATGAATGAATTTATTGTGAATATTAGGTGAAACATTTGTGATATTTTGCGAAAACGAATATTGCCTGTGCTGCTCATCACTATATTCATCTGGTGAAATAGTGCCTGCGTCTTATGGCTTGAAGGTGCGACCGCACCTTGTCTTCCTGCCAGCTCTCCTGAGTAGAGATGGTCAAATTTTTTCTCAAAAATTCGACCATATCAACGATTTTGAGTTAATTACAAGGCCCCTGAGCATGGTAACATCTGACACAAATAGTTTTTGCACAAATTAAGTTCAAAGTCAAGTCAAAATTTAGAAAATTTCAACTTTATGTTTGAACTTTATTTATGCAAAAACTCTATGTGCTAGAGCAAAACTATTTTTTTTCCAAATGTTCCCACATCTCCAGCAATTTTGGTGATGATTCCATGTTCAGGGGCTTTGCAATCAGCTCACAAAGTTAGCAAGTCGAAAAATTTGACCAGCTTTAGATGTCAGATGAGAGATGCGGCAACAGCCACATTCCTCATCTGTACTGTACTGTTTTTACCAGCAGAGCGCACATGGAAGTTGCCAGCCAGCAGTCTGTCTGTCAGCTATGATCACCATGCAGCTCACCTGGCAAGAAGGGAGATGAACAATGCCAAATCCCCTGATCCCCCCCCCCCCCCCCTTCTGCCTGATGTGTACTCTCTGCTGTACTAATTTCCAACTGAGAACATTCCCCCTTTTTTTCTGTTTTTCCTGCTCTAAAAACAGGGTATATCTTATGGTCTAGTGCGTCTTATAGTCCAAACATTATTGTAAGTGAACCTTACTCACTTTTTAAAGGATTCTTCCTTTAGGTGTGTTATCTTGCTACAGATCAAGCTGTCCAGTATGAACAAATACAAAGTTTAAAATAATTAATCTTGCATAGGCCCCAGTGCTTACAATGTTCAGCATTTATTTATGCAGTTGCCTTATTTAAAAAGAAAAAGAAAGGTAAAAATGCTGTAAATTATTTAACCGCCCTAGCGTTAGCAACGGCACCATCTCCTCCAGCGCTGCTACCATCACTATAGCACTGGACGAGATGGTGCCGCCCAGTGAAGATCAGGGCTCCAGCAGCGCATACTTACCGTTTTGCGCTGTCCCGGTGTCCCCGATGCGACATGCTGGCTGCTGGAGTGCGGCTCATCCTCCCCCCCCCCTTCCGGGTGATGATGTCACATCGGGGAGGCGGCGGTAAATTTGAAAGTGAAAAGCACAAAATCAGTTTTCTATGTAGAAAACTGCTGTCAATGTGCTGCTTTGTAATACATCTCACCCAAATAAAGTCTCTGGTGCCCCAGATGTGCCCATGAACAGTAACCCTCTCTTCCCTGGTGTGATTTTACCACACCCATATGACCAGGTTAGAGAGGGTTAACTGCAAATGGGCACATCTGGGAATCTGTAAATTTATCATACAAAAGAAGTATATTAGAGGTTATATCATTCAAATGACACCTTGGATTGAATTTATCTTTGTGCCCTGATTTTTGTGTTTTTTTTCATTGATTTTATTATTAAATAAATTTTTATTTTACATAATGTTGTTTCAAACATTATTATATTCAGGATGTCTATTAGACCCTTGTACGGACATATTTTGTGAAGTTACAGGCCTACAACATAAAGAAAAAATTACAGTTGAAGTCTATGGCGCACTTCTGGTACAGAAATCTGGATCTCAGCAGTGCGCTAGGGAGGTTAAAAGACTGCTAATTGAAATTATAAATATTCTCCATATATAGTTTCATTATATTGCGCTGTAGAAGTTAAATATCAGATAAAGTGCATTCATTGCTTGCACCTATATAGGTTTATTTATTTATTTTTTAATTTAGACCTCATACGAAGGGATACGGGGATCATGTAATATTCATTCTTATATTAAAATCATTCTTTAATGATTACATTTAAAAATAAAAAGCTTTTTGAAAATGTAAATCAAATCTACAATGGAAAAGTTCAAATTTTGAAAAAGAATCAGAATTTTGGACCATCATTAATGATATTATTTTAAACTTATCAAAACTTTAAAAACAAATTTGAAATGTATCGAAAATACATTTAAAAAGGTGGAATTTGGAATAACCCCCCGGCATTCAAAATTTATCCTGTGTTGTCCTTTTAGTCCTTTTTAGTCTTGTGGAGATCAGAGCCCGGGCAGCACAAACTAACCAATCTGCACTGTTGGCTCCCCCCCCCGTGGAGTGACATGATGATGATAATGTCACATCAGGGCGGTGGCAGGAGATTCAAACGTAAATCGCAAGAAAACTGTTTTCTCCATAGAAAACAGTTTTCTTGCGATTTACATTTGAATTGGATTCCCCAGATGTGCCCCTTTGAAGTTAACCCTCTTTTCCCTGGTGTGATGTCACCAGGTCCATCACACCAGCAGAGAGAGGGTGCCAATATGGAATTGTACCGGATACAGTGATAACCACATCCAATACAATTCAAATTAAAAGACAAAGCACATTGCCAATTGGATTAAAATTTTATTATGAACACAATATAAATAAAAATACAAACTGTTTTGAAATCTATCATACAAAAGAAGTATGTTAGAGATTTTATCATTCAGATGATATCTTTTATTCTTTTTAAATGTTAATTTTCTTTTACATAATTGTGTGTTTCAAACATTATTTAATCCAGGATGTCTACTATACCCTTGTATGGACATATTTTGGGAAGTTACAGGCCTACAACATAAAAAAAACGAAATTCCATTTAAGTCTATGGCGCGCTTTTGGTACAGAAATCTGGACCTCTCAAGAGTGCTAGGGAGGTTAAAATCAGAATTTTTGATCATCAGTTCTGATATTATTTTATGGCACACAATGCTCACATCCCTTGTTTAGAATTGATTCTGGCTTTTTAATTACATATAGGCTTAAAGATCCCTGTTCTGTATCCATCAAAAATATGGAGGGATCCATGTACTGTGTCCATCAAAAATATGGAGAGATCCATGTACTGTGTCCATAATAAATATGGAGAGATCCTTGTACTGTTTCCATAATAAATATGAATAGATTCCTGTACCGTGTCCATAATAAATAAGGAGAGATCCCTATACTGTGTCCATAATAAACATGGAGAGATCCTGTAATGTGTCCATAATAAATATGGAGAGATCCCTGTACGATGTCCATAATAAATATAGAGAGATCCCTGTACTGTGTCCATAATAACTATGGAGATATCACTGTACGGTGTCCTTAATAAATATGGAAAGATCTCTAACATTATAAATATGGAGAGATCCCTGTACTGTGTCTATAATAAATATGGAGAGATCCCTGTATCGTGTCCAGTGTCCATAATAAATATGGAAAGATCCCTGTTCTGTGTCCATAATAACTATGGAGATATCACTGTACGGTGTCCTTAATAAATATGGAAAGATCTCTAACATTATTATAATATGGAGAGGATGAGAGATGATCCTGTTGTACGTGTGTCTATAATAAATATGGAGATATCCGCTGTATTGTGTCCATAATAAATATGGAGAGAATCCTGTACTGTGTCATAATAAATATGGAGAGATCCCTGTACTGAGTTCCATAATAATATGGAGAGATCCCTGTACTGGTTCCATAATAAATATTGATGAGATCCTGTACTGTGTTCCAAAAAAAATAAGAGAGATCCCTGTACTGTGTACCAATAAATAAATAGAGTAGTAGATTTGATCCCTGTGTACTGTGTATCATAATAAATATGGAGAGATCCCTTGTACTGTGTCCAGTGTCATAAAAAAGTGTGAAAGATCCCTGTACTGTGTCCTATATAATATGGAGAGAGTTCCTGTTACTGTGTCTCATAATAAATAAGGAGAGGATCCTCTATCTGTGTCCATAATAAACATGGAGAGATCCTGTTTTTTATTTGTATGTCTTGTATAATAAATATAGAGAGATCATGTACTGTGTCCATTTTAGTAATATGGACGAATGATATCTACTGAGGTTATAATAAATATAGAGAGGATTCATGTTACTGTGTCCATAATAAAATATGGATGGATGATCTCTTGTACTGTGTCTATAACTAGTAAATATAGAGAGATCACAGTGTACGGTGTTCCATAATAACTATGGAGAGATCCCTGATACTGTGTCCATAATAAATATGGAGAGATCATATGTTACTGTTTAGAATAATAATATGGAATATGATTCCTGTACTTTGTGATCCTTAATAAATAAGGGGAGAGAGTCCCTATACTGATGTCACATAATAAAAATGGAGAGATGTCAGCTAGTTGTGTCCTATAATATATAGAGATGATCCCTGTGTACTGTGTCCATAATAACTATGGAGATTATCACTGTACGTGTGTCCTTAATAATATAGGAATGATCTCTAACATTATAGTAAATATGGAGAGATACCTGTAATTGTGTATCTAATAAATATGATTGAAGATTCCCTGTATCGTGTCCGTGTTCCATATATTAAATATTGGAAAGATCCTGTTCTGTGTGTCCATAATAACTATGGAGATATCACTGTACGGTGTCCTTAATAAATATGGAAAGATCTACTAACATTATAAATATGGGAGAGTATCCTGTATGTGTCTATAATAAATATGGAGAGAGTCCCAATGATAATGTGTTCCATAATAAATATGGGAGATCCCTGATACTGTGTCCATAATAAATATGGAGAGATCCTGTACTGTGTCCATAATAAATTATGGAGAGATCTTGTACTGTGTCCATAATAAATATGGAGAGATCCCTGTACTGTGTCAAAAAAAATAAGGAGAGATCCTGATGACTACTGGTGTACTAATAATATGGAGAGATCCCTGCTGAGAGAGATCTGTATGTAGTCCATAATTAAATATGGGATGATCCTGCTTGTACTGTGTCCAGTGATTTGCTCATAAAAAAATGTGGAAAGATCCTGAATACTGTGTCACATAATAAATATGGAGAGATTCCATGTACTGTGTCCATAATAAATTAAGGAGAGATCCCGTATACTGTGTCCATATAATACATGGAGGAAGATCCACTTTACATGTGTCTATAATAGATATAGAGAGAGATGATACAATGTACTGTGTCATAATAACTATGGAGAGATCCTGTACTGTGTCTATAATAAATATAGAGAGATCACTTGTACTGTGTCCATATAAATATGAGAGATCTCTGATACTGTGTCTATAACTAATAAATATAGTAGAGATCACTGTACGTGTTCCATAATAAATATGGAGATGATCCCTGTACTGTGTCCATAATAAATATGCGAGAGATATTGGTCGGTATCCTAATAATATGGAGAGAGATTCCTAGTGCTGTGTCGTAATAAATATGGAGAGATCATTGTACTGTACGTTCATAATAAAATATGGAGAGATCACTGATACTGTTGTCCAGTGTTCCATAAAAAATGTGAAAGATCCCTTGTATGTGTCCATAATAAATATGGAGAGATTCCTGTACTGTGTCATATAAATAAGGAGAGATCCCTATTACTGTGTCCATAATAAACATGGAAGGAGATCCCTGAATTACTGTGTCTATATATAATATAGAGAGGATCACTGTACTGTTGTCGCATAATAATAGGTGAGAGATCCCTGTACTGTGTCTATAATATGAATATAGATGAGATAACTGTACTGTGTCCATAATAAATATGGAGAATTCTTTTTATCTGATACTGTGTCTATAATAAATATTAGAGAGATCATTGTGACTGTGTCCATAATAACTATGGAGAGAGATCCCCTGTACTGTTGGTCCATTAATAAATATGGGATGAGAGTTCATTGTACGGTATCCATAATAAATAGGCGAGAGATCCTGTGCCTGTGTCTCTATAATATGGAGAGATCATTGTACTTCGCGTCCATAATAAATATGGAGAGATCACTGTACTGTGTCAATAATAAAAAGGGAGAGATCATCTGTAACTGTATCCCTAATAAATATGAACAGATCCCTTACTGTGGTCAATAATAATATGGAAAGACCCTGTACTGTGTCACATAATAAATATGGAGAGATCCCTATACTGTGTTATATTAAATATGGAGAGATCACTGTACTTATCCATAATAACTATGGAGAGATCCCTGTACTGTGCCATAATACATATGAAGAGATCCCGTAGTGTGTCCATACAAATATGGAGAGATCCCTATACTGTGTCTATAATAAAAATGGAGAGATCTCTGTTCTGTGTCCATATTTACTATGGGGCGAGATCCCTGTAGTGTGTCCATTAGAAATAAGGAGAGATCCCTATACTGTGTCAATATTAAACATGAGGAGATCCCTGTACTGTGTCCATAATAAATATGGAGAGATCCCTGTTCTGTTGCCATAATAACTATGGAGAGAGCACTGTACGTGTCCTTAATAAATATGGAGAGATCGCGTTGTACTGTGTCCATAATAAATATGGAGAGATCCTGTACTGTGTCCATAATACCTATGGAGAGATCCCTGTACGTACTCCATAAAAAATATGGAGAGATCCCTGTTCTGTGTCTATAATAACTATGGAGAGATCCCTGCTGTGTCCAAAATAAATATGGAGAGATCTCTAACATTATAAATATGGAGAGATACTGTACCTGTGTCCATCATAAATATGGAGAGATCCCTGACTGTGTCCATAATAAATATGAGAGTCCCTGTACTGTGTCCGTGGTCCATAATAAATGTGAGGAAAGATCCTGTACGGTGTGATACCTAATAAATATGAGATAGATCCCTGTCCTGTGTCCATAAAATATGGAGAGATCCCTGTACTGTGTCCATAATAAATAAGGAGAGATCCCTATACTGTGTGCATAATAAATAAGGAGAGATCCCTATACTGTGTCCGTAATAAATATGGAGAGATCCCTGTACTGTGTCCATAATAAATAAGGTGAGATCCCTATACTGTGTGCATAATAAATATGGACAGATCCCTGTACTGTGTCCATAATAAATATGGACAGATCCCTGTACTGTGTCCATAATAAATACAGACAGATCCCTGTACTGTGTCCATAATAAATTTGGAGATCCCCCTATAATAAATATGGAGAGATCTCTAGCATGAAGTCAGATACCATGTTTAAGAAAATGTTTACAAAAGCATTGGAACAATAAGAATCTAAAATTGAGCGTTACTGAAATGTTTATATAACCTGAGAGCCATGAGATGGAAAAATAAACAGAAACAGAAGGTCTGTAATATGTTTTTTGGTAGACAAAGCTGATCCCTTTTATGCTTTGAATGTGTTTGAAGGTCAAGGCATGCTGTCATCTATCTATTGAAGATCATCAGGTTTCATACAGGTAGATTCTAGTGCAAACACAATAGGGAACCTCCGGTATATACATAAAGAATTAAAGGAACACTTTTTGATCAGATCATAGAATCAAGTCAGTTAAACTTGTGGGATATTGGTCTGGTCTGTAAAAAACAGTATACTAAAGGGTCAACATTGAGACATCCCCAAAAACATATGGAGACCATGGATATTTTGTCCCCCCTCATGTTTTATTGACTAGTGTTGAGCACGAATATTCGCAATTCAAATAAATTCAACAAATATTACGTATTCGACAATTTGCAATATTTCGCGAATGTGCGGCCGGATATTCGCATTGACGTGATTAGTACCGGCATAAATTGTGCATATCTGTGCGATGCACAATCCATGCATGTCTATGAGGTAACACTGCCACACATGTTTGCAAAAATACGCTCATACATGCCCATTGTAAGGCCTTAGAATGTCAACGCAACGAATATCCCTGCAAACATTTGCAAAATTACACAAAGTAAAATTTAGAATACGCCGCTCAACACTATTGACTTCTTAGATGTGCAATTGACTTGGGTCAGGGTCACTACTGATAGAATAAGGTCGCACAAGAAGTCCAACTCTACTAGGATGACACATCAATATATGACATTGCCAGAAGGTTTGCTGCATCTCAAGAGGATGGAAACAGGGGGCCCGCGTGGGTCAATGGTTTACATTTCCATTAAAAACAGATTTAATGAGGGTGGCTTAGGCGCTCAATGTTCTCCATAGTTCCCTCTGAAGACTCCTGGCGCCGTGGAGCTCGACTGGAGATTGCTGAGAACACCAAAATTGGCAAGTCTGGCACCCTGTGCCTGTCACTAATGATACCAGGTTCTCTATGATTTCATGTCATGGAAGTAGAGATGGTCAATATGTAGTAAATTAGATTCAACTTAAAGCGCACCTAAACTAAAAACTAGAAAACCAACTAAACATTTCTTACCTCTAAACTTTCCCAATAGCTCAAAGTTGCTCTAAAAATATATATTTAGCTATCCTGCTGACGTCTGTGGGAGCCGCCATTTTAGATTCAATCTTAGCTTCCAGGCTTGCATGAGTAAAGGCTGCAATAATGCCGGCGGACACTGGGGGCGCCAGTTACAATGTGTGTCAATGGACACAAAATGAAAGCAAACGTGAATAGCTGCTGAACATGTCAGATGCCCACCGCGGCGATGAGGAGATGATCTACACACAGGTAACGTTTTTTTTTTACATATTGCTCCAATAATGTGGGGTTGGCTAGCTAGGGGGAAAAGTTTGTCTGGTGGGTTTAGATGCGCTTTAAGTTTTGATTTTTAAATTCAATTATAAATTTTGCGAATTCTCATGCAAGTTTTTCAATAATATATTAAGCCTAAAGAAGGGATCTGCAACAACCAGAAAGCTTGCTTCTCTAATGATGTAGATCAGGGCCACCGTCAGGGGGGGACAGGGGGGACAGCTAGGGGGGCCCGACGGTCAGCACGTAGGGGCCCCGGATCGGCACAGCTGCCTCTGCTCAGCCCGGATCAGGCAGCAGCCGGGGGAGGGGTTGTGATATTTCTCTGCTAGCACGCCCCCCCCCCCCCCCCCCCCCCCCGCTCAACAAGTCCTGCCATGGGGCCCGGACATTTTAGCTGTACCGGGCCCCATGATAAGGGAGAGTAACCAAAAAAGAGCTGATGTACAGAGAAAAGCAGGGTAGAGGTTCCTTTTGAGGGAACCCCCATAAGTAGAGATGGTAAGGCGATGAGATGAGCACTTTAGTTGGCCACACACGGGTAGATTCCCATGCAATCGACCAGGGACCGGTGATGTCACCACGCTGTGATTGATCGCGGGTCAATCGTACAGTAATCAATGTGCACCACATGGGCACATCAATTACCGTCAGCCAGCCCCCCCCCTCTCTTCTGACAGAGCTGGCTGGGTCCACGCCCCCGTTCACACACACACAGAGCCGTAGCTGAAAACACGGCTTGTGTGTGCGGCTTAGCTGCTCTGTGTGCTCTTCAGCTGGCAGCCTGTCCATTACATTGGATGGGGACAGCGCTGTCCCCTATTCAATGTAATGGATTTCGACCAAGGTTTTCCAACATGTTGCAAACCTCTTTGGTCAAGTTCCTTTGAGCAGGATCCATTGATCCTGCTCAAAAGAACCATGGATGGCTCAGATAAGGTAACAGATTAGAGGAATATCAGGATCCGTGAGCATGCAAGGCGCCCCGATGTTCCTCTAATCTGTCATCGAGTGTGTGGCTAGTTTAACTTTTATGTTGCTGAATTTTAACGCAACCTATTTTGAAGAGTAGGCAGGTGGAGATGATTACAGCTCACTCAGTGAATGGTGGTCGTAATCAGCATCGCCCGTGGATATCCGATCCTTTGGGAGCCATGTCCCAGTATTTCAGAGTCTTCAATTAGTTGTCTTTTTCAATGGTCATCCACTCAAAAAATAGGCTAGATGGAGGCGCCCAGGGATAAAATATTTTGTCCTTTCTTCCTAAACCAATGGTACAATACAGCAAACATCAACTTAACTACCTGCAGTCCAAATGTCAACTTTTCATATTCATATTCCAGTTGTCACACAGTGTTTTTCTCTTGTCAGATTTTAACCTTACATATGCTTACTGTGACTCCTGCCCTGTAACAGTAACTTTCATCCCCCAGATCTCCAACACCAGAAGACCACTCTTTTTTTTGGGATTATTAATTTACATTCCCAATGTCACCCCCTAACTGCAACCTTTCATAGTTA
>CM070041.1:43484496-43502635 GCA_036250615.1 Ptychadena robeensis | reverse complement strand
GGCAGATAACAACACAAGATAACACACAGGTACGGTTATGACACCGGAGGAGTAGAGGACCCTGCCTGGACAGGCTACAGTCTAATAAGTTGGGGATGGTATACAATAGAGTGGGGGCGGGATGGGACTGTCGGTTGTATTTAGGGTGAGAGTGTAGGAGAGACTGAGAGGAGGTTTCAGCGGCTTTTTAAAAGAGCTGACGGTAGGAGCCAGTCAGTGGGGCCGAGGGAGAGAGTTCCCGAGAATAGGAGCGGCCCTAAGAAGCTCCTGAAGCCTACGTGCAAATGTTGAGTGGGAATGTCTAGTAGGCACGGGGAGTGGGGGGGGGGTGGTTCAGGGGGATTGTGTACCTACCATAATCCTATACTAGTCATTTTTCCAGACGGTCCCATTATGTCAATTTTCCGCCCAATAGAGGTAGGAAAAGTCCCCCCTCCTACCTACCTCGCCCCCCGGCTTCCTGAAATCAGATTCTGTACCAAAGACGGTACCTAGACAATATCGGCATAGTCCAAAGTGAAACTTCCAAATGAAATTTCTAGAAATTTTCAAGCGCGTTGACAAGATGGCGCTCTTTCGCCTGTTCATTCACCAGTGCGGGTCCTCTGGGAATACAATGTCCACCCCAAGCTGAAACATCCACCCCCTCCCAGCCCCCACCAATCCGAGGAGAGACCGCATACATGCATACCATTCTTGCCTCTGACCCCCCCTTCCCTGACCGCGGGGACTATGATGGGAGGCTTTTCTGGCTTAGATTCTCATCCTGTTCATGGCTCCCGTTTGTTTTGCGCCCTCTTCCTACCATGTTGTCGCTCACCGCCCGATTCCCTGCTGTGTCATCTTTACCAGCCGAGCCTGATACGTAACTTTCTAGTGAACTGCTTGACACACCCAAATCACACATGCCAAACAGATAGGGCTCTCCCCCGTGCTATAGGTTCCCACCATCAAAGCGACTAGGCGGCTAGAGTGAAGGGACGCAGGAAGAATTGGAATGACACAGATCTGTCTATGGAGTCTTTGAGGATTTGAGATCCTTGTAGATTGTAATTTGAAGAATCAATGAAGCCTTGCCACCATCTTGCCTATTCGGCTTGGACCTTGCAAATTCATTGTAGGTTTTCAATCAAGAAATGAGACAGGATTGTTGTAAAGAAGGGCAGATAGGGCAGTATGCCACAATCCCCACAATAAACAAATGAAATATACAGAAAGAAAAGACCCTAAATATGGGCCACCGAGGTGCCTTACCTCTTGAGGATTTCAGTGGCAAGGTAATGGGGCAAAAAATAATAATTTAAATACCATTTAAATGAACTTGTTAAAATTAGATCTACTAAGGCCTACACACAATTGGATCTACTAGGACCCATACAGTGCAGAAATAATACAGTACAATACAATAATAGTACATACCATAGACCTTAATGCAATACACAATAAAATATCACTGTGTCAAATATACATGTGGGTGCACATGGAAAGTCATGAGTACCGCTCATGTGAGTCTATTTGGAGTAACATTCAAAATTCAAAAAACACTCCAGGCTGATCCAACTTTAATGTAATGTCCTAATAAGTCACAATGAGGCTCAGTAGTGTGTGTGGCCTCCATGTGTCTGTATGACCTCCTTACAACGCTTTGTCATGCTCCTAATGAGGTGGCGGATGGTCTCCTGAGATATCTCCTCCCACACCTGGACTAAAGCAAAGAAGGTTTGCTGTGTCTGTCAGTGTAGTGTCCAGAGCATAGAGGCATGACCAGGAGACCGTACATCAGGAGACATGGAGGAGGCCATAGGAGGGCAACAACCCACCATAAGGACTGCTACCTCCGCCTTTGTATAAAAAGGAACAGGAGGAGCACTGCCAGAGCCCTGCAAAATTACCTCCAGCGGGCCACAAATAGTCAAAAACAGACAGGTGGTACAGATGGGGGTTGTGACTCTGACATCCACAGGTGGGGGTTGTGCTAACAGCAGACATTTGCTTTAGTCCAGGTGTGGGAGGAGATCCCTCAGGAGACCATCTGCCACCTAAGGAGCATGCCCAGGTGTTTGTAGGGAAGTCATACAGGCATGGAGAGGCCACACACACTACTGAGCCATTTTGACTTGTTTTTAAGATATTAAATCAAAGTGGGATCAGTCTGCAGTGTTTTTTTCCACTTTAATTTTGAGTGTGACTCAAAATCCAGATCTCCATGGGGTGATACATGTGATTTCCATTGATAATTTGTGTGTGCTTTGTTGTCAGCACATTGAGCTATGTAAAGAACAAAGTATTTAATAAGAATATTTCATTTATTCAGATCTAGGATCAGCTCTTTTTTAAACTCCCTTTATTTTTTTGAAATTCTGATGGACATGGTTACAGTTATTTAACCTCCCTGGTGTTTGGCCTGAGTTAACTCGAGCTGAGTTTCATCCATCATGAGTTAACTATGACTGTATGACTATAAATACTAATATATACTAATGCCCAGGAGGTAAATCTCAAAGACCTAGTGTAGGTCATAGACCATGTTTCCACTAGCGATCGGCCGTGCATAAACCCGTTTTTATTCGCTTCGGCGCTCCCATTAGAAATTATTTGCAAATCACCACTGAAGTGATCGTGGATGGGCGCGATTTTGAACACCACCCTACCACATTTTTACTCGCGGACCACGTCCGACCTTCCCCAAGTGACAAATTGCATCCATTGACATAATTGGACGCTGTCAAAATTGTGACTAGGGACTAAGATGGTCGAATTCTTTTTCTAAAAATTCGACCATTTCGACGATTTCAAGTTAATTGCAAAGCCCCTGAGCATGGTATCATCACCAAACTTGCTAGAGATGTAGAGAAGGGTTGGGGTATACTACAACAAAGTATGGCTCTAACACAAACCGTTTTTGCACAAATTAAGTTCAAAGTCAAGTCAAAATTTCGAAACTCAGAATTTCGACTTTGTTTTTTAACCTAATCAATGCAAAGACTACATGTGCTAGAGCAAAACCTTTTTTTCAAATGTCCCCACAACCCTTCTCTACATCTCCAGCAAATTTGGTGATGATACCATGTTCAGGGGCTTTGCAATCAGCTAGTCAGCAAGTCGAAAAATTCGTCCATCTCTACTAGGGAAACAATTTTTTACCACGTCCATTCATTTTCTATGGGCACGATTGCATGCGGGAGGGAGTGATCGGCCACGGCAAAACGATTAAAAATGCATCAATCCACGGCTGATCGCTCTAGTGTAAACAAGCCCACATTCTGATCATTTATACCATTCAGCAAGGCTGGCAACTGTCTTTTGCCTAGGTGCTTCTTTAAGTGCCTTACAGATTTTACAATAATGTATGTCCAAGCTAATGTGTTGAAATGAATGGAGTCTTTTCCTCCAATGGAAATATTTCTGATATGCCTTATCGTCTTTGTCCAGCTGGAGTATATATGAAGCAAGTTCCCGGGCTGTGGAAAAGTCCTCAACGTGTATGAAAGAGTCATTAGGTATAAAACGTTCATAATTTTGCCGAGAAGGACCTAATACAATAGGCACACAACCAGACATAAAAGAATTTCGCCATAGTTTCTCGGTGATATAGTCTTCGTGCACGGAGTTTTCAAAGGCGAGGTAAAATTTATACCGAGAAAGGACTCTTTGCTGTTCACTGTTGGAGAGACTTCGACCATGGCTTCCATACATGTCAATGGGCACATACTGTTTGAGTTGGTCATAATACAGCGCTCTCTTGGACCCAGGGTTCCAGTTACTGATCGTCCAGGCTATCAACTTAGTTTTGGTTGGAACGGTGAAGTTCTCTTCTTGAATATTTTCCTCCAGCCACCCATAAGGCGTGAAAATGTCAGAGTCGGATCTGTAGCTCATGGTCAGGTTCATGAGATTGTCCATCAGCTCTAAGCACGGGGTGTTGGATGGAGACTCTAAGTTCATCCACACCCAGTACTGATTTGGTGGTCTTGGTGTCGGCGGTAGATTTTCTCTGGAGCAAGAAATCTCTCTGTGGTGCAAAATGACGGCATCAGCGGAAGATTTCAAACGTTTGTCTTGTGTATATAAACATCCGGAAGTATTAAACCTCGGAGGACATTGATTAAGAGGAAATGTATATCCAAATGGCCAAGTCCAAAGAAGGATGATGAGTTGCGGGTTGTGAGTTGGCTTTGTGTTGGTCTGTAACGCGAAGTTATCGAAGAAATATATTGACATAAAGTTTCGTTTATTATACAGAACAAACAAAACAGAAGCGATACACAGCTGTACAATCAATATCACAAAGGTTTTCTTCAAAGATACTTTGCTCTTGGCTATATCCATTGGCTTGTTTCACCAATCAGATGGACCCGTAGACAAGATGCCAAGTGTTTTCTGGGGAAATAGGTGAACATGTTATTTATTATTGTTAGAACAAACTGATAGAAAATAACTACCGTATATACTCGAGTATAAGCCGAGGTACCTTACTTTATCTACAAAACTGGGGAAATGTATTGACTCCAGTATAGGCCTAGTGTGGGAAAAGCCAGTCAGATAGTGGAAGTTTTTAAATGAGAAAAATACAGATAAAGCCCTATTGCTCCTGAATCAAACAGGTGACTCTTAGTGCCACCCCCTCAATAAAGTTAAAGCAGACCTACCACATAGGAGGTCACTCAGCAGTATCAGCTGCATCTCACCAGATACTGCTGGGATCCTCAATTGTAAAAATTAAATCTTTTTCTGACAGCAGGAGGGGAGCTTGTTACGAGTGCGCCCCTCCCACTGCCTTACATAGCGCTTAGGCAGCCGAAGTGGTGTCTGGGACATCTCTCCCAGGTAGGAACTCGTCAGCAGCTGATTCCCACCCCTTCACACCCTGTTCTCCGACTGAAAGGGACAGGAGGGGGAGTCAAGGGGGGGAGGAGAGGGGGGCAGTGAGGGCGGAAGTAGCTGCAGGTCTCCAGGAGCTAAGATGCCAGCATGAGAACTGCAAAGAGAGAAGAGGTGAGTATGCTGTGGGGTTCTTTTTTTGTGTAGCAGTTTTCCAGCATCTGAACTGCTGACAGGTGAGTATTGTGTCTGTTTAATGTATGTGTGTGTTTTTCATTTTAGTTTAAAACTGCTTCAACCGCCCTAGCGGTCAGGACGGCATGATCTCGTCCAGCGCTGCAGCTGCTAGTATAGCACTGGACGAGATGATGCCGTCCAGCACAAATCAGGGCTCCGGGAGAGCATACTCACGCTGTCCCAGTGTCCCCGATGCCTCTTCAGATGCTCATGTCTTCCCCCCACCCCCCTCCGAGTGATGTGATGATGGCGGGAGATTTGAACAGTAAACATCATGAAAGCAGTTTTCTATGAAGAATATTGCTTTCAAACTGCACCTATGTAATAAACATCGCCATAATAAAGTCCCTGATGCCCCAGATGTGCCCATTTGCAGTAACCCTCTCTTCCCTGGTGTGGTTTCATCACAACAGGTTACAGAGGGTTAACTGCAAATGGGCACATCTGGGGCACCAGTGACTATAGCAGCATAGCTTTGTTCCCTAATTTTTGTGTTTTTTCATTAATTTTATTAAAAAAACTTTAAAAATTTTATTTTACATAACTGTTTGTTTCAAACATTATTATATTCATGATGTCTATTAGACCCTTGTACAGACATATTTTGGGAAGTTACAGGCCTACAACATAAAGAAAAATTTACCATTGAAGTCTATGGTGCACTTTTAGTACAGAAATCTGGACCTCAGCAGTGCGCTAGGGAGGTTAAGAGAAGACAGAATGAAAATAAGTTTCCATTTAAAAAGTATTTAATATTATTATTATTATTGGGAGCAATACATGCTAAAATAAACTTATTTGATATTTAAATCATCAGTCCCACCCCCCCCCCCCCTATTGTATACTCTATTCCCCAACCTATTAGACTGTAAGCCTGTCCAGGCAGGGTCCTCTACTCCTCCTGTGTCATAAGCTGTTCCTATGTGTTATCTTGTGTTGTATCTCCACTCTAATGTATTGTACAGCACTGCGTAATATGTTGGCGCTATATAAATAAATGATAATAATAATCAGTGTTTTGTATTGAAATTACACAAATAGTGCAGTAGATGACAGTGGCGTGCCATGTTTTACGTTTCATCAGCCAAACATCGGGACATTGGAGCATTGCAGGGACACCAGAACAGGTAAGTTGGACCCTGACCCCCCTGACTCGAGTATAAAGGCCCCCATACACGTCTAGATTTTTCGTTCAATGAACTTAATTCAATAAATTTTTTTTGGTTGATTGATTGAAAATCTATGGCAGCCCACATGGTTAGATTGACCTAAAACGACTCAATTCAGATCGAAAAATTTTTAAACGGTTGTATTGAAATTGAACCCTAATTCAAATATCTGTTACTACAGTTGGCATAGATTACCATCAATCATTGAATTCCCTGAGCCCCAAAAATGTATCATTTTAAATTGATTGAAGGAATATCTAGACGTGTATGGGGGCCTTTATACTGGAGGGGGCCCTTTTTAGCTCATATTATTGGCTAAAAATCTCGGCTTATATGTGAGGATATACGGTAAATACATACATCAACAGTTTGTGATTTTTACAGTGAAGAACGTAAGTGTTTGAGCCCTGTGAGTTTGCCAGTTCTCCCACTTAGAAACCATAGAGGGGTCTGACATTTATATTGTAGGTGCATCCCAACTGTGAGAGTCTTTTGACAGCTCTTTGCCCATGGTAGTTGTTGGAGTCTGTCTGTGGGGTGAATAGGTGTCTTTAAAGAGCTCAGACAGGTGCTACTAATTTAGATTAATGAGTGGAGTAGAGGTGGACTTTTTAAAGGCAGAGTAACAGATCTGATGAAAGACAGAATTCTTGCTGATTGTCAGGTGTTTAAATATGCAGCAGTGCAATACAAATATATTCTTTAAAAAACATACTATTTTTACTGTCTCTGGCAGTGGGAATGCACCTACAATGGGAATTTCAGACCCCTCAATGATTTTTAAGTGGGAGAACTGTGGGGAAAAATTCCCCCCTATTATGGTTTCAAATGGGGTTGGAGACCCACTTTAACCTCCTTTTTTTTAACAAAATGCAGTATAGGTCACCATCCCCTTTTCACATCCTCAGGAAATAGTGCCTACGTCCTATGATCTGAATGCACGCCTTTGCTTCCTGTCAGCTCTCCCGAGCTGTCAGATGAGAGATGCGGCGACAGCCACATCCCTCATCTGTACTGTTTCAACTAGCAGAGCCTGGCTGATAGACAAAATACAGCAGAGAGACATACATGGAAGGTTCCAGCCAGCAGCTTCCATGTATGTCTGCCTGTTAGCTGCGATCACCATGCTGCTCACCTCCCTGAAGTGTGCTCTCTAGCGACACTTTTTTTGTGGCTGCAGTTGGGTACTGCAGGAATCTTTTTTTACAATAAATTAGAACATTTCACGTTTTTCTGTTTTTCCTGTTGTAAAAACAGGGTGCGTCTTATGGTCCGGTGCATTTTATAGTCCGAAATATACAATACATTACAACTATTGCATTCTAAGGGCAAAAAGTAGGCAGGCATCTACATCTATTTCACTTATAGGTATCTACTGTAGAGTCATAAATCATAAACACAATGAGGAATGTGAAGGCCAGTGTAGACAAGGCCTTAGCCCATATCCAGCCAGTGCTAATATCTGTTTTTGTATATCCTATTTTTTAAGTATTCTCAACCTGTTTTCTGTCAACATTTTGTTATCATGATCTCTCTGTGTCCAAACAATCTTCGTCACCATTATCATTCTGTGTCCAACCAAGTCTTCATCATCATTCTGTGTCCAACCAAGTCTTCATCATCATTCATTGTTTAACCAAGTCTCCATCACCATCATCATTCTGTGTCAAACCAAGTCTTCATCATTTATTGTCCAACCAGGTTTTCATCACCATCATCATTCTGTGTCCAACCAAGTCTATAACACCATCATCATTCTGCGTGCAACCAAGTATTCATCCCCATCATCATTCTGTTTCCAACCAAGTCTCCATTACCATCATCATTCTGCATCCAACCAAGTCTTCATTACCATTATCAAGAAGAAGCTAAGACCTGGTTGGTTACAACCAAGTCTTAAGCCCCCCATACACGTTCCGATTATTCTCCCGACCGATTTTTCGTCCGATCCTGTCACCCGATTTTCACCTAAAATGTTATGGTCGGTCGGCTGGCACGGAAAATCAGAATTCGAATTATCACCGATCCATCAGCCCGACCCTATTTATTAAAAGCAGATCGACCAATTTTTCAGCCGATTTTGAGAAATTGGGATCGGTCGGGTACATAATTCCGCATCCGATTAATCTCCCGATCGATTAATCTCCCGATCCCGATTGGTCGGTCGGGCAAAATTTGTGCGAAAAATCGGAACGTGTATGGGGGGCTTTAGCCAGCATCTGCTTATCCAGTTCTTGTTTAAGGTTTAAGATTCTTCCTAAATAATATCTATCATATCTTACCATTAAACTTGAAACCCCATTCAATAGTCAACACTTGAAATAGTTCTAGTTACATGTACAGCCATGATCCACCTCAGTCATGTTCATCATCTGTTGAAGGTCATCTCAGCATACATTAAGTAGACATTGCACTGCTGTCTGACATTTCACAGCTCCTACTGGCTCAGGTTGGATTTCATGTCCTAAACCTGAGCATCTCAAACCTCCCTCTCCCTATAAAGAGAAAAAAGTCTTTATAACAATGCAAAGTGGGTCAAGTGGACCCATTGCATCATAAAAACAATGCAAAAACAGGATGTCTCTAAGAAATGGGGGACATCGCTCTAGTTATTTCAACATTTCAGATAGGATATCTTATTCTTTCTAGTTCAGTTAGGATAGCATATCTAAACTTTCAGTTGCAATACATCATTGCAGTGGTGGACAACTGTGTTGATGTGGAGGGCCACATAACATTTTCAATCTTTACTGACTTTTTATAATGAAAGAATTACAGAATACCTTAAGAATTAGGGGGCACTGTAGTATTGTAATACACATTTTGGTAATACACATTTTATATATTATCAAAAGTTACCGTATATAATCGGGTATAAGCCAACTCTTTCAGGCTGAAAAAGCTCCCCTTGGCTTATACTCAAATCGGGGTCAGAGTCCACTCACCTGTCCCAGGTTGCAGGTGGCTGAATTTCAGGCACAGAAAAGCTTCTTGCAGGATCTTCAGCCTTCAGTGAGCCCTCTGTGAGCTAAGTGTTTCCGACCCCAGCTGATCTAGTGTGAACAAACGGCTCCACACCTGGTGTCATTTGGTGGCCGGTTACTGTTACTGGTGGCCTATTGTTACTGGAGAAGGAATTTCAGAGGAATTCAAATAGAACACTCCACAATTTATGATTAAAAAAAATCAAAATAAGTTTCCATTCCATTATAACAACAATAATAATAAAGATTTTTAAATGGAAACTTATTTTCATGTTTGAACATAGGAATTGCCTTGAAAACCAAACCCATCCTGTAATAACAATAAACCTGTGTTCTCTTTACTAAGTGTGTGGCACTAAGATTCACCTGTTTGATTCATTCCTAGGGGCAATTCTCTATATTTGGGTGCTTTCTCTATATTTTTCCTATTTAGAAAACCCTCAGCTTATACTTGGGTCAATACCTTTTTGTAGATAAAATTAGGTACCACTGCTTATACTCACTTTGGCTTATTCTCGACTATACACGGTATGTGCCTCATAGATATCATCAAAGACATTGTACATATCGATGGGGCAACCTTTGATTTAAAAGGTTGTGTGCCCCCTACTCTGAGGTTATGTGCCACAATATATGTTTTACAATCATCCCTCATTTTTTGGTGGAATAGTGGGAGCATAGGCGCTCACCTGCTACGGCTGAGCATGCTAACTGGCGTACGTGAAAGCCAATCAGCAACTCAGACGGCACCTGAGCAGGTCCCTTGCCTCTCTTCCTCTTCTTGTTCTAAAGAAGAATCATCAGGGGGGGGGGGGGGATCAGCAGACAGGGGAGTTCCTATGCCCTATGCATTAACAGTTAGGTTTTTGGGGCTGCAGGGGTGAACAAGAAGAACTCCCAAAGGGAAGCATGCAGCCCCCGGGCACATAATCAGGGGGCAGCCTCCATCCTTCTCCATCTCTCCCTAGTGTGGGTGGGGGAGACCCATTCGAGGGGGCCCATCTGCGTAACTGGGCAGGTATGACTGACCCTGGGCACCTGGGGTTTAAGGCCAACTCAAAATACAATACTACTATAGACAAGCATTATTGGATAGCTGGTTATCACTGGCATCTAAGTACAAATATTTTTTCGATACGGGTATTGGATTGTCATTATGAATACCGTGGGCTCTAGCATAGATTGGAGCTAAACAAAAGAATTAGTAGCAACATTGTCAATATCAGGAGTTTATAATCCAAACACACCTAATGGCTGCCATACACACCCCGACGGGTGCAGACAGACCAGTCCCGATATGCACCGAGATGCAAACGTGATAACATCATCACGTTTGCACCCTGGTGCATTATGGGGCCCCTTCAGTCGGCCGGCACCCTTTGTGTGCCGGCCATTAGCTTCAATGAAGACGCCGGTCTTCATTGAAGCTAATGCTATCGGCTTCCATCCGGCAGAGATTATCGGACAAGTCCGTTCTCTGGCCGTCCGAGCTGTGGGGCGACAGGGATCTGTCGGCCCATGTGGGCACATACCGATAAGTGGCCGATTTTTCCACTGACCGACGGTGCATGCGCGCACGCCTGTCGGTCAGGTGAAAAATCGGCCGCTTATCGGCCTGTGTATGGCAGGCTTTAGGCTCTGCAAGTGACAGCGCACAGGTATGAACAATCCCAAGTCTCTGCAAACAGGTTCCCTCCACCTTGAAGTGATAGAATAAGGAAATCTTAGATTGCAGGGAGGATGGTAACGTGGACATAATGCCCCATTGTTCTCGGAAAATTATATCAGTATACTCAGAAGGCTTTGTCCATTGTGTTATAAGGTAAATATCTGGTTTCACCAATGAAATGTTGCTATTTTTTCCACTAACAAAGGAGAACAGATGTCCAACTGCTCGCCACTTCCTGAAAGTCTAATTAACTGGAAATGTAAGTCCTTCTCATGACTTCAGTTTGTGATTTTAATAATTAACAATATAGCCGTGAAAGGTTGCTACAAAACAAGATCCATACAATTTTCTGAGGACACTTGTCATCCCAGGTTTCCAAGTAACTAATTGGAGATTCATTTACAGCGCAACGGTTAACGTACAACCCATATCTACAGTGATGTCATTGAGGACCAAGATGCTAAAATACCGGTTTCCTGTTTCAGTTTTTCCTAATCACTTAGCACCTGTGCCATTCATTGTCCCCCTTGATCCCTCTGTGCCAATACTTGTCCCCTTCTGATCACTCTGGGCCAATCATTTTCCCCTTCTGATCACTCTGTGCCATTCATTGTCCCCTTCTGATCACTCTGTGCCATTCATTGTCCCCTTCTGATCACTCTGTGCCAATCATTGTCCCCTTCTGATCACTCTGTGCCATTCATAGTCCCCTTCTGATCACTCTGTGCCAATCATTGTCCCCTTCTGATCACTCTGTGCCATTCATTGTCTCCTTCTGATAACTCTGTCGCAATAATTGTTCCCTTTGATCCTTATGTGCCAATCATTGTCCCCTTCTGATCACTCTGTGCCATTCAGAGTCCCCTTCTGATCACTCTGTGCCAATCATTGTCCCCTTCTGATCACTCTGTGCCATTCATTTTCCCCTTCACTGACCCCATTTTATTGGGTTCTACCCGTACGGCCGGGTAAGAGACTCCATTATGGCAGGGATCAGCAGCTTGCTTGTCCTTCCTGCACTGCAGCCAGCCCTGACAGAGTCACATGAAGGCACAGAGTTACCCATTGTACCATCCGAATGGAAGATTCGAGCAGGGGCAGGTATCGGTGTGTGTCTTATTTGCGGGGGGTGGCCAATTTTAATTTGTGCAAAAATCAGGGGGTGGCTTATATGATGGGAATGGCTTATCTTATACGGTAGGGGAAATGGTATATATTCGCAATTGCGAAAAAAAATACCACATGTGACCACTTATTTTAAAGGTAATCCCAATGCTATTAGAATTGTGAATATATTTTCACAATTCATTGCCGCACACTCGAATATCAAATAGAAAATTAGTGTTATTATTCCCAAAATATCACAAATTCGAATACTGCCTATTCTGCTCATCACTAATGTACAAGTGCAGATTGGCACAATGAAGGTAATTTACATAGATCCATAGATACATCCATTTCCCGATGATTAATGGGACTCATATAGGATTAGGTGGGAAATGAAGGTCACCTCTGCTATCTGGACTGGCTCAACACAGTGGTAGGTGGCTATCTCACACAGGTGGTGCTCACATCTGCCTCCAAACTTACTTTGCATTCCCTTCCTTCTACCTCCCCCCCCCCCCTCCACTGTAGGTCATCTGGATCATCTGGATGGGGAGCAGGTATAGCCTGTATGCAGGTATAGCCTGTATGCCGGGATGCACAGGGGTTCTGAGGCCATTTACATCTACTACCGGTGAGTAAGGACTACAGACGGGTGGCATTGAGTATCCAGATATGGCTGACAATGACCCTATCCCCACCTTCTAGCTAGACCCCCTGGGGAAACCTTTATGCCTAGGCTACCATCAGGGTTAGTACAAGTTTCTACCACCACCACCCAGGGACATTCGGTCCCATACCCACCTTATACAGGATATACCCTCGAGGACCAACGCACGCCCCAGTGACTGGCCCTGGACATCCGTGGTAGGCAGCCTGGCACGCTATCCTGTGCTGGCCCTGCTCTCTGCGTTTTACTCATATGGTGGAACCCTGACCAATTGATGATTATTTGTGAGTATTAATATGTTATTTAACGTTTTTAAACTTTTTGTGGTTTTTGAGCCTAGCTATACCATGACTATAGCCCTGCTAACTATATATTTGAGACATAACATAATAGTAACGAAATTGATGAAACTGAATTGATACAACCACCTGGGATGAAATGTTCAGACGCAGAGATATGTATGTTAACATTGTATATAACGATGTAGGGGGCTTGTGATGATGTGTATATAACTTACATGTTATCTTAAAAGTCTTTTTGTGTCACAGAAGTACCCTCCCTGAAGAAGCCCAAGAGGGCGAAACATATAGGAAGTCCACAAACATAGATTTGTCGAATTCTATTGATTGGCACGATTGCAAGTCCACCATATATGTTTTTTATGTTTGTATACATTCTTTATGTGTGATGTCATATGTATATGTTTGATACAAGTCAGATTTTCCATAAATAAAGACTTTTTTAATTATTAACAAAAGACTGTATGACTTCAGGGATGCCCTTATACCCTGTTACGGCACTCTTTTAGAGATTACTCTGATTAGAACATATTCTTTATGGTTTATTATGAGGGGAGGCAACATTACCAGGTGGGACCTTAACACCCATAGTACTTTTTTCAATATTAATTTACATAGATATAGCCCTATATTGAAGATTTTCACCACAAAAATTGCCAATATTTGCAATATCGCATTTAACACTATCACATGAAAACTCAAGGCTAACTTTCCAAATGTATAGGTTGAAATGTCGCATTAGAAAATTTTAAGTCGAAATTTGTAGAGAAAAATGTGCATAAAAAAATGTCACAATTGAATCAAAATTCAATTAGAAAATTGAAATTTAAGTCAAATCATTATATTTAATAATAATATTTATTTCATTTTGACAATCTTTACCTGCGAGTACGCATATACATTAGAGTTGGTCAGAATTTTTTTTAGAAATTCAACCATTTTCACGATTTCAAGCCAAACTTGCTGGAGATGTAGAGAAGGGTTGGGGGTATACTACACAAAAGAATTATGTCTCTAAATCTGGCCATACACCTACAGATTTCTCTGTCAGATTTCCTTTAGATCTTCTTTTGTTTTACCAAAACCATGTAATATGAGGAACTTTCTAAACCATCAAGTCTGCCTGTGTTCAATCGCAGAGGACCCGGCACTACATAGTTGTTGGTAGATCTAAAGGAAATCTGACAGAGAGATCTATATGTGTATGGCCAGTTTAACACAAATAGTTTTTGCATAAATTAAGTTCAAAGTCAAGTCAAAATTTCGAAAAATCTATATTTCGACTTTGATTTTTAACTTAATTTATGCAAACACTACATGTGCTAGAGCAAAACTTTTTCAAATGTTCCCACATCCCTTCTCTACATCTCCTGCAATTTTGGTGATGATATCATGTTCAGAGTGGCTTTGCAATCAGCTCACAAAGTCAGCAAGTCGAGAAATCCGACCATCTCACATGTCATTTCTCGGTTTTCTTCATTTTTTTTAAATTTGCCAAAACCTCAAGTAAACTTTCTTTTTACATTGTTATTATGGGGAATGACTGGGGAGGGAAATTCTTCTTATGATTAGTAATAGTGTATTTTGAAAAATATAGCTTAAAAAGGACTACTAAATAGGTAGATGTTGGGTCAACATCTATTGGAATGTGCCACACCCCTCTGTAATCAAAACGTATTTGACTCCCTAAGGGGGTGGTTCCACATCCGTCGGGACCCCCTCCGCTAAGTGCATTGATTGGCGGGAGGTCCAGACAGAGCACATATGCTTACCTGCTCGGTGGATGCTGTGTTCTCACAGCGCTGATCCGTTCCGCCGATGCAGGGCTGAATGAAGTGGGGTATGTTAACCCTTGCAACCAGCTAAAGTCTATGTGATCCGCCGGTATCCCTGCCAAGGACTGTGCTTAGCGTAAGGGGGTTCCCCACGGATGTGGAAACCCCCCTAAAGTAGACCTCATATAAGGTCTCGTGACACTACTGTTATTTTGGCACCTTAATGAATCATATATACTGGCTTATAATAAAAAGTATTTTATAACACATACAGTCAGGTCATAAATATTGGGACATCAACACAATTCTAACATGTTTGGCTCTATACACCACCACAATGGATGTGGAATGAAACAAACACAATGTGCTGTAACTGCAGACTGTCAGCTTTAATTTGAGGGTGTTTACATCCAAATCAGGATTGTCATATGTGCCTCCCACTTGTCAAGGGACCAAAAGTAACGGGACAAGCTGTCATGGCCAGGTGTGTGATATTCCCTCATTATCCCAATTACAATGTGCATATAAAAAGGTCCAGAGTTCATTTCAAGTGTGCTATTTGCATTTAGAATCTGTTGTGTCAACTCTTAAGATGAGACCCAAAGAGCAAGAGGAAGCCAAAACAACTGTATATATATGATTAATAGATATGGTCTAATTTTTCGACTTGCTGACTTTGTGAGGTGATTGCAAAGCCTCTAAAAAATTGTATCATCACCAAAATTGCTGGAGATGTAGAGAAGGGTTGTGGGGAGATTTGAAAAAAACGTTTTGCTCTAGCACGTGTAGTTTTTGCATAAATTAAGTTCAAAGTTGATGTTTTTTTAATTTTTACTTGTCTTTGAACTTGATTTATGCAAAACTTTTTTTTACTTTTTTTGTTTGTTTTATACCCCTAACCCTTCTGTACATCTCCAGCAAGTTTGGTGATGATACCATGTTCAGGGGCTTTGCTATAAACTCAAAATCGTCGAAATGGTTGAATTTTTGAAAAAAAAATTCGACCATCTCTAATGATTAACTGAGGTGCAAAAAAAACTCAGTAGTGTCATGTGACCTTATACACAGGGTCTCCTTTAGGGAATTGAATAAATAGCCTAAAAAGGTTCTCTCATACAGAAAAATTTAGACATCAAAGTTCCATCACCGATAGATGTATCAATGGTGGATATCCAAGTGCAATCCAAACAAATCCGTGAGTTATAAGATTTTTTTGCCATTATAAATTAAGTTATAGGTTTAAATAAAATAAAATATCAAACAGATGTAAAAATAAAAAAAAATCATCTGAATGAACAGGTATTTTGTGAAAACATTCATCGTATTACTGGAAGGGAAGGTACGATACCTGTGCGTGTGTCTCTGATCCTGCTGGTAACACAACTGAAGTGTAAAGCTATACAGCAGGGTGTGAATCAGGAAGCCCTGCCCCTCGGTACAAACACACAATCCAGAACGATTAGACTTTCTGTAGCTCAGATGAAATGGTATTTACTATTTACTAGAAAAATTAAAACATACCGATGATTTCAATAAAAGATAAATGCCATTGCTGATTTTTTTTTTCGGGTATCATTTAAAGTAGACCTGAACTCACCACTGAAAACTCAGACTAACCTTCCACAACTGTGGACTCCAATTATCTGCAGAAACATCTGAAGGATAATCAGGGGAAACAGGATGCACCTGAGCTAAATTTTGAGCTTTGTGGCAAAGGCTGTGAATACTTATGTACATGTGCTTTCTACATTTTTTCATTTAAAATACATCTGCTAAAACCTCAAGTAAACCTTTCACGTTGTCACTATGGGGTGTTGTGTGTAGAACTAAAAAAAAAAAGGATTTAATCTAAGACACACTGTATATGTATGTGACCTGCTACCTTAGACAAATTGGCTTATGCTCTTTAACCTTGTAATATACCAGTACTTTAAATTATGTCGATGTCTATGGGCCCAGACACATTATATATGTATGTACAAGTGATTATGTATGCACAAGTGATCATTTAGAATTTATGACCTCTTCCTCTGTTCAGGTTAAACCCCGCTGGGGTTTCTTGTCCACCCAAACGTTATTAACCAAGGATTCCTCTTTCCCCTCCTGAGGAGGCCGTATAGGCCAAAACGTGTCGAGGGGCGAACCCTACAGTTGGACACGCGAATGAGCTAAGAGTTCTCTGCTTTTGTTGCTTTTGGACGTTTTTTCTATCTTGTTTTATTCATGGACATGACAGTACAAACAAGGATGATTTGAAACCTCTAATGTCCAATCATCCTCATGGGCATCCTTCTTGACTAAGGAGGTGGCATGTTTGACCTTCATTGGTTGACCGGCCATTGACCACTTGGTCAACTGTTTTTAACCCAAATTAATAAATAAACAGTATTTTTCTATTGAAATGGTCTGTCTTGTTTCTCTTGTGGTGGTCTAGCTATTTCCAATAAGGGTCACCTTAAATCCCCAATTTTGGGCCTTGAGGCAAGTGCAAGACTCCTTTATGCTTAGGGAGTCCCCCTATCTCTATTTTGAAATAAAGCTGTAACCAGTGCCAGCACTATGGGCGGACCAGGCCTGCCCAGTCAGGTCGGCATGCGCGCTCGATTAGGGCCCCCTACCTATGCAGCCGTTCGGAGACGTAGGTGTGCCCTCCTGATTGGTCACACCTGCCCGCTCGCTCCTGGTGCTCTGGTGCCGACCCTGGCTGTAACATCACAAAGTATATATTGTGGGGAGTCCACTTCAAACGGCAGCTGTTCATGAGGTAGGTCCACAAAAAGATAATTCTTTTTAGGGCTGCCTGCCCATATTTAGCGTCCAGGCAGCACACAGTCCAAATAGCCCACACCATCGCAGGGGTTGATCTCAAACAAACAGAAAAGGTCCTTGGAAAATCTGACAGACAAATCTAAAGGTGTATGGGGACCCTAAAGGTGTATGGGCAGCGTCTTGTAGTGACCATTGAAAAACAAGTCAGTCCTTATTGTCAGTAGATTGGAGGACCACGTCCATGGAAATCCATAGTACTACTTTCTTCATTGGAGAGTCTTGTGGTTCTTCATCTTGTTCCAATTCCTGGGTCAATTTCCAAGAGACACTTTGTAACAGCACGCAATTATTGTTATGCATATCATAGCTTGTGTGAATGGAAATCAGGTATGCAAAACTCATATTATAAATAACATAAATCCTGGTGATCCTACCAGCTGTATGGAAATCTTGTTTTTAGAAATAACAAAGAGAACGGGTAAGAATAGACAGTAAAATCTGAGAAGTGTAAATTTTCCTCCAGTATTTATATTGTCATTAAAAATGTCCAAATTCCCTGTGCCTTAGTAGCTCACATGCTCAAGGTAGGAGGAAGCTGATAGGCTTAGCCTTGGAGTCCTTGCTGCCACGCCCCCCTGTGTT
>CM070041.1:43466662-43480848 GCA_036250615.1 Ptychadena robeensis | reverse complement strand
AATACCCAGAATGTAGCTATGGGCAAGTTTGATTTGTAAACAAACTTAACCCAAATCCGCCTAGGGCACACTGCCAGGTTATTGCCGCTTCAACAAAGAAGGCTTCTATTCTACAAAACATGTACACTTTTAAAGCATAGACTTCTGTAATTGCAGTACAAACGCTTATGCCTGGGGTTGCAACCCAAGTACCCCAGAGGTGTCCAGACGAAATGGCTCTGTGCCCAGAAATATGAGATACACAGGGGTGTAAAGCAAGGACCCCAGAGGGGTGTCCAGAAACTTCCTCGAGCCCAAATATGAGAGCATAACGGGGGTGTAAGCAAGGACCCCAGAGGTGTCCAGAAACTTCCTCTGAGCCAAGATATATGAGGCATACCACGGGGGGGTTGTGTAAGCAAGGACCCCAGAGGTGCCAGATAACTTCCTCTGAGCCCAGATATTATGAGCCAACCACCGGGAGGTTGTACGCAAGGAACCCCAGAGGTGTCCAGAAACTTTCTCTGAGCCCCCGATCTATGAGCATACACAGGGTGTAGGAAAGACCACAGAGGGGTCCAGAAAACTTCCTCTGAGCCAGATATATGAGCATACTAGGGGGGTAAGCAAGGATGTTAGGAATTCCCTCTGTGCTGAGGACCTCCGGCATGTTAGGGGGTCATGGCCCCAAAAACGTTAGGGGAAAGATGGGAAAAAGAAGAGAGATAAAGAGGACAATAACAATAAAGCAGAAGAAAGAGTCTACATTGTGTTTCTGGTATAGGCTAACATGTTATAACTTTATTTGCTATAAAAATAGGAATATGTTGGTGTTTCTTGTATGTTGGCACATATTGTACACTCTTTTACAATGAAAAGTTAGGAACGTGGTAATGTGGGAGGTCGGGCCGGATCTTCCATTTCCTAATATCCATGGAAAAAATGGTTCTGACTTACAACCAACTTCGGAACCAAGTACGTTGTAAGTCAAGGTTGTCACAAGCCCGGTTGACAGCAGAGCAGCGGTTGAAAACGGTTGATGAATTAGAGGGGACGTCACGGCGGGTGACACCAGGCAGCGGTGACCAACGGTGGATCTAGGGTGTGGACCCACTGGACCAACTTGCATGATTGGCAGGACGGGGTTTGCAATCTGGGGTGCGGACGAGGTCTCAGTTAAGGGTCTACCTGGTATTCACCAGAGCTCCTGCGGAAGGGAGTGGTTAGGTGCGGGTAATCCCCAGCAGAAGAAGCACCCGTGCAAGTTGGCTTGCTGAATGTACGTGGTACAAATCGTTAGTAACAGAAGTCCAAGACTCGCAAGGTCGGCAGCCGGAATGTCAGACGAGCTGCGGGTATGCAGTACAAGGGGGGGTCAGGAGCCGGCGAGGGCAGAAGGAGTACCAGTAGGCAGTTGCCGAGGCTTGAGACGAAGGGAGCGTAGTCCGAGAGCAAGCAAGGGGTCAGGAGGCGGGAAGTCAAGCAGACTCAGAAGGAAAACACATGGGAGCACAAAGCACAGGCCGTCTTCATGTTCACTGATCCAGCCAGTAACACCTGAGAAGGAGCACGGACCGGAGGAGGAGTTGCAGGACCACAAGGTCCAGCAGAGGGGGCTGGACGCAGACACAGATCCACCAAGTCCTGTTAGGATCTGTGCAAAGGGTCCACTGCAATATGATTTGGAAACATTCAAATATATTTTAAAAAATGGATATTTTTATTGATATCAAGTTCCATATTCCCTTCAATCTCAATGGGAACCACACGGTCGATATTGGAGCCGTTCGAGTGATCCAGAGCACTGCCCGATATGGAGGAGCCTGGAGACACAGCATTGCTGTGCCTCCATCTCAGCCGATTTTGCTTGCATGGAGACACCGGGTCCCAAGCAAAGCAATTGAATTTCAACAGGGGATAAAGTCATTTCAACCTCCTGGTTTTCGAGCGGGAGAGTGGTTCATCGATCTGGCCCAAATTACCTGTGTGTTCCCTGCTGAAACAGGGGCGAGTCAAAAAAAGTGTACTTAAAGGCATTTATCTAAAATGGCAGTATTTTTTTAATGGTCTCCAGTCTATTGCCTGAAAAGAAAAGAAGGGTTAATCCAGAATTTTTAATTGCCTTCCCACTGATCATTGGAGTTAGAGTGGACATCCTAGGCACACGGCGAAGAGCGAGTCTGCTCACACTCTGCTGAGTCTACAGTAGAAAGAAGAGTAAACGGGAATGAGATGACATTTACTAATCCTCAAATCTAAAATGAAAAAAAATTTTAATTGTACTACCTTCTGTCATTTCCTTGGTGCCTACTCATGTCGCTATATATGAGGTTGCCGCTGCCCTAACCTGAAGTTATTTTTGGGGGTTTTCTTGCATCCTAACACATTTCTTTTGGAAGTGGAGGCTTTGAAATTTTGTTGATGTCAAGTGTCCAACAAATAGATCATATATATCTAATTATTTTGTTTTAGCTACTCTCCTTGGTGGCGCAACCGTACGTGTCATTTTCAGCGTCACGATATTGGCAATCAAAGCAGGCTACATACCCTGTTTCCCTATGAATAAGCCTCCCCAAAATAAGCCACCCCCTGATTTTTGACCAAACTTAAAATAGCCCCTCCCACCCCCCCACAAATAAGACACCCACTGATACCTGCCCTGAATCTCCCATTCGGTGGTACAAGGTAACCTTGTGCCTCCGTGTGTGACTCAGTCAGGGCGGCTGCAGTGCAGGAAGTACAAGCTAACGGAGTCTGTTACCAGCCCATACCTGTAGAACCAAAAAATGAGTCAGTTGAATGGGGGACATGTTTGGCACAGAGTGATCAAAGGAACACTGATGGGCACAGAGTGATCAGAATAAGACATCCCTCTGAAAATATTAGTATTATTAACTTTATTTATAACCAGCATATTACGCAGCGCTGTACAATACATTAGAGTGGAGATACAACACAGTAGAACACCCAGGTACAGGTAATGACACAGGAGGAGTAAGGGACCCTGCCCGGACGGGCTTACAATCTAATAGGTTGGGGAACAAGGTATACAATAGGTGGGGGGGGGGGGAATAAGACCTAGGGCATATATCCTTTCAAAAGATATAAGACAGTGCCTTATCATCGGTGAAACATGGTAGTACTGCTTTGCCCTCCCCTCTACACATCCCTGGCATCATTGATAACAGTGGAGATTTGGGTCGGAAAACCAATTCAGACTCCTTAACATGAGGGTCAATGGCACCTCGCCCCTGCCGGAAGCGATTGGCGAGTCCAGGTTTAGAATCTATGAGGTAGCCTCCGCCCCCACAACATGCTGCCATGAGCTCATCTGGAAAAGACCTTATGGCCTAAAAAATTATTTAAAGTATAAGTACCCTTCCCTTGTGCAGTGTGTTGACATTACTGTTCGGTGTACCATGTTTCCTACCCATATCTGATTATCATTATCATTTATTTATATAGCACCAACATATTATGCAGCGCTGTACAATACATTAGAGTATAGATACAATACTAAAAAACACACAGGAACAGGTTATGACAAAGGAGGCATAGTGGACCCTGTCCGATCGGGTTTACAATCTAATAGGTTGGGGAATAGAGTATACAATAGGTGGGGGATGGGACTGGCATGGTGGTGATGGTTAAGAATGAGACAATGGGTAGGCGAGACTAAAGATGGGGATGCCAAGTGCCAAAAGTAGGAGCAAGTCTTACAGGGCGAGGGAGTTCCAGAGAGTTCCTAGAGAAGTCTTGAAGCTGTGCGTGTGATGAGGTTAGGAGTGTGGATGTCATTAGTAGGTCATACCTGATATGTAAAAGCTTCCAACACTTTTATTGTAATGCAACCAGAAGCTTGAGGTAGGTGGGCTCCAATGGAGTGTTAACAGTAAACACAGATTAAGGAGCTAATCTTTGTCACGCTCTCACCACAATGACGCACAACTGAGCGCTTTCAGTCAGTACGTTTTGCAACTTATAGTAGCTTCTCCAGGACAAGTACTTATGTGGCTACAAAAAAACAGAAAATTCCTATCATACTTACAGTAATTTTCCTTTCCTGGCGCGCCAGGGGTGTGAAAGGAGGACGTTGAAAGGCCAAGCAAACATAAGGTTAGGTGATCATAGTATTATAAAATGTAATGTACTGTATTTTTTGGACCATAAGATGCACTTTTTCACCCCCAAAATAGTGCCTGCGGCATATGGGCCAAATGCACGACCCCCGAGGCCGCGGGTGGTCGCTCCTTGGCTTCCTACGTCAGATGAGAGATGTGGCCACAACCAGATCCCTCATCTGTATTGTACTGTTTCTACTTGCAGAGTGCTGTTGATAGAAGCAGTACAGCAGAGAGACATGCATGGAAGCTTCCAGCCAGCAGCTTCCATGTATGTCTGTCTGTAACTGCGATCACCGTGAAGCTCACCTTGCAAGAAGGAAGACGAAGCGTGCTCTCCAGTGACACAATTTTTGTGGCTGAAATTGTGTACTGCAGGGGATTTTTCAAATAGTTTTTCCTGCTCTATATACAGGGTGAGTCCTTTAGTCAAAAAAATACGGTAAACGGTTTCCCACAGTTGGGTATCTCACCAGGATCAGGAGGCTCCTACTCCCTTGGGGAACCCCAAACAGGCATATCCCAGCTGCTTAATTCACCCTAGATTGTACCAGTGTCCTCCATTATAGAATCACAAGTACCGGAGACGCGCCCATAATAACCAACGGACAAGGGGAACCCCAAGCAGGCACATCCCAGCTGCTTAATTCACCCTAGATTGTACCAGTGTCCTCCATTATAAAATCACAAGTACCGGAGACGCGCCCATAATAACCAACGGACAAGCCCTTAACCTCCCTAGCGCTTCTGACGGCACTATCTCGTCCTGCACTTGCTTATGCAGTATTGCAGCTGACGAGATGGAGCCGTCCAGCTTAGCTCAGATCTCCCGACAGCAGCAGCACATACTCTCTGCACTGTGCTGTCCGGGGATCTGATTCTTGTTTGCATGTCACCTCTCTACCCGCCTAATTTGCATATGAATGTCCCGCTGGACATTCATATGCAAATTAGGATATCTTCAAAGAGCACAGCTGTAATATAACCCCCATTGTCATTTCCAGATGTGATCTTTGAAGTTAACCCTTTCAGAGGATTCCAAATTTCATTGTATTGGATACAGTGATAACTGTATCCAATACAATGCAAAGTAAAACAAAACACATTTCCAATTGTAATAAAAATGTTATTATAAACAAACATAAATACTGTTTTGAAATCAATAAATACTGTTTTGAAATCTTTCATACCAAATAAGTATTTAAGAGATTTAAGCATTCAAGGGATACATTTTATAATTTCTTTTAAATGTACTTTTTTTATAATAATTGTGTGTTTCAAACATTATTATAGTCAGGATGTCTATTAGCCCCCTATATGGACAGATTTTTGGAAGTTACAGGCCTACAACACAAAAAAAATTCCATTAGAGTCTATAGTGCGCTTTTGGTACAGAAATCTGGACCTTGCAAGAGCGCTAGGGAGGTTAAAGACAACATCTAGGTGGCAGAATGTTTGCAACTAAATGATGAGTGGAGAGCATGTATCCCAAACTCTATACAATCTTTTTAAACCTCAAGCAGCACCAAACATATTTCACAACGTCGAATATTCATTCACAGTCACCAAGTAAAACACAAGCGACTGAATTATCAGAACTTTAATGTAAATTTGCAGCATAGTATGTACAATAAATAAAAACACAGGTTCCGCTTTTTTTCTTTATCTTATAGTAATTGAAGGAACGTGAAGTCATGTATGATACAATTTACACACCAGGTTTCAATATGTATGTTGGAACAGGATAGATCAGGAATATACACGCCTGTAAGACCCAAGTGGCATGGGGAGGGTTAATGTCCGGTACGAGATTGAGCACATGACTTACTCCACGAAGCTCCACCCCAGCAGCCCTTGGCCTTTGACAATTTATTGAAACGCATTATATGCATATATGTCAAATGCAGATCTTAAATTTTTGGACCTGGATGAGCTTAATATTTTACATGTCCCAATAAAACAATTAAAAAGCAAAAAACAAAATGGCACCCAGTTATCTGTTCAAAAGTAACAGCTTTTAAGTATGTGGTTACCCATTACCCGCATTTTTTTTCTCCTTCGCACCTCCAGTACTGCAATTGGACAACCCAAGGTTCCATCATTTCCTGGCTGGTCAAAAGGCTGTGCGTAGGAAAAGTACTGTATTTCGGACTATAAGACGCACCTTTTTTACCATTAAAATCAATGGGAAAGTGTCCCTGCGTCTTATAGCCTGAATATGTAAAGAAAACATTTTTTTTTAGTCCCAACCATCCTGGGAGCAATATAGGAGGTAGTAATGCGTTCCATTCCCTCCAGCCAGGCCAATAGGCCACTGCCAAGAAGAGATATTATCTGCATGAACACTAGCAGTACCCATTCTCTGAACACACTGACCTACTTATGGATAGATATATTTTACAAACAGAAAGCATGAGTTGTGTATTTACATTCTGCATTGTAATAAATACATGTTGTGACAAAGACTCATATCTCCTCCCATACGTAAATATGGGTAAGTTGTTCGTGCCAGATTGTAAAATGTGTCACTCATAAGTTGGTCAGTGGGTTCACAGAATGGGTGCTGCTAGTGTATAGACACATGGTAACGTTTCAGCCCCGCGGCCAAGACCTCCCTCCTGTGCACAGGCCTTTTGGCTGGAGGGATATAGAGTGAATACTGCATGGTCCAGTCCTGCACACTTTGCTATAACATTCTGTATACTCACTTTATGTCTGAATAGCTGTCTCTGTTTTTTTACCCCTAATTTTCTCTTTAAAACTTTAGGTTTTATGGTCCGGTGCGTCTTATAGTCCAAAAAATATGAAAATTTTGAGAAATCAGTGGTTCTAACATTTTCCCCATATCATCTAAAATGGAATACGTTGATTTAGGAGAGCCATTTACATGTCAACTTTCGAGGTTACTTAGTAATAAAGAAGGGATAGGACGATGGCCATGAAGCTGGCATCAATCAAATCAACTAGACTTGCTGTGTTTATTAATTTATGAAGATATGAAGATTTAAAGATGTTTCGCTAGTCATAAGACTCGCTTTCTCAACTGAGACACGTCTTCAAGAAATAAACACGGCAAGTCCAGATTTAATTTGAATTAAACACTACAGATATACAATGACCGGGATGAATGAGAACCTTCACAGACATATCACAACTGTAGCACCCATTTTTTATAAATGTTCAATTATAAATATGGTCTTCAACTTCAGTGGTTCCCAACTTTTTTTTCATGAAGGCCCCCCTTGCCTGGCTCCAAGACAAGCCAAGCCTCACCCCCCAACCCACATATATGCATTAACCTCCTGGGCGTTACACCCAAAGCCAGTAGGGGCACAGTTTGATCTTGGATCAAACTGCACACGTGCCTGGACCTGGGGCAATCGCCGGCTCTCCGTGAGCCTGCAGCATTTCTGCAGGCTCACGGAGCATTTTTACAGCCAGGGGCAGGGCCATAGACCTCTATGTTAATGGATGGTCATTGCTTTACCCAGCACGCACCACCAGTGTCTATTTGACAATGGCCGTGTGTAGTGAGCCGGGAGGGCCGCGGGCAATCACAATGTACTCCGCCGCTATTGCCCGAGAAACGGCTTTTCGTGCCATATAAAATGGTGCGAAAACCCTGTAACGCCCAGGAAAAATTTCCCCGGCAATGTCCCCTCCCTCCTAACTTGGATGCATACAACACAACCCTTATATATATCTCCAATTGTGAGGGGTAATACCATGTTCAGGGGCTTTTAATGAAATCACAGAGAAATTTTCAAAAGAAACTCCACCATCTCTAGTAAAAGTTTGTAAACCGTCCACAAGATGGCACTGACACTAGTTTACATTTTACTGACAGTTTATTTTAGCCTGAGCTGGCCATGCCACTGGACATGGAGCGATGCCACTGATGGTGCGCACCAACCCTCCCCAATCCCCCCCTCCCTTCTACTCTGAAAGTCTTAAATTTGGCAGTGGTAATATTTCAGATTGCTCCCAACCGAATGAGTTTGTTTCCAATTTAGCTGCGGTGGCCTTCACAAGGTCTGCAAAAAGTGATTGCATTCACACATAGAACAATATTTAGGCCAATTACAAGAAAATTCCGGAAACTTGTTTTTTTAAGGTAGATACTTAAGGATTGGAGAACACTGATGTGCCAACATCTAAGGATATAAAATAACTGAAATCATACCAACGACCTATACAAAGGGAAAATGTAGGCTTGAAGATGTAGTTCTATTCTAAGGCTAGGTTTCCACCCCCTGCAATAGGTGTGGTACGCAGGTAATGTGGATCGATGAAGCAGATTTAAGAGTTAAATGACACGTAAACTCTGTTTCCACGGCTTTTAGACGGTCTGCCGCCGAAAAGGTAAACGTAGTGCACCAAGTCCATTGATTTACAATGGATGCGTTAACATTCACCCCGTGGAAACATAGCCTAAACAAGTTTCTGAATATAGTGGGGGAAGGTGAGGTCTTGGGTCAAGTTTTTAATGGCAGTGGTACCCAAGCCTAATGGCCAACAGGAGGAATCACGATTGGCAACTCAGTTGAACACATTTTAAGCTTCACAGCTTCCTCATTCCTTGTTTCACTAAACACAAATAGAATGACGAGGAATTCAGAAAGTAGAGGTCAGAAACACATATGTAAATTGACTGATGAACCCTTTCTAAATAGTACAGATGGGTGTAGAGAGGTAATGTCAGTGGTACCCAAGACTCAATATGGGGAAAATGTCCTTTTAGAAGAATGGCAAATGGTAGAAACTCAATCCAGTCTTCATGTCCCCAGTTGGAAGATTCCGGAACCAAAAGTGAAGGGGGCGGGGTTATACTTTAACAAGAACTAGATTCAAGCAGGAGGTTTCCGCAATGAGCTGGAATGTCTTACATATTTTTGCCCCATTGGCATCCACTGGAATCTTCCTGGAAGGATATGGCGGCCATGTTTTGGAAGGCAGAAGACAAGGGAAAGGCACATAGACTTGCATCTTGGTCCAACCTACTGATATCAGGTGAGAAAGTGTATTTACTCCACTCGAGCTATTGGAAACATCCAATGCGGTTACATCAGCGGCACCATGGTGAGGCGGCGTCATGGGCATGAGAATGACACCGCTACCACCCCCTCCCCGGTCATACATCGTTACCCCCATGTCTAACACTGCTAGCACACACCCACCCCTCGTTATACATTGTTTACAACCCCCTTGCTGTTGGCGGTCAACCACTCAAGGTATTAAGTCAACAACAGGGAACACACGTATAGATAAGGGCCAGATCGATGGCCGGTTTGAGTGCTGTGCGCACTCATGACCATTTATCTGCCAATGCTGCCATCCCTGTTTTCCCTCTCGAAAACTGGGATGGCAGCATTAGATATGGGCCAGATAGAAGGCGGTAAGTGAGCACGCCTCTCAAAGTGGCCATCGATCTGGCCCATATCTATGCGTGTGTTCCCTGCTTTACTGTTCCCTATTGGTGGGATATCATACATGACTATAAACCATGGTCCATTGCTTTGCCTGGGGACCACAGTGCTGCGTCTCCAAGCTCCTCCGATATCAGGCAGGGCACCTCGAATGGCTCCTATATCAAGCCGTATGTTCCCTGCTTAAAGTTCATTCAACTTTTCCTTTACCAAACCTATGTAAAGGCCCCCATACACGTCTAGATTTTTCATTCAACCAACTTAATTCAATCAATGGCAGCCCACATGGTTAGATCGACCTAAAAGTATTTAAATTGGGAAAATTTTCGATCGAAAAACGATCAGACATGCTGGAAAATTTTAATTGGTTGTACTAAAATTTAACCTTAATTCAATTAAGGTAGCCATACACTGCCCGACCGCCGTTTGCACGCCCACCAATCGTTCGGCCGAAAATCGGGTGGCCCCACCTGGTAAAATAGACCAGGAATCTCCTGCATGTCAGATTTCTAGGTGATCCGACATGCCGGTAAATTTCCGGCCCAGTCCATTACTTTGAATGGGGACAGCAGTCTCCATTTAAAGTAATGGCCAGCACACAAAGGGTGCCCGCCGATCAGCTGAGGGTCCGGCTGCAGTGTGACGAGGCCATCCTGCTGCAGTTGATCCCTCATCTACTGAGGCAGAATCGCCTCGTGTATGGCTACCTTTACGCTTTGAGTCGGCATACATTACAAATCAATCGCTGATTTCCCTGACCCCAAAACAAATACTATTTTTAAATCCATTGAATGGAATATCTAGACTTAGGGTGGTCTTCCTCACAGTCTCCCTTACTGTCCTCTGTGTCAGCTTCCTGCATGGTAGGTTCTGCTGCAGATGGACCTCCCTGTTCCTGATTGATCCTCCGATTAACTGTCTCCATCCACAGGTCACCAGCTGGCTTTGGGTCACATGTCACTCTCACAGTACAACATGTTTGATCCCCCAGATCTCATACCTCAGTAGTGTGACCCTGAAATTTTCTGGCTAAGTAACTAACCCCTTAGACGACCTGCAGTCCATATGTCACCCTTTCATAATCATATTGCAGCTGTCACACAGTGCTTTTCTCTTGTTAGATTTTACCCTTACATATGCCTTTTAGACCTCTCTACTACCCGACAAGGAATTCAGGAAGTAGAGGGGTATAAAACGTAAAGTGGGGCTCCGTGCAAATGTTAAATTCATATACTGTATGTAAATGAATTCAGACTGATTAACCTGGTTTTCTTTCGGGTACCCCTATTAAAAAGTACAGGTGAATCTGGAGTTAAGCAGCAGAATCTTGCCCAAACCTAGCCCGAAAATGGACAGAAACGGACCATGCCTCAGTCCATTAATCTTCTATGTCCGGGGTGTCAAACTCCGGCCCAGGGGCCAAATCTGGGCAAAGGTGTAAATTACATTTGGCCCTTTTTAAAAAATCAATTATGAAACAAATGGCTTTTATTTGACATTTCAGTTATATTCAGCTTTGCATGTCCCAGATTCAATGTGTAAGCAAAACTAAAGTTTGTTCCATATATCTGATGAGAAGGAAAAAAAAAAAAACTTCCCAAACTTTTACTTTCAAATTTGGCCCCACTGTATGATTGTGTTGGACCTCCTTTATCTACAGCAGCGGTTCTGAACCCATGGGTCAGGACCCCCTTGGGGGCCGACCGACCATTTCACAGGGGTTGTTGCTCGACTCTCCTTTTTCCAATTCAGACTCCCCCTTGTGCAGATGAAGTGTGGGGTGGGACATTACTAGGGAGAGTAACGCCCCCTTCCTCCTAAGTTAACCAGGTACTAAATAGGAGGGAAGGGAGGTAAACCTCCCGATACCAGGAGTGACGTTGGTGACATCACTTTGGGTATTTGAAACCGGAGGAGCCAAGTTACAGGCTCACTTCCTGTATTTTGTCCCTTATTCGCTTCCGGTGAACTTGACAGGTATGATTATGGATTATGAGCACCACAGAAGGCCGATATCAAGACGCTTGCTCTAGTTTGAACATGGATTTGTGGATATTTTTTATTTCAAAATGTTACATTGAATGACCATGAAAAATAGTCTTTTAGCCTCTACTTCCTCTCGAACTGGCATAGCACACTATGGTATGTGACTGTGCCTAGGCACTCTTGCATCTAAAGCATGGGTGGGCAAACTAAAGCCCCTCCCCATACACCTTTAGATCGCTCCGTACAATTTCCATTAGATCTACCAACAACTATGTAGTATAGTGGCCTCCCTGATAGGTTACATAGTGATTGGAAGGTATATATCACTGTATGTAGTGCCGGGTCCTCCTTGAGAGAATATATAGTGAGAGGAAGTTATATATCACTGCTGTGTAGTGCCAGGTCTTCCCTGATAGAATACATAGTGATTGGAAGGTATATATCACTGCTACGTAGTGCCGGGTCCTCCCTGATAAAATACATATTGATTGGAAGGTATATATCACTGCTATGTAGTGCCGGGTCCTCCCTGATAGAATACATAGTGATTGGAAGGTATATATCACTGCTATGTAGTACCAGGTCCTCCCTGATAGGTTACATAGTGTTTGGAAGGCTAAGAAAGGTCCTCATATTACATGGTTTTGGTAAAAGAAAAGTTCATTGTACAGAAATTGTATGGACAGATTGCAAGGTGTATGGGGGGCCTTTTGTGTCCCCATACACCTTTAGATTTCTCTTTCAGATTTCCTTTAGATCTCCTTTTGTTTTACCAAAACCATGTAACATGAGGGATTTTCTAAACCATCAAGTCTACCTGTGTTCAATTGCAGAGGACCCGGCACTACATAGTTGTTGGTAGATCTAATGGGTATCTGACAGAGAAATCTGAAGGTGTATGGCCAGCTTAAGGCCCAAGGGCCAGATCTGGCTTGTTTAGCTTTCTTTTCCGGCCCTTTGTCACCTTGTTGAAAAGATTTTCCCCTCAGCTTGTTCTTTGCAATGAGTACCCACAATGTCTAGAGGTCTCCAAACGTTGAGCATGATTTTTTTTTTTTAAATAAGGACATATTTAACACATCACCGCCACCATTCGTGATGCATGGAATTGGTACAGCGAGTCGGCCATTACAGACCCTTGGTCCAGCCCCTTTAGCAATGTGGACCCCGATTTAAAAAGATAGACCACCCCTGATCTAAAGTCTCTTAAGTTTAATAATATAATACATAGACAGAGGAGATTGTGTGTTAACATCTATCCGAAGCTTTAATGTGAAATAACCACAATTTTTCCTTAAATGTTATACATCAGTGCTCATTCCGTCTCCACAGAAGAGCAGACACATGACTATGTGACCATATGGCTTGGGTTCTCTAAAGATCGGGATAGACTCCAGCAACACAATCGTTGTTAACCATGCATAGTCACGTCAAAATGACTAAAGCTGGCCATAGGCAATTCGATCCACGGATGATTTTGCTGTAGCTCAACCTGGGGTGATATTCGGCCACGGATCGAAGCAGCCCACCTGGATCAATCGACCAAAGAATGGACATCTGATCCCATTACTGCTGTCCCTATCCAAAGTATATGCCGGGACACAAAGGGTGTGCGCCGATTCTTGAGCGGACGATCGCCCATGCATCGTGCAGTCTATGGCCAGCTTTTACCATTGCGTTTTATTTTACGCCACCCATTTTCTTGACCAACACTGCCCACCATTCTTTAAAGCAGTGGTTCCCAAACGGGGGGCGCCAAAGTATTTCAGGGGGGGGGCAAGCCCTCATTTTGAACTTATGTTTGAATGGGAGGCGGGGGCTTTGAAAATATTCCTAAATAGAAAAGGGGGGCCCTGCAAGGAAAGTTTGGGAACCACTGCTTTAAAGCAAGAACCGTTCCAATATCGTGAATCCACGATGGGTCTACTGTAGTGTAACAAGCTTAATTTTAACGTATTTGGTTACAAAAAAAAACTTTTGATCATGCAAAAGAAAACATTGATACTTCTATAGGACGTAAACATTTAGCTCATCCATGATGTCCATGAAGACGACCATTGAAGTCACCGGGCTGCCAACAACTGCCACGCTATTAACCCCTGCGACTGGCATAATACTACCCGGTGTACACTCAGGTATCCAGGCGGCCGTATAATACCGGATATTAGAATACAATCCCCAGGTTCATCGAGTTCATGTCTGTAGAGTTTCTCCACAAGAGGCGTAGTGTCCTTTAGTCTTTTCTAAAGCTTATCCACCTGGGTTTTCTAGCACTTGGCTGGAGGGACGAGGAGACGCTTTCAGGTCAAAGTTGACCCGTCATCCTGAAAAATAAAAATACAAAAAATGTTACGAAGATAAAAAACAAACGCAAAAACACAAGTATAACATTACTTATAGGAGGTCCCAGATATCACCCATGTGACTCTACACCCATGTGACATGTACTCAGCACTTTACTTCTCTTCTCTACTAGAGATGGTCTCAACACTTCCACTAGAAAGTATATTTGGAGAAACAGGACAACTTGGGCTTTATTTAACATTGGACGAGACCAACTGGTCTAGTCAAAAACAGAGTCTAGTTGAGAACAATATCATGTATATAAGCATTGAAGGTTATACATTACATCCATCAATATCGATACAGAGATCAATTGGTGAGCTTCACAAAA
>CM070041.1:43440350-43461148 GCA_036250615.1 Ptychadena robeensis | reverse complement strand
AAGTATCAGCATGGCCACATGTAGGGTATGACGTCCTATCAGCATGTCAAATTTTGGTTTATTAGTCTATTAGCTGGCACATTTTGGGTATGAGATCTATCGGCTGGCACATTTATGGGATGAGTATCCCGCATGGCCATTAGGGGATGTTCCCTATCACATGGCACTTTTGGTAGGGTCATCATCAGGCACATGTTTGGTATGCGCTAGCAGCATGGTAATTTTTGGGCGTTAGTTCAGCATGTCACATTTTGGGTATTACTATCAGCATGCACATTTTGGGTAGACTATCACACATGGGCACATTTGGGGATGAGTCTCTACGCAAATGGCACTGTTGGGGTAGGAGTTATCATTGACACATTTGTGGTCGGATTATCAGCATGACAACATTTGGGGACAATTCTCTTAGCATGGCACATTTGGTATGACTAGTAGCATGGCAACATTTTGGGGATGATTAATCAGCAATGGGCACACTCTTGGGGAATGATTATCAGCATGACCCATTTAGGGATGATTATCATCATGCATAAACATTTCTTGTACGAATTCTGTCCGCATGTCACATTTGGGGGATAGATCCTTGCAATCATGCACCTTTTGGTACAGAGTCTCGTATGCATGGCACCTTTGGGGATTAGTTGTATCAGATTGCACATTTTGGATGAATTATCATCATGTACATTTTATGATAGTCATTCACATGGCACATTTTTTGTATGAGTCTCGGCATGGTACATTTTGGTGATGAGTCTCTCATCATGGCCACATTTTGTGGATGATGTATCAGCATTGCACATTTTGGTGAGATTGTACTCATCATTGAACATTTTGGGGATGATTCTATCATCAGCATGGCCCATTTTAATGTACGAGTCTGGCAGCATGGCACATGGCACATTTTGGGGATGAGTCTATCAGCATGGCACATTTGGGGACAAGTCTCTTAGCATGGCACATTTTGGGTATGAGTATCAGCATGGTACATTTTGGGGATGAGTCTCTCAGCATGGCACATTTGGGGTAGGAGTATCAGCATGGCACATTTTGGGGTATGAGTCTATCAGCATGGCAGGTATTAGCTGTATTCGCAGCTTCCACACAGAGCTAGAGGGAGAGATAGATGGCAGTTCATCTTTCTCTCTCCTCAATGCTTATACCAGCAGGGCTGTTCTGGCATAAGCAATACAGGTCAGATGGGAGATTCGTCCATGGGCAGACCTCCCATTTGACAGCTCCTCCAGCTCCACGGCTAATCTTTTTGCTGCGAGCCAAGGAAAAAGTGCCTGCGTCTTATGGTCCGGATGTGAAACCCCCGCGGGGAGTGTGTCTTATAGTCTGAAAAATACAGTATATAAAACTATACAAAGCTGAACTTTACTTACTATAGTCAGGATACAACACACTTGCAATTCAGACATCCCTTCTCACTTTCATCGGGAGGATTCAGCTTCCGCAGCTTATGCTGTCGTATCTCCCTCACTAATGTGTAAAAAGCATCTTCCACGCCCTGAAAAAGAAAACATCAAGACGTCCGTCTATTACGTAGCAACGGCGGTCAGAACATCATCTGAATTCATTAACCTTCCTGGCGATCCAGTTCCATTAGGAATTTGGATCCTGAAAGTTGTACTTAAAATGTAAAAAGTTCATATTTTCCGTCCATCCAGCCAACCCACCCTTCACGGGACACCTATGCCTGACCAATATAAGAGCGCCCATGTCCCTGGCATGGGGGCCACCCTCACCTATGTCTGCATTATCTAACAAGCAATCTGACATCCCAGGAAAAAAGCAACCCCCAGCTGGAGGCTGAAAGGGCCATACTAGATCTTGGCACCCGGGATACATGCCCTGGATCTCTTAAGATTGTAAAAAAAAAAAATACAGCAGATATAAAAAGTCTAAAGAACAAATGTGCTGGAGATGTAGAGAAGGGTTGGGAAAACATTACAAAAAGTATCACTCTAGCATGGGATTTGCATAAATTATAGGTTGGAATTTCGAAAAAACATGATTGGACATTGAATGTAATATCCCGCCATTTTGGTGAGAATGCCATGTTCAGGGGCTTTGCAATTACCGTATTTTTGGGACAATAAGACGCACTTTTTCACCCCCAAAATTGGGGGCAAAAAGTGCCTGCATCTTATGGTCTGAATGCGTGACCCCCGCGGCCACTGGTGGTCGCACCTTGGCTTCCTGCCAGCTCTCCCCGCACAGAGATTAGCCGGGGAGCTGGAGGAGCTGTTTGATGAGAGATGCCGGCTGGTGTCCAGCTCTCACATCTGAACTGTGTAATTGCCTATGCCAGCAGAGCTCAGAGCCCTGCTGGCATAGGCAAAGAGAAAGAGGTAGATGAACTGGCATCTATATCTCTCACTCCTGTCCGTGGGAACTGCAATCACTCTGCAGCTCCCACGGACACAGTAACAGCAACATCGGCAGAGGAGAGCAGGGACTGAGAGGAGACTGTGCAGGTGTCTGCCCCCCTTCCTGCAGATCAGTGTGGAGAATGAGGTTGTGCTGAGAGTGTACTGCTGCTAGTGACACTTGCTGGCTGAATTGAATATTGCATTCATTGAATTCATTGCATTAACCCAATTGTCCCCAAAAGTCGAAATTTTACAAATATATAACGAGCCTTACAAGTTCTCTGGCCAACAAGCTTAGGGGGAAACCTGTGCTGATGATGAAAGGGGAAAAGGGCTGGTTAGCATATTTGTTAAGCCAGGGGGGTCCGGTGCCATGGTGGGGGGAGGTGGGGTGCGTGTCATCCGCAATGCCTCACCTCTGACCACCCAAAGTCACTGCATATACGTTTGGGAAACCTCCCATGGACAGACCACACATACCTGTCTAGTCTTGGCGGAAGTTTCAATGTAGGGAATGCCGTAACTCCTGGCCAGGTCCTGCGCTTGCCGCGTTTCTACAGTCCGAGCAGGAAGGTCACACTTGTTTCCTACCAGCACCATGGGGACGTCGTCCGAATCCTTCACCCGTTTTATCTGCTCCCTTTGTAGAATAAAAACAAAAGCAGATCGTTTTAATTGATACATTTAAAGTGCATGTAGGTGAAATGTCCTGTGCAAGCTGAATAATCCTAATGAACCCGACGGATCACATACACTTTACCTGCTCGGCGGATGCTCTGCTCTCACAACGCTGAGCCATTCCGATAATGCAGTACGTTAACCCCTGCATTGGCAGATGTCTGTACAGAGCATGCGTCGGGCAGGTAATGTGTATGTGATCCATTGGGACCCCCGCCAAGCACTGTGCCTAATGTAGGGGTCCCGATCACAAAAGCCATTAGACTGTAAGTCCGTCCAGGCCAGGTCCTCCACTCCTCCTGTGTCATTACCTGTTCCTGTGTGTATTTTATTGTGTTGTATCTCCACTCTAATGTATTGTACAGCGCTGCGTTATATGTTGGCGCTATATAAATAAATGATAATAAAATAATAATATACCCAAACCCTCCTTGTTCCTAGCAAATAAGTGGAGCCCAGTGGTTCACAACCTTTTTATACCCGTGACCCCGGAAGCAAAGTTACACTTCCTGTATTTGGAGTGTGGAGTGTCACTTCCCCATTCTAATTACCAGAAGTGACACTCTGCAACATCACTTCCAGCATGATCAGTAAAGTATAACGCCCCCTTCTCTCATTTTCTCACCCAGTTTGTGCAAATGATGTGCGAGGTGGGAAGTTATGAGGAAGAGTAATGCCCCATCCCTACCAAGTTAAGAGGGGGGGGGGGGCATTACCTGCTGGGTGGGAATTTAAAAGGGTATGTACACACGGGCTTGCAGGAATCCGCAAGTTCCTGCGTTTGGGTACACACAGTGTGCAGCATCGCGTGTATGCCACCCCCAGGTGAAGAAAAAGTAAAAGAAAAATGTTCTGAAGCCTGGGCAGCCGAAAAATAAAAAAGCTTAGATGGCAGTGACATCTTGTGGCCATTCTGTATATTACATTAAAATATTTGTGTGTGGCTACATAGAAGAGATGTAAAGAAGATTTCTCTTCGTCTAGATACGCCCAGATAGAACGACTGTGGAGGCACACACCTGTACTGGTGAATATCCTCAAAGGATTTGGTGTTGTTGATGGCGAAGACGCATAAAAAGCCCTCCCCTGTCCTCATGTACTGGTCCCGCATTGCGCTGTACTCCTCCTGACCCGCCGTGTCCAGGATGTCCAGAAGACACGTCTCTCCATCTATCACCACTTGTTTCCTATAGGAATCCTGCAAATATAGGAGATAAAAGGTTATTGGGTGAGAGATTTAATTTATCCCAAACACATTTCCTCTTTAACCTCCTGGGTGTTCTGCCCGTGTTATCACTGGTTGCGTTTGAATCATGAAACGCAACCCGAGATAACATGGGTTTTATATTGGTTAGCACTGACCTCGCAGCACTAGAGTCCCAGGTTCAAATCCCGGCCTGGACACTATCTGCAAGGAGTTTGTATGTTCTGTCTGTGTCTGCGTGGGTTTCCTCCCACACTCCAAAGACATGCAGTAGGTTAATTGGCTTCCCCAAACAAAGATTTAGTTAGTTATATGTGACATATGTGTTCCGGGCATTAGATTGTCAGCTCCTCTGACAGTTAGTGATAGGACTATATATACTCTGTAAAGCTACTCTGTAAAGCGCTGCGCAATGTCAGCGCTATATATAAGTAAAAGATAATATGGCAACGTTATAACAACCTGCCTGTGTTATATCCCTATTCCCAAAATCACAAAAATAAAAAAAAACAAGTAACCCTATAGTGAAGCGTGGTGGCAGCAGTGCCATGCTATGAGCTTTTCTTTAGCTGTGTGGAAATTTGGTGGTTTACTGTGACACCTTCTCTAGGAGTGAAATTACATTACCGGTGCTAACGGCAACAACCACACCTCGCTAATGATGCCACTGGCTTTAGTCATGGTTAAGGGCAGTGGTTCCCAAACTGGGGGGCGGCCCCCCCTGGAGAGGTGCAAAGGTATTTCAGAGGGCCTCTGGCCCTCATTCTTAACCTGTGCTTGAATAGGGAGGGGGGGGGGGGGATCTGCAAGGAAAGTTTAGGAACCACTGGTTTAGGGAATTATGAAAATTTCCAATTACCAGTAATTCTTAGCCCATCAATCTCAATTATCTGTTAAAAGCTGAACAGGAACTTCACATTTTAACATGACAATGACTAGCAAATATCAATGCAATGACTAGCAAATATAAAAAAATGAGTTCCCCCACATTAATGCTTTGGAATGGTCCAGCCAAAGCCCCGACCTAAATCCCATAGAAAATCTGTTGGGTGACCTAAAGAGGGCGGTGTATGAGACTCCCTCATACTTTTGCTAGGAAGAACCGATTTGTTTGATTTCCAATCAAATTGCACCAGTTATTATATTACATTCAATATGGAGAAAAAATTAAAATGAGTTATTTTATCAGGGGTGTGTACAATTCTACACACTGTAGCATTTATAAACTTACACACATACGGTGCACTAATCTTTTCATGGAATTTTGGGCTTTAAAATTCCGTTTTCAAATCAGCTGCATCATTCTGCCGGGGATGTAACAACTTTATTTTCAAGGTATAGAGTGACCTCTTGTGGTGGACATGAAGTACTACAGAGAATCACTGAATTTACTAAATTCAAGGTCAAATCAATACTAGGTTCTCAAGGTCATACTATGGAGTACAGAGATCATTAACAAACCCGGGATTATTGTGTTTTACAGACAAATATCTGTAAATAAAACTTCCACAGGATGCTTAAAAGCCGGCAACTTTCTCTTTCCTCAGTCCAATCAATATACTTAAAGCGGACCTACCACCAGAACCTGATAACTTCATGAAGGGCACTAGAAGTGCTGATAATAGAGAGGAATGCATAAAAAAAATAAAGAAAAAAAAATTACCTGTAAGGAGTAATTTAAGATGATCCTCTGCAGCCCCTCCTCTCTGCCTGTCTTGTACTATGGCGCCCCTGGAACTCATGGCAGAGATAGGCGGATAAATCTCGCTTCTACATCAAACTGAATGGAAAGTATTTTCCCATAGAAATCCATTCTAAACGATATTGCACCCGTAAGCCTGGCAAACGGATATGAAATCTCTCATATGGTTCCAGGCAACAGCAGGTAAGTATATATATTTTTTTTAGGATTCTGGTGTGCCCCGCCACCACCATACCAGCTCAGAGGCAAGGCAAACTTTCATTTTACATATGTATTTTGTTTGATTTTGAGTATTCATACGCTTTTAAGTGGACCTACCACCTAGGAAGTCACTCAGCAGTATCAGCTGCAGCTCACCCCATACTGTGGAGATCCTCAATTGTAAGAAATTTAAATACTCAGTTGATCACTCGTAAACAAAAAAGTGCCTGTGTCTTATGGTGCGAATGTGCGGCTGGATGAGATTTTTTCACTCATTTATTCAAACAAATAAGATATATATTTTTTTCTGATTTCCTGCTCTAAAAACTGGGTGCGTCTTATAGTCTGAAAAATACGGTAGGGGTCTTTCTCTACCCCATCTCTTGGGGGAAACTCTATTACTATTTGCAGCCTGTTCTCTATCTTAACCGCCTTACATCTTACAACCACTAATCACATGTTAATTACACTCACTCACCTTATATACACCCAATCAAGCACTAGTGATACCACTTATTGTAGCTTGTAATTTTTTCTTACCCCCCCCCCCCCCCCCCACCCCTCAGTTCATCACTAGACATCTCGAAAGTAGATTACACTAGAAACACCACAACCACACATTTTTGCATTAGACACGGTCACACATGTTGCTATACAACTTTTATCCCTTCATGTTCCCCTCACCAAGCACTCACCATATAATCAATCAATATGGCCTCTCACTCACATACTCACCCAGGTGTCAAATAAGGCTTTGTTTCCATTGTACGTCGGGAGCCCTCCGCTAAGCGTATACGCTAAGCAGGGGTCCCGACGTATACCATAGACTCAGCCTGCCGGCGGATGGTCTGTTTAGACATCCGCCGGTGTACAGGCTGAACGTACTCGACTACGTTGAGCCTGACACCAGCGGATCGGGTCGGCGCAATGAAGACAGACCCGTCCGCCGAGCAGGTAAGTCTATCTGCTACGTCGGGGACCCCCGCTAAGCGTGTACGCTTAGCGGAGGGCTCCCGACGTAATGGAAACAAGCCCTAAGGCTAGCATTCAGTTTAGTCTACACAATACATAGTCACGAACAACAGTGGGGACAGTCACACTACACACAATCACAACACATCACACTCATTACAAATGGGATATCTAGGGGTCACAAGGTACCCACTACGGTCACACCACCGCCACACTATTCACACCTCACCTTTTGTAGCAACACAAGCGATGTTTTATTTTGCAGTGCAACGTGACATGTTTTATTGACCTAGAAAAGCGGTTTCTCCTCCCCACCTTTTTTTCTTTCTCCCTTCCATACTTACCTTACTGTGGCCTATGGGCCATTACACAACCAATACACTGAGTCTCCAAGTGTCCTCCCTGTTCCCCAACAACCTGGGCGCCTGGCAGGCCGAGGACCCAACCCCCAGCCGGTTTTTGTTCAAACGTATCTGCGTTGCTCTCATGTAAGTAAGTCGCCATGTGTTTTCCATTCTTTTGGGGGTCTAGCAAACATACCAGCCACCGGCCACCAGGGGGCAGCAGATACAATGGTTTTCAATGGCAAAGAGATCGGTTTATACTGAAGTGAGAGCTTTTTGTATCAAAGTTGTGATAAACAAAAAGGAACAAGAGTGCTGCAGTGAAGACAAAAAAAAGGAAGGGCGACAAGGGAAATTCAGGAATATCTCCAAGGACTTATTTTTAATTCAACAATAAAGTTTATTGAACAAACTCAAGGATATGCATACAAATAAAGTATGTAGCAAGTAAATCTCCAATCTTTTTTTTTTTCTTTCACAGATTGACCACATTATAGTGCGTTTGCCAGGGAGGTAGAAGGTAAATCAGGCGAGTATAGGTGTGCTTTAACCCCCTGGGCGTTACAGGCTTTTTGCACCTTTATGGCCATTTCTCTGGAAATCGTGGTGGAGTAGGGCTCTCCCCTCTACACAACGCCAGCGTCAAATAGATGCCGGCAGTGTGTGGGGAGAAAAGGTAATGCCCCCTTCGGCATTACCGATCACACCGAAGACACAGGGCCGGAAAGGCTCTGTGTGCCTGCAGCTCTGTAGAAGTGCTGCAGGCACACAGAGTGCCATCGGTTGTGCTTGATCCTGGCACGGGTGCAGTCTGATTCACTATGAACCCTCGCCCGTACTGGCTTCGGGCACAACGCAAGGAGGTTAAGCTGGCCGTACAATTTTTCTCTTTTATGGATTTTGTACGTATAGCTGGCCATGGACGGCGCAATGCACGGCCAATGATGACATACTACTGGTTGTTCCGAGAATCAGTGTGCACCTTTTGTGTGCCGATATATACTTTGGATGAGGACCATCGACCCATCGGCCAAAGAACGAATGTCCGTTTTTCTTTGATCTTTGGAGCGCCCAGGATTGGTCGCTCCAGGAGGGCGAATTTCGGCCATTGATTGCCGGCTTCGGCTGAGCATTTATGACCGGCTTTGGCATTTAGGAAGTCAAATAGTTTTTAACTAAACGCATTGATTGTATCCAACGGGCTTTTTAGGTGCTTTATTGATTAGTACCGCTTTTCTTAGTAACTAACCCCCAAGACTACCTGCAGTTCAAATGTCATCCTTTCATAGACACATTCCACATGTCACACAGTGCTCTCCAACACCCTTAGAAGTCCAAACTTTTTTGGGATTATTAATTTACATTTACCAGTTTGCAACCTTTCATAGTTATTCATGTTTCCCTGCAGTTATCCAAATGACAAAAATTGTATACATGTAACATTTAGCTGCGGCCGCCCAGACACGGATCGCCTCCAAGTTGTTAGTACACATATGAGCTGTGTAACAATAATGCAGGTATGCAGAGATCGTTTTTTTGCCCTTTTTGAGGAGCAGAGTACCACTGTGCACCCCTGGATATAATCCTGAATATACATCCGTTTTAAGTTCTGAGTTTTCAGTTATTTATCTATAGAGAAGCCTTGTCTATAGTCTTGAATAAAGTCAAATATGTTCCAGTTTACCAAACGCTCGCTACCTCATAGACCCGGAGCAGCTTTGTGAATCCCTGAAGGGTTGGAAACATACGCGGTGGTTTCTTCTCCGTTCAGGGTTCATTTGGAAAGCTGAACATGCCGACCTGTTTTCTCCATCAGCCTATTTCTGCATCATCATAAAACCTTCACTCACTAAACACCATTTCCCATTAACAGTGACTTGTATTTCTAGGAACAAGTAAGTGAAATCCCATTTAAACGCGTTACATTTCCCTTTCCTGCCAACTCATTTCTACAACAGGACGCGCAAGAAAAGTTTATTACAAGAGCTGAACAGTGGCGGTTCTATATGTTGTGTACAGGAAACCAGACAAGCGAAATGTCTGAGGTTCATTAAAATCCACCTTCCAGCTCATCAGGACCCCGAGGTTTCCCATCATGCAGTTCACACAACATTTGCTGAATTTCAGTTTGCGCAGTCACATTTCAGAAGACTTCAGAGGAGCTACAGTCACACAGTCTATTTAGCAGCGCCATTAAAGGGGACCTACCACCTCATAGGTCACTGCAAAATATCGGCAATGGAAAATAAAAAACATTTTCTGACAGCAGTTTTTTTTTTGTTTTGTTTTTTTTAGAGACCGCCCTTAACACTGACGTAGTGCCTCGGAGCTAGGTCATACAGCCGCAAGGGCATTTGGGATATCTGTCCCAGGTGCCCTGGTGGCTGTAGGAAATCCCTCCTGCCCAGTCCTGCGGGATTGTGACGTCACATCTGAGAGCCTTTGTGATGGGTGATGAGGGGAGAGAGAGACACTCCTCACCTTTCATTAGCCAGCCGACAGCTGCATGGATGTACACTTCTCATCACTGAAGCAGACAGCCCAAACCCCCCCCCCACACAAGAGATATTCGGCAGAGGAGAGAGAGGCCCGTCTCTGTAGGAGTGTGTAGGTGGGAAGTATGCATCTGGAAGTGGCTTCAGCTTGCCATTAGTTAAGATGCTGCCACCCAAGAATGAAAATGTGAGGAAAGCAAGTATGTTTTTTTTGTAAAGCTGTTGTCCTCCAGGATCTAAACTGCTGACGGGTAAGTATTGTGTCTATTTCATGTACATGGTTTTATTTGTTTGTTTTAGTTTAAAACCGCTTTAATGGTCTCCAAGCGCCCCCATAAGCTTCTAGCACTGAAAGTTTTCAAAACCCCCATAGTTGCGTAGGTGATATGATCACACCCAAGCACCGATGACTTCATATATGATGCCGCCGGGGCAAACCGCCCAGCTGGTTAATGTGCAAAAATCAGGTGCACAGACACACTTGTGAATGTAGCGTAGAGCGCCTTGAGAGGAGCTTGTCAGGTATAACAACCCTATGGGTGAACACCCAGGGAGTTACAGGCAGCAATGCTATTCAGGCATCTGGGCACTGAAAACACAGCATTTCAGACACCAGTGTGTATGTATTCTAAGGCTCTGTAAATACGTTAATTTCGTGTCTTATCTTGAACATTTAAACACTCACAATTGTGTGGTAATTTTTTTTTTGCGGATTCTAGTCGTTTATTTAAAGTAATTTGGCCTTTCAACTGCTCTCATTGACATAAACACACAACCAATAAATAACAACATCCTACCACTTAAAGCCCACCATACACGGTTAGATTGTGACCAGATTTTTTGGCCGTTGGACCGTTCGTGGTGACGTCATCACGCGCGGTCTATCGGCCGAAAAAAATCTGGTCACAATTGGCCTTTGTGTGGGTCCCCGGCTGTGAGAAGACAGGTCACAGACTGTCTGTGAGCTTGCAGCCTCTACTCCGCACGAAGGGAGAGGGCGTTATGCGTGGGCTACAATTAACAAAAAACTTAGACGAGAGACAAAATAACCATAAAGTAGACCTTCTTACCTCTATGGTTGGATCATATTCGTCCACAAAATGGTTCTGTATAAGCTGTATGGTCAAGGCACTTTTACCGACGCCTCCTGCACCCACCACCACCAGCTTGTACTCGGTCATCCTCTACGGCCTCTGTTAAAATAAAAAGATATCTGAAAGCCCAATGGCCATCAGTAGAGACAAAATTATGCTCTGTATGCAAAACTATGGAGACGCGGATTTCCCATTAAAGCAAATATACTGGTCCATCTAGTGGCTACTCAGCCGTACTGCAGTTAATAGATCCCCGGAAGATTGACAGCTAAATATAGCGGTCACTCATGGTTTCAGGGAACAGCAGGTAAGTACCGTATTTTTGGGACTATAAGATGCACCGGACCATAAGACGCACCCAGTTTTTAGGGCAAGAAAACCAGAAACAAAAGATTTAATAAGTTTTCACATCAATTGGGTTAATGCAATGAATTGAATGGATGCAATATCCAATTCAGCCAGAAGGTGTCACTAGCAGCAGAACTTCACACTGACGGCAGCAGGCAGTAGACAGGAGGGAGGGGGGCTGGGCTGTGTTCTGCACTGCTCTTCTCTCCCGATGTTTCGGATTCTGTGTCCGTGGGGCAGCAGAGTGATTGCCGATTGCTGTTCCCATGGACAGAAGAGATAGGCGTGGATGAAAGTTCATCTACACTTCTCTCCTAATTGCCTATGCCAGTTCAGGGCTTGCATAGGCAATTAAATAGTTCTGATGGGAGAGCCGGCATCTTTCAATTGACAGCTCCTCCAGATCCCCCAGCTAATCTCCGTCCTATGATCCGAAAAATATGGTATATTTTATTAAGATTGTAGAGCCCTATATTATCTAAATATCTATCTATCCATCATTTATCTATCTAACTAACTATCTATATATCTATCTAACTATATATCTAATATCTATCCATCCCATATCTACCCAGCCAGTCCCATATCTACCCATCTATCTATACACACACGGCATATCTAAACCTGATTCCCCCTTATCCTTGAGAGGGACTCAGACAGTGGATATGGTTATACCACCAGCTCTACATTGCCTACCAAGGAAGACCTAGAGGCAGCAGTTATGCGGATTGAGAGGGCATTTAGAAAGGTAGCTACAATCATTTAACATTATCGATGGAGGAGAAATGAAGCTCATCAATTTTTTCTTACACTGATCACATTTGACCCTCATCGTACAGAAGACTTTGGGGTGACCCCCCTCTAGTCGTTCAGTAGATTAAAATAGAACTTTATTCTCTACTGTATATTTTTAGTATATGCCCCATCCAAATGTGAAGGTAACATGAGAAACTGGGATGAACGGACGTTAGGAAAAATCATTTTTGTGGTCTGTCATACATACAGACACCCCATTAAATTATTCTACCCCCCAGAGTAGATTTTATTTAAATAAAACGGATTAAAAACACGATTTAAATCACTAGTCAGTGAGTCTCGATTTAAATCATAGTTTTCTACATAAAGACTAATACTTGTCGGTATAACTTTAATATGTAAGTAGATGAAGATTTTTAGAATAACAACTTTTCTTATTCGTTTTTTTATCACCAGTTTAGGTAATTCATTCATATTTGGACAACGTTTCTGTTGTACTTAGAAAGGAGAAAAATAATCATTACCTTAATGATAACAATGTAAATAGATTTCCCCTCCCTCCTCACACCTTTTTCCCACTTTCATCTTGTGCAGATCTATTCCACTCCAAACAATCAGAAACATATTGTTTCTTTTCTAGTCACTGAACTTCTTGAAACTTGGCACTGAAGGGGATGATTCTGTATTCACAGATTTGTAGAATAGGATGAGGGTATTTTTCTCAACTCTGTTCATGTTATAATATTTTTGCTGTGAAGAAGAGGCATGTGATCTCTGCTGAGCCAAATTCGGTTTTGAGAACTGCAAAAGTAAACCAAGCATCTGTGATAATATCTTGTAGGCAGAAAAACTGCCCAATAACCTTACAAAAACCTCTGGAAGAGCATGACATTGTGAATGGATTCATGGAATTTATTTCCCAAAAAAATTTAACATACACAGCCTTATTCTACAGAATTATGTAGAAAAAAAATCTGATTTTTTACCCACAAAAACAGATTTTTTACCCATCCTGCTACCCCCTGAAATAACAGCAGAACCTGCATTCCTGTGTGACATTCTCTGAAGACCTGTATTCAACCCCATTAAAAGGATAATTTCCTCAAACTCTCCGAGGAGGAAGTTGGACCAGGGTTTCCTCTCCAGCAGACGTGTCTGAAATACAACGCACGCTGGCAAGACAGACCACCCGCCAGAGCAATAAACGTGAGAAAACGGCTAAGTTATGACCGAGGAAATGAATATCCTGAAATACTTCTACATTCCGACAATTGATCTGTCGCTTGGAGATCCCAGCTATACATCATACAAGCCGTCTGTGTATCACTTCACAGGTCATGGCGACCTCCACTTCACGCAAAAGCTATGGTAAACTCTCACAAGCTTTTCACACAAGGGTAAGGATCAGAGGTGTCCTAGCTACATGGAGGACCAGGCTGTGTGCGTGTATGGGCACCTTAAAATGCACACGTTTCACGTGATGGACTGAAACTACTGAAACGAAAAGATCACCTTTACAACCAGTACAATAGCAATCCATATATCTGTGAAGGCTCTCATTCATCCAGGTCATTGTATATCTGTAGCGTTTTATTATTTTTCAACTGGACTTGCCGTGTTAGTTTCCTAAAGACGTTTCGCTAGTCATTTGACTGGGTTTTTTTTAAATTCAGAGTGACTGTACACGATCTAAAGGGCCCCATGCACCTTACAATCTTTCCATACAATTTCTGTACAATCAAATTTTGTTCTACCAAAACCCATGTAATATGAGGAGCTTTCTAAACCTTCCAATCACTATGTATTCTATCAGGGAGGACCCGGAACTACATAGCAGTGATATATACCTTCCAATCACTATGTATTCTATCAGGGAGGACCTGGCACTACATAGCAGTGATATTTACCTTCCAATCACTATGTATTCTATCAGGGAGGACCCGCCACTACATAGCAGTGATATATACCTTCCAATCACTATGTATTCAATCAGGGAGGACCCGGCACTACATAGCAGTGATATATACCTTTCAATCACTATGTATTCTATCAGGGAGGACCGGGCACTACATAGCAGTGATATATACCTTCCAATCACTATGTATTCAAATCAGGGAGGACCCGGCACTACATAGCAGTGATATATACCTTCCAATCACTATATATTCTATCAGGGAGGCCACTATACTACACAGTTGTTGGTAGATCTAATGTAGATTGTATGGATCGATCTCAAGGTGTATGGGGGGCTTTACTGGGAGTATATACTCTGGGGTATAGCTCCAATCCACAGACTGTTTGGTAGTAGCCGGAGAGCATGCCATTCCATGCCTGGATGTTCGTCCGCTGTTCCATGGAGATGTGCAGCCCGTATTGATATTGCCCATGTGTGGGCGCAGCAGGGTTGATAAAAAATCTATAAAGTCTGATTTGTTTTACTGTATTATTCTGACCATAAGACGCATTTTTTCGATTGGACGCTCCATGTGGGCAAAAATCTCAATCGGTCAGGGAACGTACATGTCCATATTTCCTTGAGCGATCCCATTACTTTGGATGGGGACACAAGGGGTGCCTGCCGATCCTCTAAGTGACCAGCTGCAGCATGATGAAGCTGCAGTTGTTTCCCCAAGGAAAGGATCGCAGCGTGTATGGGGGGCTTAAATATAGATTTACCAATCTGTCGGTCCCCTGTCCGATCAATATTTTCTTGGAGCGGGATAGATCACTCCAGATGGGCTGTGCTCGATTCCCGAACGATCGATTGCTGTGACCTCGCACATTGATCAAACCTTTGTTTGGCAATTGAAGAGATAGAGCCATGTATGGCCAGTTAAAGACAATTGATGCCAAAACGTCCTACATTAGAAGGTCCCCCTCCCTTACTTCCTGCGGACAACCCAAACATTTCCGTTCATTTCTCTTCCCTGATGACAACAACCACCAGTCAATGAATACACAAATCTAGACTTAAAAGAAAACACAATAGAGGGTCAAACTCAATCTAAACAGGTTTGGCCTAGAGCAGTGATGGTGAACCTATGGCACGCATGCCACAGGTGGCACTCGGAGCCCTCTCTGCGGGCACACAAGAAGTCAGCCAGCACAGGAGAGAAGTGTGTGTGTGTTCAGGTTGAAATAAACAAGTGGGGTTTGGGTTTCAGTTTCTTTAAAAGGTTCCCCATCACTGGCCTAGAGGTACCAGTGAGATCTAAAGTACATCAACCTTTATTGCTAACATCAAAAGCCCTGTTGAACTTGAACCCTAGCCCCCCAAAAAATACCAAACCCAACAGAGGGTCAAACTCAATCTAAAGACCTTTGACCTACAACAGTGATGGCAAACGTATGGCACGTGCGCCAGAGGTGCCACTTGGAGCCCTCTCTGTGGGCATGTGAGCTGTCAGCCAGCACAGGGGAGAAAACTGCAGCCTATTGGCTCTCAATGCTGTCAGTTCTCTCCCACCTCTCTTCTGATTGCACACAGAGCCCCACACCCTCTCCTATTCTATGCTAGTTGAACTTGGGCTTGGGCCAACCCTATACACCAGCCCCCCAAAAGGATCCCAAACGTTAAAAAAAAAAAATTAGCGCTAATTCCTTACTACAACCCGGGTGCTAAGCCCCCCTAGTGACGTCCCTGCCTGTATGGAATGAAGGCCCTTTTCCTGGATATCAGCAATGGAAGAGTTAATGGGATTTCACACTTCTAAATGAAGAAGCAAATCCTGAATTCCCTATGGCGATCCCATTCTGCTCCTACAAGTTTTACATTCCTGGTGTATTGTAAACAATCTTCTCTTTGTGCTCCGCATCTGACTTGTGAATGAAGGAAAAATGTTACAGTAACGTGTCGGGGAATTCAGGTGGGAAAAATAAACGAGCGGGCTCCCTCACATAAGGGCACTACATGAACCAGCAATACCAGGAAGTGACCAGATACTACAGGTGACCAGTATTCATATATAGAATGATATAAACCCTGAACTTCATTTTAAGGTCATTGCTCCAACTATCCTGGGATCAGCCCCACCTAAACCCAACATGCTGATTCTGGGCTGTAGTAGCTACTGCTGGAGCCCATCCCGTTCCCTACTGGTTTACGTAGCTGAGGATCCGCCACAGTTGAGATTTCCACCGAATTTACTTTCAAGTTGATTGCGAAGCCCATGATGATGGTTATCATCACCAACATTGCTGGAGATGTATTGTTTGTTTTCAGGGGTGTACATAAGTGGTACTCTGATACTCAAAAGGGACCAAAACCTAGCTCTGCGTACCGGCATTATTGTTACACAGCTCATATGCGTACTAACAACTTGGAGGCGCTCCGTGTCTGGGCGGCCGCAGCTAAATGTTACATGTATACAATTTATGTCACTTGGATAACTGCAGGGGAACATGAATAACTATGAAAGGTTGCAGTTAGGGGTGTGACACTGGGAATGTTAATTGCTAAACAAAAAAAAAAGATTGGACTGTTGGGGTGTTGGAGATCTGTGAGAGTCAGAATAGGCATATGTATTGGTAAAATCTGACAAGAGGAAAGCACTGTGTGACAGCTGGAATATGACTATGAAAGGGTGACATTTGGACTGCAGGTAGTGTCAGGGGTTAGTTACTAACCCAGAAAATGTCAGGGTTGCACTACTGAGGTATGAGATCTGGGGGTTCAAACGTGTACTGGGAGAGTTACATGTGACCCAATGCCAGCTGGTGATTTGTGGATGGAGACAGCTAATCAGAGGATCAATCAGGAACAGGGAGGTCCATCTGCAGCAGAATCCACCATGCAGAAAGCTGACGCAGAGGACTGTGAGGGAGACAGTGAGGAAGACCACGCTACATATGGGGTGAGTATCAAACACCATCTCCTGGTACTCATCTGAGGAGCTCACTAAGAAAGTTATGTGCACCCATGCATGTTTCCGGAGACACCTTCATAAAAGATCAATGGAGGCGACTCCAAGACGAGGAAAAACAGAGCCCGATGCTGTTCGGGTGCTGCTTCTCCAGGTCTTTCCCTTGCAGAATCAGTAGAGCGTGCTACTGCTGATGCCCCAAGATGTGGGCAAACTGCCTGCAAGCCACAGGATTCCCTGCACTGGATGTATCTATGGGAAGCAGCTGTGGACACATGGCCTTGTTTGATCTGTCGGGAGACCCACGCTAAGCCCAGTGCGTGGCAGGAGGTGCCGACAGATCACATACACTTTACCTGCTCAGCGGATGTGGTGTTCTCACGGCGCTGAGACATTCCGCCAATGCAGGGGTTAACGTAGTGCAGTAAGTTAACCCCTGCATCGCCAGAGGTGTAAAGAGAACATCCGCCAGGCAGGTATAATGCTGTGGAGACATGCCCTGACTCTACCCCTCATCACTTCTAAACCGGCACATCATCTGCACAAGCGGGGTGGGAACTTAAGAGGGAGAGTAACACCACCTCCCTCGTAAGTTCAAAATCTGGCACATTTGGACTATTTTTATTGTCTTACAGCACGTGTACAGATGTGTACATCCACAACATCGTGCATGGTTTGTGATTGATTGTTTTTGGGATGTTGGCCGCTATACATCAGAGATTATAGTTTTATTGATTAAAAAAATATTCAAAAACCTCTGGAAGAGCATGACATTGTGAATGGATTCATGAAATTTATTTACCCAAAAATTAAACATATACAGCCTTATTCTACAGAAAAACTAATCTTTACTTCATCATTGAATAACCTTGGGATGGTAATACATTTTCTTCAAAAAGCACAGTATTTTTTTAAAATGAAATTTAAATAAAAAAAATCTGATTTTTTTAAATCATTGATTTTTATCCACCCTGGGTGTGAATAATTATGGGCTCCACTGTATATATATATATATATATACATACATACATACATACATACATACATACATACATACATACATACACACACCTTTGTGCCGGCATGCTGGTAGCACAACCCTCCTTGTTCCTAAAGAAAAATAAAAAAACTCACCTGCTGTTCCATGGAATCATATGGGAGATTTCATATTTATCTGCCAGGCATCCAGGGGTTAATTCAGTGCAATATTGTCAGTGACCACCGGGGGTGCTATATAATGTTTTCCAATGGAGAAATTGTCTGTGCATATTTTTTTTCTGCGTTCTGTCCTATTATCTGAACGAAGTACACAAGCAGGTGATAGATCCACTTTATATCAAACCTTCAACATGACTTTCGCATTCCCCAGGCGGCTGTGGATTTTGGCCGTCCAGGGGTTATTTCCAACCGATCGTGTGACCTCCCACTAAAGGGATTTTTTTTACGGAATGGGTCTATGGTGATGCTGTAGATTAGGAATAACCCAGAGTGTAATTTAGTGTGTGAGGGTAACGCCGTGACTCCCCCAAGGTCAGCGGGATATGACAATGATTGTATATAATATGCCCACGTCAGCAGTCTGTGCGCTCGGATTTCTCCTGCTGATCGAAGAATTTTCAATTAGAGTGAGCAGAGAAAACTCAGACCCGGGCGGTTATTTTTAGCCACGAGTCTATTAAATGGCCTGGACTGCCAAAGAGCATATTGATTTGGGGGAAATGCTTCAATTAGCAATGTCAGAGTGAATGCATCTGATGTGATCATCATCATCGTGGCAGTGTCCAGTCTCCTGACAAAACATGGGCAGACGGGCCGAAAAGGAGACGCACAGCGAGCACCGCATGCCAACCAGACGGTTAGTTTCACTTTTGATTGGCTACTATGGTAAATCTATTGGTTGTGTGTAACATCACCACCTAGACCAGTGATGGTGAACCTTTTAGAGAGAGTGCCCAAACCCAAAACCAAGCATAACATTCTGCCAGTTGCTAAAGAACTACACTTCCCAGCATGCCCTGCTGCCTTTTCTAGGTGTTGTAGACCTACAACTTTTAACCTGTGAGAATTCTTCTGCCTTCTCTTATCATTCTGTCTTCTACTCACTCACAATACGCACACACTCTCTCTTACACATTACACACACAAACACCTTTTTCTCGGCTTACTGCTTGTCCCTCCCTAGGCTTCTGATTGGCTGGCAGTGCTAGTGGAGGGTATGGAGTGCTGTGTGCAATCAGAAGAGAGGGAAAGAAAACCACAGCATTGAGAGCCAATGGGCTGCAGTTCTTTCCTCCATCAGCCTCTGTGTTGGCTGGCAGAGGGGTCTGAGTACCACCTCTGGAACCTGTGTCGTAGGTTCGTCATCTTCTAACAAAACATGGGCAGACGAGCCGAAAAGGAGACGCACAGCGAGCACCGCATGCCAACCAGACAGTTTTTTTCACTGTTGATTGGCTACTATGGGAAATCTATTGGTTGTGTTCGACATCACCACCTAGACCAGTGATGGCGAAACTTTAAGAGACCGAGTGCCCAAACTGTAACCCAAGACCCACATATTTATCTCAAAGTGCCGACTTGGCAATTTAACCTGAATTACACACACACAAATCCTCAGGGTTCAGTTGTCGTTCAAAGTGGATCAGCGCAGTTACAAGCTTCCTGTACCCTAGGCTGTTGATGGACCACAGACCCCAGCATGCATATAGTCTTCTGTTAGTGTCCCATGGCATTCTGATGACAGAGCATAAAAAGGCAAAGACCCAACTTGCTGTGTAAAGAAACACTGCAAGCATTACATTTTGCCAGTTGCTAAAGGACTACACTACCCAGCATGCCCTGCTACCTTTTCTAGCTGTTGTAGAATTACAACTTCTAACCTGTGAGAATTCTCTTACACCTTACACATTACACACACACACACCTTTTTCTCGACTTACTGCTGGTCCCTTCCTGGGCTTCTGATTGACTTGCAGTGCTAGTGGAGGGTATGGGGTGCTGTGTGCAATCAGAAGAGAGGGGAAGAAAACGGACAGCATTGAGAGCCAATGGGCTGCAGTTCTTTCCTTTGTGTTGGCCAAGAGGTCGGGTGCCCACAGAGAGGGCTCTGAGTGCCACCTCTACCACCCGTGCCATAGGTTTGCCATCACTGTCCTGGGCATTCAGCAGAAGCCAGGAAAGTGCCCGCTCGCCCCTGTGGACAGGTGCCTTCACACAGTGTGTAGGCGCTCAGGAGGCATTTAGAAACACCCCCATGTAGTTCCTATGGGGCACACGTACAAAAAGCAACAAATCTTTCCAGCTGCAACGCTTTTTGGGCATCCAGGCGCTGGAATCGTTGGCATTTCAAGACACCCATGGTCCTACACTGACCCTTTTGTCCTCAACGTATTTGTGACATTTGCCGCTAGTAGGTTAAGACTTTCTTTTTTTGGTAAAATAGCTTCTTACAGGAATTAGGCTATGTTTTCAAGGCATCGAAATCCCATGAAATTTAGTGAGCCTGTACACACTTACGTTGGTGTAGGGCACCATTAAAATCAACAGAGTGCTACATCGATCTTGACACAACAGAGTCCAGCGGAAGTCTGGGTGCACTGCCGCACCCATAGATAATGCATTGAATCTGTTACCAGCGGATGGGTATCTGCGTTTCTTCTACCAAAACCATGTAATACGAGGACCTTTCTATACCTATACCTCCCTATTCTATCAGGGAGGACCCGGCTCTACATAGCAGTGATATCTACCTTCCAATCACTATG
>CM070041.1:43372839-43393855 GCA_036250615.1 Ptychadena robeensis | reverse complement strand
TAGCTGTCTCCATCCACAGGTCACCAGCTGGCTCTGGGTCAAATGTAACTCTCACAGTACAAGTGCAACTTTTCTCTTGTCAGATTTTACCCTTTCATATGCCTACTCTGATTTCCGTTCCCAAGACCTCCAACACCCTTATTTAATTAGTAAGGTAATTTACATTCCTAATTTGACACTCCTAACTGCAACCTTTTATTAAAGTTTCCCTGTGGTTATCCAAGTGACATAAATTGTATATGTTTAACAATAAAAGCAATAAAGATTGCCAAATCATTTTGCCAGCAAACCTCTTTTACAGTATACAGTAGTGTATACATGATAAAGTGAATGTCACGGAGCAGCAGGTGTGGACCCACTGTGCCACGTGTCCTACCTCCTCTATGGGCGTTGTCTAAGTGAACCCACTCGTTCTTCACAATACCCCTGATGGTGGGGATAGACTTTCCAGAGGGATCCCCAGGTCGCTACCTCTTGAGGGGTGGTAGGAACACAGGCATCTGGTCCAGGGGACAGCAGGGAAGGCTCCAGGGACACAGGTGTCGTCAGCCAGACAGTGACACGGCAGGCAGCGCAGGTACAGATCAGGTAGCAGGAGAGTGCAGCAGGCAGGTAAGGGTAAACAGGTATCAGTCTCAGAACACAGGCAGGACTCTATATCATAGGAACAGCAATGGCAGGCAGTGCTTAGTACAACACAAAGACCTTAATAGTGAGGCAAGGCTGAAAGGGCAGGGTTCCTTAAATAGCTGCAGGAGGTCCACTATTGGTCAGCTAGGTCACATGACGAATACCTTAAATCCCAGGAAATGACACGTGCTGGTGTCTAAGGAAGTGTGTAGAAATATCAGAATCACCGCTAAACAGGGCGCCCACACCTGCAACGTTAAGTAGGGAGGCTGCGGCGGCGTACGGCAGCTGCCGTTACAGTGAAGTTGTGTGGAGCTGTAATCTTAACTTAATCTGCAATACAAGCTTCAGCCACCGGATGTCACTAGAGAGCACTTGCCATTAAAGCACAACACAAGCAAGGTTTCTCACACACCAGGGTGGAGGGGGGAGGAGGGGGAAGGAAGTTCCGTGCATGTCTCCCCTGTCTGTGTAGTACGCGGATGCGTTTAGGAAGCATAATGAAGGTACGCAGAGCTAGGTTTTAGACCATTTTGCATACCAGCATACTGCTTATGTGCACCCCTGACTTTATAAGACATCTGCCTTGTGGAATCACGAAACAGTCAATATCTTTTCTTCTCTACAGAAATCACTTACTGGGACCGATGACCTGAAAGACGTCAGGACCCTCCAGATGTGTGTGGACACTAGGGATCACACCCTGGGGAATTTTGGTGAGGGATGCTTTCTAGGTGAGGGGTTAAGGAGAGGGCCCGCTCAGGATCCTATATGCAGTACGCCACAATCATCCTGCAGATGTAGAATATATAACTGTATCATAACTAAGGATGGAAAGTTCTCCTCATTGAGAAGCACATGATCATTTTAATCAGCTGATTATATTGATCTCACCTGATTTGCTGGTGTCATTTCTTTGTAATAGAATCAGCCAGAAGTACTGATGAGCTGATCATGCACGTCTCCATTACTTCAATTGTAGCAGAACTTTTTCTAGAACTTCCCATCCCACTTTAAATTCTGTTTACCTAATTAACCGTAATAAGACGCACTACTACATACGGTGCATGCTTTTGGATGGTTGGCTTTGACTACAACAGCAGAAGTTGATTGCTCTTCAGTCAACAGAAAATTGCTGGCTGCTCCTCAATCACTTCCCTCAAGTCTGGGCAACAATGCGAGCTAAACTTGAATTCCAGGAGGTGGAGAAGCAGATGCAGAGAGAGGATCCACCTGTGGGCGCGTCTTCCCTCTAACAGCTTCCTCGCCTCTGCCTTGTGGATCTTGAGCTCAGCCAATGCTGGTAGCTACATCTGGAGGAGGTGATTGTTTATCACCCAACAGAAAAATGCTGGCTGCTCCACAATCACTTCCCTTTCAAGTCTGGGCAGCAATGCAAAATAAACTTGAATTCCAGGAGGTGGAGAAGCAGAGGCAGAGAGAGGAACCACCTGCGGGCACGTCTTCCCTCTAACAGCTTCCTCACCTCTGCCTTCTGGATCTTGAGCTCAGCCGGTGCTGGTAGCAACCACAGGAGTAGGAGATTGCTATTCAGCCAACAGAAAAATGCTGGCTGCTCCACCATCACTTCCCTTAAGTCTGGGCAGCAATGCGAGCTAAACTTGAATTCCAGGAGGTTGGAGAAGCAGAGGCAGAGAGAGGAACCACCTACGTGCGCTTCTTCCCTCTAACAGCTTTCCAGACTCTTGTTTCTAGAACCTGAGCTCAACCAGTGCTGGTATCTACAACAGGAGGAGGTGATTGCTCTTCAGCCAACAGAAAAATGCTGGCTGCTCCTCAATCACTTCCCTCAAGTCTGGGCAACAAGGTGAGCTAAACTTGAATTCCAGCAGGTTGGAGAAGCAGAAGCAGAGAGAGGAACCACCTACGTGCGCATGTTCCCTCTAACAGCTTCCTCTACTCTGCCTTCTGGAACTTGAGCTCAGCCGGTGCTGGTAGCTACAACAGGAGGAGGTGATTGTTATTCACCCAACAGAAAAATGCTGGCTGCTCCTCAATCACTTCCCTCAAGTCTGGGCAGCAATGCGAGCTAAACTTGAATTCCAGGAGGTGGAGAAGCAGAGACAGAGAGAGGAACCACCTGTAGGCGCATCTTCATTCTAACAGCTTCCTGGCCTCTGCCTTCTGGATCTTGAGCTCAGCCGATGCTGGTAGCTACAACAGGAGGAGGTGATTGCTCTTCAGCCAACAGAAAATGCTGGCTGCTCCTCAATCACTTCCCTCAAGTCTGGGCAGCAAGGTGAGCTAAACTTGAATTCCAGCAGGTTGGAGAAGCAGAAGCAGAGAGAGGAACCACCTACGTGCGCATGTTCCCTCTAACAGCTTCCTCTACTCTGCGTTCTGGAACTTGAGCTTAGCCGGTGCTGGTAGCTACAACAGGAGGAGGTGATTGTTATTCACCCAACAGAAAAATGCTGGCTGCTCCTCAATCACTTCCCTCAAGTCTGGGCAGCATATGATAACCATGTTATTGCCCTTATCTTTGTCTCATTAGGCTAGGGCTCCACTGGCCGTTAACCTCCCTAGCGCACTGCTGAGGTACAGATTTCTGCACCAAAAGCGCACCATAGACTTTCATGGAAAAAAAGTTTTTTACATTGTAGACCTGTAACTTCCCAAAGTCTGTCCATACAGGAGTCTGGTGACATCCTGAATATAATAAGACGCTCCTTACCTCTCATCACCCATCTCAGTCTTCTGATGCTGATGTCACAATCCTGCAGGACTGGGCAGGCGCTACTTCCTACAGCCACAAGGGCACTTGGGAGGCGCAACGTCAGACAATGGGAGGGGCAGTCTCTGAAAAATCGTCCCTCCTGCTATCAATTTTTTTTATTTTCAATTGTGGATCTCTGCAATATCGTAGCGGACCTACGAGATGGCAGGTCCGCTTTAATCCTGCAGCACAAAGGGCAATGATGCCTAATAAACCATAAAAACTGATTGTGTTATCTTTTCATTAAGTGCATTGTGACTGGTAAGATAACATGTCCGTCAGAGGCCAACCGTCCTCCTTGACTAACGATGACTTCAAATTATAGGAGGGCAGAGTGCGCACTCAGCACAGACAGAAGCCATCAGTCCTTGGTTATTAATAGAGTGAACCTGTCCTTTAATGTGCCCGTCCCATGAATCACCCGGGCAGAGGTCAGCGTTACCAGTCAGCAGTATTGTTGGGAGTAGATACATAATGATTCTCTTTGTAGAGATGAATTAAAAACTGGAATCCCCAGTTCCCAGGCAAGGCAGATCACATGGTGTTCGTCTAACAATCACTATTACAGAAAAAAAGATGGGTACACACGTGAAGGTATGGGTCAGATCGATGGGCGCTTTGAGCGCTGTGCTGCCGCCTGTGGCGTTAAGGATGTTATAGCATGTCCATAGCGTCTGCCAATGGTTTGCCCACTATTCGGGCACCAGAGTTCACCGTGTTCTATGCATTTGGTAATGGAGAGTATAGGGCACAATATTGCTTACATGGGGATTACCGGGGCCCTATACTCTCCATTACCAAACTTAGCCTGAAAACGCACCGAGCACTGTTTGCGCACTACACATAACACATACTGTTTACAAATGTGTGTGAGTCTGCTGACAAATCCACAACACCCGGCCGGGTCGTGGTCCACAACACCCCTGAAGCGGGTCATGACTCACCAGTGTAGGCTGGCACATAATTTCCATAGGGGAATATAGGGGGTGTCTGCACTACCTGTGCGGCAACCGCGGGTAGAACCAGTGTAAACCCAGCCAGAGCAAGTGATGCTCATTCACAAACAATGCCAAATGGAAAAGGAGAGCACCAACAGGAGAGAGGGATCAGATTGGTGCTCCTAGGTGTAACAAGCTGTTCCAGCCGCACCCCCACTGTCCTGCAGTGTTGGGGTCCTGTGGGCTTGTCAGTGATGAGGCAGGAGGGGGGGGGGGGGGGGGGGGTCACCATATGTATTACAGGCATAGGTGTCCCTGGCCCCCACATACCCAGGATGATGCCAAAAATGTGCTGGGGGCAACAATAGCATGGTTTACTATTTAGATCACTTTCATTCTGGGAACCCACCCACTACCTTGCCAGCGTATTCACTAGGACCTTTTCCCTCCCGAGGAGGCTCACTAAGGGCTTTTCCTTGTGTGCGACAATCGCGGGTGGTCGTGTCCATTTATTTGCATGGGCTTTTCCCCACATAGGCAAACGGCCATTGCCACCCGTGACCAGAATCGCAGCTCACCGCGCTTTTTACAGAGGGCGGCCGTAGTGGTGCCTGCCATGTGAGGATACAAGTTTTAGGTTTGAGATATTTGCTATGCTTCCAAAGCACTAAAGCAGGGTACAGACCTGCAGATATGGGCTAGATCGATGGCCGCTTAGAGCGCTCACGGCCATCTATCTGGCCCATGTAATATGCGCTCATCACTGTTCCAACAGCCATATTGGACATGACCGTTAAATACGGCCGATGTCCGATGCTTTGCCTAGAAACCGCTGGTCTCCAGGCAAAGCATCGGCTAAGCTAGGGAGAGCAGAGCTGTCTCTCCAGCTCCTCCGATATCTGACAGCAGCAACCTACATAGTAGGTGATGAGTTTATATTTTTCGTGGTGCTTGAGGACATGATGTAAATAAATAATTGGACAGCCTGGGGGGATTGCGCTCACTTGTGGCGTTTTGTATCTTGACGAGAATTACATTTGTCTGTTTTATTTGTGTCTTATCATTTTTCTAGGTACGTACATGCCAAACCTTAGACAACTGAAACTGAATAACAGTGTCATATTATCAGTAAGGTAAGGGGAAAAGTGTGTTTCTTATTTCTATTTTATATCACAAATAATTATGTTCAGTGAAAATAAAGTGGTGTGGTATGAACGTTATTACTATCAGTTTCCATCTTAATGAATGGGTGTGTACAGAAGATGCCTGTCGCCATGTTTTGCAGTGATTGGCAAAACATAGTGGAGCCTAAAGCAGGGAACACATATATTGATATACGTATATGTATTGATATGGGCCAGATCGATGGGCGCTTCAAGCACCGTGCGCACTCATGGCCATCTATCTGGCCCATATCTAATAACGCCATATCAGGTATATCGGACATGACCGTAAACCACATCGATGTCCATTGCTTTGCATGAGGACCACGGGTCTCCATGCAAAGCATCGTCGGAGCTGGAGACACAGCAGAGCTCCTTCAGAGCTCCTTCCAGAGTCCCTCGCCTCTCCTCTTCTCCTCTAGCGTTGGCGGTGGATCAGCAGACTGGTGAGTGCCTATGCTCCCACTATTCCACCAATGAATGGGGTTGATTGTATAATATATATTGCAGGACATAACCTGAGAATAGGGGCATGTAACATTTATGTTATATGCGGCCCTTTAGTGTTGCTGAGGGCCACACTTGTGTTGGCCACCACTGTTCTAAACCATCAAGTCTACCCATGTTCAATCGCAGAGGACCCGGCACTACATAGTTGTTGGTAGATCTAACGTATATCTGGCAGGGAGATCTAAAGGTGTATGGGCAGCTTTAGCTTTAATAAGCTCCCCTCGTATTTCCATTATTTCCGGACTTTAATGGGTTGAATACCATCATATGTATGGTTCTGTGACACCATTGTTGAACTCAATCATCAAGGCAGTGGCGTCACTTGGTTTGGTGTCGCCCAGTGCTGAAAAATCATGGATTGTGACTGTCCTCTGCGTCAGCCTCCTGCATGGTAGATTCTGCTGCAGATGGACCTCCCTGTTCCTGATTGATCCTCCAATTAGCTGTCTCTATCCAGAGGTCACAAGCTGGCTCACATGTCACTCTCACAGTACAACACTGTTTGAACCCCCAGATCTCATACCTCAGTAGTACAACCCTGAAATGTTAGTAACTTACCCCTGAGATTACCTGCAGTCCAAATGTCATCCTTTCATAGTCATATTCCAGCTGCCAAACAGTGCCTTTCTCAGATTTTACTATTATTATCTTGTATTTATATAGCGCTGACATATCACACAGCGCTGTACAGAGTATATATAATCATCTCACAATGTCCCTACCATAGTCATATATATGTAACTAAAGGTAGCCATACACAGTTCCATATTTCCGCTCAATTGACGATCTGTTTATGTTGATGGAACTGAAATCGTTTCCTGCCCACCTGGTACGATTGGCCACAAGTGTTCGACAGGGAACAGAGAATCGATGGAAAGGTGATCAGATATGTTGGTAAATTTTTGTTAATCATACAAGTATCTAACGGGTTTTATGGGTCGATTTCGATCGATTTGAATTTGATTTAGCCACAGTACAATCGAATACAAATTCATATACATCAATCAATATCAAGATACATAGAAAACCAGTCAAATATTGGAACAGGCAGTAAAAATTTACCAACATGTCAGATCACATTTGATTGAGGTTCTGTTCAAAATCGTTCACTCGTGGTCCATCGGACAAGGTGAGCAGGAATCGTTAAAGTGCTTGAAGTGTGGAAGGAAACCCACGCAGACACAGGGAGAACATGCAAACTCCTTGCAAATAGTACCCAGGCCGAGATATGAACCACCAAATTGCTTATTGATCTTATTCATGTTCACTTATTACTTTGTAAATGGTTACAGTATATGTATTCTTCAGGAACAGATCAGTCTATATACAACACTTGTGATGCTCACTGGTTTCTTTTTCATTTTACAGAGATCTTGGCACATCTCTGTCAAATCTGCGAGTGCTCTGGTTGGCACGCTGCGGTCTCACCGACCTCGATGGCATCGCCTCCTTCTTTTCCCTCAAGGTAATTCTATCTCTGCGTATCTCTGCGTATCTACAATAATGAGAGATGATGATTCATATGTAATATAACAGAAGCCACCATCTTCTAAGCACGCATGTACACGGTTACTATAAAGAAAGTGTAAAATCTAGACTTGTTTCTAATGAAATGAATCAAACACAATGATACAAAGTATCACATTATTCTTAATGTAATAGTAATGAATTGTCTTCACCCTACCCGATTCCGGCGCAGTCCTCTTTGGTGTAGTCATCTTTCGCTGGGTTTCCCATTAGGCCCCGGGAATCGAAGGGGATATAGCCGAGAGGCAGTCCAGAGGTGTGACTCCTGATCAACCGGACACACAAACCGGCTCCAGGAAAATTTCCCCTTCATGGTTCATCCTGGCGTGCATGCAGCCGTAGGACCCAATAGCCTGCACAAATGTTGCATCTAGAGTGTGGCCACCCGGAGTACCTACGCCAAGTAGGGTGGGGAGACCCCTGGTTTCCAGGTCCCGACTGGTGGCACGCCCAGTGTTTCCTTCCCACGTCAGCCGGGCGTCACAGTGATCGTGTCCAGCCGTGGCAAGGAGGGGCCCAAAGTGACGTCTTTGGCTAAACGATCTAGCAGGGAGATGGCGTTACTCTCCCTGCTTATGTCCCACCTCGCTTGTGATCATAATGTGCGGGGTGGGACATTAGCAGGGAGAGTAACGCCCCCCTCCCTGCTAGATCAGCTCGATTTCAAGAACCCAGGAAAAATCTGGGATTTCTTGAAATCGGGATTTGGCCAGGAAAGCCACATAAAAACTCCTGGCCATAACGGGAGGCTTGACGGAAGGAAACTGGCTCAGGCACCATCTGGGTCGCTGATTTGCTCATACATATGCCAATCGGCATGCCCAGCCGGAGCCTCTCCTCCTTTTCCTGCTGTAAGAAGATACCAAGGATGTGTCAGTGGGAATCGGTGGACAGGTGAGTTCCTATGCCCTATGCACTAACAGTTAGGTTTCGGGTCCGCAAGTGGAGGACAGAGGGGGGCCACGGAAGAAAGACCTAAGGCTCGCAGGTTGGACACCTGGAGGTTAAAGTGTACCTGCCATCTTAAAGTGATATCTAAGCTTTTATTTTTCTTGTTAGTCAATGGAAGCTTTCTCCATTTCTCTATCTGGGACTTGTTTTGCTTTGCTTTTGAGACCTCAACATTTTGACTTTGGGTATAGATGCGACACACTAGCAATAAGGCAGGGAACACACGTATAGATATGGCCCATATCTAATTCGGCCATCCCTGTTTTCGAGCGGGACAAATCAATCCCACTCGAAAAACAGGGATATCGGACATGACTGTAAACCACAGTCAATGTCCATTGCTTTGCATGGGGACCATGGGTTGATCACGGGGGGCTCTGTGGTCCTGAGACATCAGAGCAGCTTTCCAATGTTTTAGCAGCAACATTCTTTACATTGACATTGGGATCGGCCACTTTAGAATGTTGGGTGTACCAGAAGGTGCTGGCAAGGGCTCAGAAGCTGTTATTGGCATTCCCAAGAGGTTATCGGTAAAGGGTTATGGGCCATGTTGTTGACTCAAAGACTTCAAGTATATTGCCATCACATGTCTTGCTAAAATTTGCCGATTGCTTCAAGAGTCCTCCAGATTTTTCTTTTGCGAAAAAAGATATTGTATTATTGGAGGAAAGAAATGGTAAATCCAACAAGATTACCTTTATCGCATAGTAAATGACAATATGAATCAACCATGTTGCCGAAAACTAGTTTAGGGTTTGGGATTTGGCCAATGTGGTGTTGACTTTTGATAACGTATCGCCCAATGCAGGAACTCTACCTGGCTTACAATGAACTCAGCGACCTGAGTCAGGTGAGCATGCTGGAAAACCTGGAGATTCTTGACCTTGAAGGTAACAACATCGACCAGATAAGTGAACTGCAGTATCTGGCTCTGTGCAGCAATCTGACAACTCTAACCATAGAAGGCAATCCTGTGTGTGCTCGACCTAAACCAGAGGACCCCATGGTAAGTGAAACTGATACCACATATTCATTACCTTTCCATACCTACTGAGAATGTGGGGGGTTTTAATTTCAATACAGTGGACGTACGAACCTAATTCATTTCTTAGGGTTGATTGTAAGTCATTCTTCCTATAAGAAAAACAGTGGACCCTTGACTTACGAACCTAATTATTTGTAAAGGTTGGTTTTAAAGCGGTTGTAAACTCAAAAAAATTCCCCCTATACATTACATGGACATATTAGACATCTGTCAGCTGTATACATCTGTGAAAACTGCTACACAGAGAAAAAAAAAGGTACTTACAATCTTCACTTCCTCATTCCCTAAGGCACCATCTTAAGTACTGGCACCTGAAGCCACTTCTGCCCATTCTGTTGGACATTACTAAGGTGCCCCTCCCCTGCAGACATATTTACCAATCCCAAAAGGGTGGAATTTGATGTGAAGAAGGATGAAGATGACACTAGGTGACAGGGAAAGCACAAAGAGAAGGAGAGGATGGAGATGATAAGTGGTGGTGAAGGATCTCAGTGTGCAGGTGATATGGGGGTGACATGGATTTGGGGGGCACACAGGTAGGCTGAGGATGAGTTTATGTAGATAGGAGGTGATGGTGGAGGACACACAGGAGGACACACCTCCCATGTGACTGTCATTCTTTACTTCTCTGCCCCTCACAGCTCCCGTGTCCCACATCCTACTGCTCTTATAACAAACACTTTGACAGCTCAGCAACACAAGAATGCTGAACTCCGGAGACAGAGAAGGGGGAGGGAGGACAGCGAGGAGCTGCAGACAGCTGTGACAGTGACGTCACAGAGCACAGGCAGAGCAGAGCATTATGGGGCTGCAGAGACAGCTGGGATGATTTCCCGGCAGCCCTTTCAGCTATGACAAGTGCTCAGGCTACACGTCACAGCATGGGAGGTGCTACCTCGGAAAACTCGCCCCTTCTGCTTTAAGATTTTTATTTTTTATTTTGGACAGTGATTGCCCTATCTATTGGCAGCCTGATGCCGATAGTGCAAAGTGGCCTACAATGTGGTAGGTCCGCTTTAAGTCAAGTTGGTTGCAAGTCAAGACTATTCTTCCTATAAGAAATACAGTGGACCCTTGACTTATGAACATAATTCATTTCTAAGGGTTGGCTGTAAGTCAAGTTAGTTGTAAGTCAAGTTGGTTGTAAGTCAAGACTGTTCTTCCCTCAATAAATACAGTGGACCCTTGACTTACGAACCTAATTAATTTCTAAAGCCCCCCATAGACAGGCAGACTCCTCCATGCAACTTCTGTACAACCAACTTTTCTTCTACCAAAACCATGTAATAGGAGGACCTTTCTACACCTTTCAATCACTATGTATTCTATCAGGGAGGTCACTATACTACATAGTTGTTGGTAAGTCTCATGAAAGTTGTATGGAGGAGTCTGCCTGTCTATGGGGGGCTTTAGGGTTGGTTGTAAGTCAAGACTATGCTTCCCATAAGAAATACAGTGGATCCTTGACTTACAACCGACCCTAAAAGATGAATTAGGTTCCTAAGTCAAGACTATTGTACCCATAAAAAATACAGTGGACCCTTGACTTACAAACCTTTTTCATTTCTAAGGGTTGGTTGCAAGTCAAGACTATTCTTCCCATAAGAAATAATGAAGTTATGTGTTGTAAACCTCCCAAAGCCCCCCTTACCTCACCTTCTCATAATAAACAACCATTGTATAATACAGTGGACCCTTGACTTACGAACATAATTGGTTCCCAAGGGATGGTTCTAAGTCAAGTTGGTTGTAAGTCAAGGCTATTTTTCCCATAAGAAATAACGGAAATGCCCATAATGTGTTCTGAACCTCCCAGATACAGTTGACATCCCCTTGAGTCAGCAAGCCACCCTTATATTGTTATGCTGAAGGGTTCCTTTTAAGCATCCCGATGATCCATTTGAAGTGGTAATAAAGAGTTTTGCTTAGCGTGGCGTCTATTCTTGCGTCCCCAGACAGAGCCGCTAACAAGGTTATCAGGCACTGACTGCATCTGGTGCAAGAGCCTGATCTGATTTCACCTGGGGTGAGATCATCTCCTCCGGTGATCTCATGTCTAACATACAGGGAGCCGGAGCTACTGGTTCCATCGAGTCACATGTGCAGACTGAGCTGGTGTATCACTCTGCAGAGAAAACAGGATTTCCCTTTTAGGGTTAAAATAATCCAGAGAAACCAGTGCAGTCCTCAAAGCAGACGCCTTCCCTGATGAGAAGATAGAACTGTTGGTGCGCCCTGTTAATAGGTTGGCACACTGGATGATATACTTAAAATTTTTTAAATGAGAATCAACACCACCCTGGAAGTCTACCTGGGCATCACCTTACTATAAGGCTCTATTTACATGGGCACTCTCCAGGCTGCTGACATGAACCAACAGGTGTGGACCCACTAAGCCATGAGTCCTACCTCCTCTGAGGCGTTGTCTAAGTGAACCCACTCGTTCTTCACAATACCTCTGATGGTGGGGATAGACTTTCCCGAGGGGAACACTAGGTCGCTACCTCTTGAGGGAGGGTAGGCACACAAGGCACCAGGAAAAGGTACATAGGTGACACAGGGGTCATCAGCAGGCTGCGTCGTAACCAGGAGCAACCGTGCAGGACCAAGGGATGAAGCAATGGCGCCGTCAGACAGGATATGGATATGGGCAGGCAGTGCAGGTTGGCAACAGAAGAGTTACGGCAGGCAGGCAAGGGTTGATCAGGGAGTCTCAGAGCACAGGCAGGAACACAGATGACAATCACACGTGTTAGCAGGACATGTGAGCCATTGGACACTGAGGTGTAGTAGGAAGGGCTGGATCCTTTACATACATGCAGGAGGACTATGATTGGTCATCCAAGACACATGACAAAACCTTTAAAATATGTGCTGGTCCTTTAGGAAGTTCTTGCAGAAACAAACAGCATGCGGTGCCCAGATCACAGCACATCAATAGTCTTCAATGAACACTGTGCACATGACCACAGTGGTAAGTAGGGGAACAACGGCCTTAAGAAAGTAAACGGTTTATTAACCCCCTAATTCCAACCCTATGGGTGAACTACTGAAAAACGCCTGGAGAACGCTTCATGCCGCATTTCGTGGGCTCAGACAGCTTAGGTGTCACGGGTGAACCACAAGAGCAGTGGACCCACCGTGCCACCAGACAAGCATAAACCAGGGCACAGAGTCTAAGGAGCCCCCCAGTATTCACCAGAGCACCTGCAAGGAGTGATAGAACTTTGCTGCGGGGAGCCCCCAGGTTGCGCAGGCCCCCCTAGCTACACTTACTTGCCAGCGGCTGACAGCAGAATATCCAAAGAAAGGTACCAAGATGGCAGGCAGAGAGGTGAGCAGACAGGCGGTAGTCAGGGCAGGCGGCAAACGGGGTAGTCGAAGACGGTCCAGGGGTCGGTAACGATAAGGCAATATGAAGAAGAACAACCTGTGGATCAGAGACATAAAGACCTCTTTGTTCAGGCAACTCCCTGTTGCCTCAGACTTCCTTATATACAAAGGTCAGGTGATCTGATTGGACAGCGCTCCAGGTGAGTGATAATAGGTATCAGCCAGGAGAGGAAGCAGGAGTATATCATGTGCCACCACTTCCACCAGCAGAGGGAGCTGATCTCCGAAAGGTCCTGGTCCTCGGAGGTTCAGGAAGTGAAGCAGCCGAACCAGTGGATAGCGCATCTGCGGTTACAGATCGCTGGGTGACACTGCAATCTGTGACATTAGGGTAGCCATACACTGAAATTGAATATTAAATCAACCGTGCTGTGATCAGACATGTCGGGAACATTTCAGTGGATAGCTGACATTAACATGTCATTTCTTGGGTTCCAGACGCCCTCTTGTGGCAGAAAGCGGTAATGAACATTTCTAATTGAGAAATGAATGTCTGTGAATCTTTAACACTGTGTGGCGGTACAAGCGATCGATGTTTGACTGGCGATCAAAAATGTTTTGCGCAAAATTATCGAATTGATGATCTCTATGCTCCAATACATTTTATGTGTTGAAATTCATATTGCTCTGAATGGACCCAGTGGATGTAATGTGCACTTGTAGGACATGTTTTGCCTGTGTTTTAGGGCGCATTACAGGTGCATTGCTGTTAACCCCCCAATTTATTTGCATTGAAAAAGTTTGTAAAAAACCACGCCCGAAGCATCCATTGATGTTCATTTGGCAGGGGCACCGCAAGTGGTACCGGCAGTTGATCACTCCCCGTTCAAATGAATTGGACAGGTTATATCCACAGCGAAATCAATGCTTTCCTCAGTAGACACGTCAGCATGACATGGAAAAACCTCTCCCGAAAAGCACCGGGTGTGGCTTTTCAATTCAAATGAGTAGAGCGTGTTAATGCCATTGTGCCGGTAACACCCAGGTTGGGTGTCATAGCCCCTGTGGACACAACCCCTAAACGCTGCCATACACGGGTCAATGCCTGTGAGATGGATCAGCCTTCAAGCTCAGCGCGATATCAAAGGAGCTGAAGGCGCAGAACTGCTGTGTCTCCAGCTCAGCTGATGCTTTGCATGGAGACCCCGCAGTCCCCATCCAAAGCAATGGACATTGATTGTGATTTGCGTTCATGTCCCATAACCCTGTCTTTGAGCGGGATTGATTGATCTTGCTTGAAGACAGGAATGGCCGCATAGATATGCGCTAGATAGATGGCTGTGAACGGTGACTGTGCACGGTGTTCAAAGTGGCCATCGATCTAGCGCATATCTATGCATGTATGGGCACCTTTACTCTACACATTGTCATTAAAGTATTCTAAAGTTCTAAAGGTGGGCATAGTAGGGTCGACTGCTTATCCGCACACCCGCTAGTGATGACAATCGTCCGGACACCATTTGTGTAAATTCCCGGCCAATCCCATTAGTTCGGATGGGGACTACCGTCCCCATCTGAACTAATGGGATTGGCTGGGAATTTACCGGCATGTTCGATCACCGTGCGATCCGACATGCGGCAGATTCCTGGTCAATCTGACCAGGTGGGCCCACCCGATTTTCTGCTGACCAGGAAGGCGCACAGTGGTCGATTGGCTTAGGATCGGCTGCCTGTCTATGTCCAGCCTAAATCTAGTATTTGGACAAGTGCTTTACATTGTGTTTTTCATCTTTCAGCCTGAAGATTATAATTATCGACTCGTCGTTAAAAAGTTGATCCCTCAGCTGCAATATCTAGATGATGACCCGGCGGACCAAAAAACCCCAACTACACCTCACACTCCATCAGAAGACTGGTTGATGGTCAAGGACCTCATTAAGGAGAATGTTGGGAGCCAGATGAATACGTCTTTGGGTAAGAGCTGTAGAGAAGAAACATCACAGCTGGGCTTTGGTTTCAAACTTTGTTGACTATTTTTAATTATTTTGGGGAATAAATTAAAATAGTTTAAGCCCTAGGTGCCCAACCTTGGTCTTCCACATGTGGCCCCAAAAACTGAACTGTTAATGCATAGGGCATAGCAACTCACCTGTGAAGTGGTCACCAGCTTTCCTAATTTGCTTTGGCGGTTCTACATCAGGAAAATTGGCAATGTTGATCGGGGAAACCAGGTCTACATACTGTATGAGCGCTGCACCCAGGGGCAGGAGGGGGGTGGGTGCTGTCAGGCTTTGACTGGTCCACCACCTGCTGAGATATGTTGACAAGGGGAGGGTCTGGATTAATGACATGTGCGGCCATTTAGTGATGCCGAGGGCCGCACTTGTGGCCCTACATACCAGTTCAGTTGCCCACCATTGTTTTTTTATTGTTTTTTTGCCCACCATTGGTTTAGGCACTTCCTTATTATGTCCATTTATGAGCCATCCACGAATAGTTTACCTTAAAGCAAACCAAACTTTTGTAAAGATCGCCGGGCTGGGTGAGATGTCCTCCATTCACATGATAGAGAGGTTTGCATAGGAAACCTGTCCTACCATTCCTACTTATGCATTAATGCGCGACACATTACTTCATAATGCACTGCTGCACGTATTTTGCACCATTTCCGGTCATGTCCGATAACCCTGTCTTCAAGCAGGATTGATTGATCCCGCTCGAAAACAGGGATGGCTTTATTGAAAGTTTCATAAAATACATTATCATCAATCAGGAGGCACATTCCGCCTGTACTGCCACGCAGCGCAGAAGCACTACATCGGTATAGCCCACTCACACATAAATAAATAAATATATAACATTATTATTTCACTGACCCCACACACACATGTGCTCCTCGATGACTGTGTGGACCATAAGGGTCCACCGACTTCACTGAGGTGAAATGTGTGGATGTGCCAGAGAAATCTCCAGTCCTGCTCCCCCCACATGACTTCTCCATGCATCTATATACATCGCTACACATTTATCGAATCAACGTTTCTGTACATCAAATTCTAGAACGTATCCACAAACAAGCAACAGGTGTGATAGGGGGAAGGGAAGGAGGTGCAGGGAAGGGGGATAAGCAGACCCGAAGCTTTATTTATGGACAAAATCTGGAGGGAGAACAAAACTCTTCAGTCTTCCTCTTCCTCCTCTAAAGAGTCCATAAGGTGTGGATCAGCCTGCAACAGTCCTCAATGGACATCTTCTTCTGCCTCAGGATGAGGAGCTGCTGGCACACCAAAGAGCTTCCTTAAAACAGCATATCACCCTCCATGCTCCACTGTTCTCAGTCTCTGTGTATGCGCCCTCAAACAGTTTGTACAGCACACCGAAGTGGGTGACAGATGCTGGTGACACATACTGCATGAAGTTTCTGTCCCAAGGCCCCAAACACGGCCTGAGCATAGGAGCACCGCCAGAAGAGGTGCAAAGCAGTCTCCTCCTCAGTGATACACCAGGGGCAGTGCCGGTAGCGACCCAAGTTCCTGGCATTCAGAAAGGTCCTGAGAGGTAAACCCCCCCTGGACGGCCATCCAAGCCAGGTCCTTGTGCTTGTTTGTAAGCCTGCGCGATGAAAGGTTCCGCCAGATATGCTGGCAGGTGGCAGAGGGTAGGCCAAGGACAGACTCCATAACGTCTCTAGAGCGGATCAGTTTATACACGTTTTTTGGTTTCGAAAACAGGGATGGTCGCATTAGATATGTGCTAGATAGATGGCTGTGAACGTGCACAGCACTCGAATGGGCAATGCGTTACTTCATAACACACTGGCCACCCTGAGCTTGACATGGGTCTTGTCGGTTGCTGGTAGAGGGAGCACAAGCATGGGATTGTTCAGCTGGGTCTCATATTGCCCCTTCACTGTTTTGGATTTAAGGTGCCCATACATGTACAGATGGGCGCGCTACTGATGACCCATGTGAGCACTGACTTCACGACATGTGCGCTCACGGTCATCGATTGTATGCCAGACACAGCCACTACTGTCTCCACCAATCCCGCTCGAAGACAGGCCGGTTGAACAGGTAGCAGACATGTCCGTAAATCCTGATCGAATGCCATTCCTTTGTATGGGGACCAGGAATCGAGCATCTAAGGTGAAGCTCCTTGATTTCTGTCCAATCGACAGCCCCCCAAGTGCAGCATGGTCATCGAACGTGCACCCATCAACGTGTATGGGCACCTTAAGTCACTCCCTCCCTGCCATTCCCTCCTACACTCTGCACAAGGCCCCTGGGCTTTACCCATGAGCATCTATTTACATATGGGAGGAGATTTGAGTCTGCGTCACATAATATACTTATTGCAATGCAGAATGTTAATGTAAATACACAACTAATGCATTCTTATTGTAAAATCTGTAACTCCATAAGTTGTACAAAGAAAATTTAACACACATGTGTACACAGCACTTATGTATCCATGTGTGTTAATGGGCGTTCCCGTTCTGACAGCAATTGAAAGGATGGGTAAAGGGATTTTTTAGGCATCAAACGATAATTGAAGCAAGTATCAATGTGAACAAAAGTTCAATGAATGAAGTCCATCGTTTTTAATAAAGTCCATAATTGAAAAAGTCTCCATAAGTTGGTTAGTGTGTTAAGAGAATGGGTACTGCTAGTGCTAATTCAGATAAGATCTCTTCTTGGCAGTGGCTTTTTGGCTTGGCTAGAGGGAACAGAACACATTTCTGCCTCCTGGGGTGCAGCACTATTGCTCACAGGATAGTTGGGACAAAAAAAAAACAAGACCATAAGACGCAGGGGCATTTTCCCATTGATGGTAGTAGATAAAATAGTAGTAATAGTAGAAAAAAGTGCGTCTTATAGTCTGGAAAATGCAGTAATTTGCCGTATTTTCTGAACCATAAGACGCACTTTTTCACCCCCAAAATTGTGGGGGGGGGAGGGGTGCCTGCGTCCTATCGTCCTAATGTGCAACCACCGGTGGCCATACTTGGCTCCCTGCCAGCTCTCCCGGCAGATAGGAGATCAGCTGTGTGCAGATCTCCCATCTGCCGGGAGAGCTGAACTGTATTGGCTATATTTGCATAACCCCGCAGATATAGCCAATGCAGAGTGTGTGTGGGGAGAGCCGCACATGCAGGTAGCTTCCTCACACATGCAGCAGAGAGGAGACAGGGAGATCAGTGTGCTGATTCCCCCGTGGGGGCGTCCTTCCTTCCCTCTGTGTGAGGAAGAAGCAACGCTGAAGGGTCCTCTCTAGTGACACCATTTTTTGTGGCTGAAAAGGGGTACTGCATGAGATTTTTTCACATTCATTTAAACACATGAAATTTTTTTTTTCTGATTTCCTGCTCTAAAAAATGGGTGCGTCTTATGGTCAGGTCAGGAGCACAAAAATTATTAAGAAATCTGGTTACTCAAAGCCATTAGATATCAAGTTTCTATACTCCGATCACTGATTGGATGTCTCAGGATGCTTCCTGATGATGATGGTGTGGACCATGTTTTTCATTACAATTAAACGTATTCCTTGTATTGTATCACATTGACTCATAGCTGCGTTACTATTCCTAGATGGTTCGCTTCAAGACTTCAGAAGTGCCTTACAAAAAGAATCTGCCAGACCTAGTACGGCCCAACCAGGGGTTACCAGAAGAGCGCTGTCTGCACCCCGGCCGTCCACTGCAGGGAGAGCCATGTCCGGTATACATAGCGGAAGAGGAAGCTTAATATCGGAATTACCCGGGAATGAGGCGGCGGATGACGAAGCCAGTGACCTCACTCATGGTAACCTACACAAGAACCCAACTTACCAAAAACACTATATATTTCTGTCTCTTCACCTTCTATAGTCCTTACCTTATATTTCAACTAGCATGGGTACCTATGGCTTTATTTTATAGCTTCTATGGACAAATTAAAAAGTTTCACTTCATATCACCTCTATGTGCGTAAACACAATGCAATTACCATTTGTAAGGGGGGGATTTTCACATCCTTCGGGACCTCCTTTGCTAATCGTATTGCTTGGCGGGGATCCTTACGGAGCACATAGACTTTACCTGCTCGGCAGATGCTGTATTCAGACATACGCCGATGCAGAGGCTCAACGTGCTACACTAAATTCTGCCTTTCATCGGCAGAACGGCTCAGCACTGTGAGAACACAGCATCTTCTGGGCAGGTAAGTGAATGTTCTCAGTCGGGACTTCCTGCCTACCAATACGCTAAGCGGAGGGGGTCCAGACAGATGTAGATACCCCCCCCAAAAGCTCCTGGGCACACAATCGCTGCCCAGATATCTAGATAACAGGCTTTTTTGGGTGATCAAGAAAACAAGCCAAGGGTCCTACACAAAGGTCAGTCCGATAAAGCATGGTACAGGTGGGCAAGGCTGGAAATGTGGTTAGGGACAATCCGAGGTCAGGGCAGGCAGAGTTCAAGCAAGATCCAAAACAGTCCGGGTCAGGACAATACACCTGACCCATTTACAACAATAAACCTTTGTTCTTTCAATATGATAGGGAGAGGGGCCCCTCAGTCGGCAGCCAATTCACCCCATCCCAACTAAAATAGATACTAACATTTTTTTGGGGGGGGGGGGGACTACTCCCAAAGGGGTGGGGTGGCCTTTGTTTTCGCAACGTTACTGAGTGTGTGGCACTAAGATTCACCTCTTTAATTCATTCCTAGGGGCAATGGCGCTTTCTCTATATTTTTCTCATTTAGAAAACTCCACTATCTGACCTGAGTCAATGCAAATGAGGTACCTCGGCTTATACTTGGGTCGGCTTATACTCAAGTATATATAGTACTTAGGAAAAGTACTTAGAAAAATAAGGCCTAACGCAAATAAGACATTTTGCATATTTTTGCGCCTAAAATGAATATAAGACAGTGTCTTATTTTGGGGGAAACATGGGTACTATGGGTAGGTATTATGTACTAACAATTGCACTGGGGTTTCCCTGAAATTCATTTCATGAGGAATAATCATTTCCATGGGATGTAAGTAAGTGGGGTGAATGGAGAGGGAGATGCTACTTACAGCATCATTGGCCCCACTGATGGTGTTTCATTCATATTCTACTATATGGTGAAACTATAAGCTATACGTTTTTAATATGATAGAATAGTTTAGTATTTTGACGGTTTTCTTTGGCTTTGTCATCCTGCAGGCATCGGTAAAGTCATCTGTGGAAATCCAATAAAGGCTCTTCGAAGGCGAAAGGAAAAAATGGGGGTAAATTTAATATCGGCTGTCACACAGTGTGATCGATTTTCCAACCGATCGATTATTTTTGTCATTACCACTTTCTACCACAAGATGGCCCATGGAAAGCAAAAAATGTGCATGTAAACGTTTTTTTGTTTGATATCGATCACTTTTGGTCGTTCGTACCAGGTGGGCAGGAATCGATTTCCGTTTGATCAACAAAAACAGATCAATCGAATGGAAATATGGAACGGTGTATGGCTGCCTAAAGCCACACTGCAAGGAACCTCTGGTGGCTACCATTAGTATGGATACCTATAGAAATAAACAGAGCCGGCTTTCATGATTTCATGATTAAACAAAGCTGGCTGAGTCCATGTAACACTGAAGAGGCAATAGCCCAGTGCAGTCTGCACTGGTGTGGCACCATTCAACTACCAGAGAAGGGATGACACCAAGCTCTCCAACCAGGGTCATTTCTTTTTGGTATACTATAGAACTTGCTTTAAAGCGGTTTTAAACTAAAACTTAAAACACACATACATTGAAAAGACACATTACTTACCTGTCAGCAGCTCAGATCCTGTAAATCTGCACAAAAACAAATAAAACTTACTAACATTGTTGCATGTTGATTAAGGGCGAGTAGAAGCCATTGATTCTTCTACGGGCAGCCAGCAGCTGACACCAACCCCCCCCCCACACTCCTACACAGACAGAGACTCCTCTGCAGGGAGCTCCGTGTGGGGGATGGGGGGTCAGTCGGCTGGATCCATCTAGCTGTGGCTAAGTGAAGAGAGGCGTCACATCTGTGAGACTGAAACACGGGCTTATGGGAATTGCCAGTAACCCCTGGGCTTGTTATGTCTTGCCTAGGCGATATGTAGCACAGTGGGAGGGGCTGTCTCTAAAAAGACAACTGCAGCACAATCTTTATGTTGCCCCCCCCCCCC
>CM070041.1:43278997-43291535 GCA_036250615.1 Ptychadena robeensis | reverse complement strand
CAGCGCTGCGTAATATGCTGGCGCTATATAAATAAATGTTGATAATAATAATAATAGCAGGGATATATATACCTCCCAATCACTATTCTATCAGAGAGGACCTGGCACTACATAGCAGTGATAAATACCTTCCAATCACTATGTGTTATATCAGGCAGGACCCGGCACTACATAGTTGTTGGTAAATCTAATGAAAATTGTATGGAGTGATCTAAAGGTGTATGGGTGTATGGCTTTAACGTTTATGTTACACAGCCAAGAAATAATGCAAAAACTCCGCCCAGCCTCTGTTCATAGATACAAAGTCAGAGGTAGATGCAAACTTTGATGGTAAAATGTTTATTTGTCCAGTTCTTCCTTTAATATCTAGTCGTCTTCCCCTTTGTTTGAATTCCTTTGGACTTTAGTTCAGTTAAGCTAGCCATACACGTCTAGATTTTCTGTTCAATCAACTAAAAAAGATAAATTTTTTGGGGTCAGGGAAATCTGTGATTGATTGTATGTTTGTTAACTGTAGTAACAGATATTTGATCAACTTTTCTGTAGATAGACTGAAAGTGTAATGCATTTCAATACAACCAATTTAAATTTACCAACACGTCCAATCCTGTTTCAATCAATTTTTTTCCCAATTTTAATTGGTTTAGGTTGATCTAACCATGTGGGTTGCCATAGATTTTCAACCAATCAACCAAAAAAATTGATTGAATTGAGTTGATTGGATGAAAAATCTTGACGTGTATGGGGGGCTTTAGTTTTGGAAAACTTAAAAAAAACAAAACTTGGACATAGAACGCAGAGAGGGAGGAGGCCAGGAATGTTAATCATTCGCCCTGAGGTCATCACTAGGTGGATGATGATAAAAAAGGAAATAATAAAACTTTAACTCCTTCCTGACCTCATTAATAAAATCCCATGCGCTGTGTTGATTTATCTGTTTGTATTGTTTCCCTCGTTAAAGAACGTTCAGAGGTTCTAAGGTCCCCATACACCTTTAGATTTCTCTGTCAGATTTCCTTTAGATCTCCTTTTGTTTTACCAAAACCATGTAATATGAGGGACTTTCTAAACCATCAAGTCTACCTGCGTTCAGTCGCAGAGGACCCGGCACTACATAGTTGTTGGTAGATCTAAAGGATAGCTGACAGAGAGATCTAAATGTGTATGACCAGCTTAAGGAGGATGGCAGCCTAAAATAGTAACGCAAGAGGTGCTAAGTATTGCACTCCACTGTCCTCGCTTCCGTACTCTGCACTTTATCTGTAACCACAAACGGACTACATTTACAGCCTGACTTTTTATATAGATGACGGGCACATTAATACCCCTGATAAAGAGGGTTAAACCGTAAAACGCGTTGGGCATGTGCCAAGTCTTGTGACGTGAATATATTGGTTCAACATAATCCAACATTTGTATGTAATTCAAAATATATTAAATGTCATAGAATTTGTAATGGATTAAATGTCCTGTTTCTGTATTATATGGGAACTGTAACCTATACGCACAGTCCTCAGGTTTTTAATCAATACTTGAAACATTTGATTGTACACACATACTATTTGGCTTTAAAAATCCCTTTTCTCCCACCATTAGGATATGTCTCCACATCCATTGGCATCCCTACGCTAAGCTCAGTGCTTGGCAGGGGGTCCAGACTGAGCACATACACTTTACCTGCTCAGCGGATGCTGTGTTCTCACAGTGTTGAGCTGTTTCGCCGATGCAGGGGTTAACGTAGTGCAGTAAGCTAAAGTGTATGTGATGTGTTGGAACCCCCGCCAAGCACTGCGCTTAACGTAGGGGGCCTGACGGATCACGAAATGTAGTGGAGACATGGCCTTAGGGCTTGTGTGCACTGCTGCTTTTTCCCCACATCGGACAAATGTCTGCATATTCTTTGCGGCACGCCAGCGGTGCTGTTTTGAAGCTGTGGGCTGGCGCGGCTTTAAAGCAGCACTGCACGGTGCCGCCAGAGAGACCTCGATTGAGGATTGTGGGGTCAGGCAAACTACCTGCAAGCAGCAGGGAATCTGTTGGAATGACCGATGATTGAGGGCAGCCTTGTGACATCACCCCGCTGCACTTGATTGTGGATCAATCGAACGGGAGTCGATGTGCACCACTTTGCACATGGATTCCTGTTCGATGGGGACCCGGTGCACCCAAAGTTTCTGACAGGCAGCTGAGAGAGACTCACAGGAGGGCCCCCCCCCCCCCCGCACTCTTCCAGTAGTAGCCTTGTTAGGCTCCGCCCCTATGCTTGTGTCTCAGCTGACAGGCAGAGCTGACACAGGCAAGGGGGCAGAGCTGAGCCCAGCTGCTAGAGTCAAAGTGTGCGTGGGAGGAGGGGGGGGGGCTCTGCAGCCAATCCTGTGTGCCTCTCTCAACTCCTCCATGATCGACCAGGATTTAGGGACATGGCGATCAATCGAACGAAAAATCGATCTGTGTATGGCCACCTTTATAGTGGGAGGTTAAAATCTTGGTTTAAAAGATTAAGTAGTCATGTATTTTTCATCGAACACGTGCAGATACTGGATGATGCATACTGGGTCCCCTGGGCAATAATCTAGTGCGATTTTATGGTATAGGCTTACCGACCTGCCATTCCCAACCATCCATGAATCTCAACACAGAGACGTAACATGGCTCATTACACCTGCCGCTTCCCATACGGTATGACAGGGGTACCTCCCACATACAAGTGGCATACACTAACTTAAGTGGCAGGCGATTGTGGCTCAACAAAACAAACTGCCTTATTGGGCCCCTTCCAATTTTAAATTTACCAACCAGTTGACTGTGCCAGCATTAGATACCCTTTAAAGAATTGTGCGCCCTGTGTTTTGTGGAATACTGAGATTCTTGATGTAGAAGAGGCTCATTGCCCTTTCCCGGCCTTGCCTGGGTATGACCTACTTTGTTCATCTCCGTAGCTGCTGAACCATTTAGGTCCTCTGTACCATACCACCATTAATCTTTGCCAATCATACTCTGGTTCCTCTTTTCATGCTGGAGCTTTCAAAATCCGACTCCCATGATGTAGCTGATACTTGTAGTTGATATATTTCTGGGTAGAGGAATTCAAGTTTCGAGGATCATCTTTCTTGCGCTCACAGCACCTGATCTGCAAGTGTGAAATAAAGAATTGTTACATGGACTGCATTTTAAGTTTCTAAACGCTATGACAGAGATAGCGACGGTCACGTACAACCTGTCTGACGGGTTAAAAACAAAATAAGCTCACAATGGATTTCTTATCTCCCTTCAGATTTCCTACTCTGCTCGGTCTAGGAGAACAAGATAACCGAGAAGAGTTGTGGTGTGCGGCGTTTGTGTTAGGCTGTTACCTAGCATTGAGTGTGGCAGGAGAGCACTCCATGTCTCATCAAGTGGGTTTCCTATTCAGACTGGCACATGGTACGCCTCCTCCTATACACCGCTCCACCTGAACTTGGCAAACACTTCATCATTGTAAGTTGTGCCGGGCCTAACTGCCAACCATCCTTTGTTTCCTTAGAGAGGGTAATGGAGGAGTCAGATCTTTAAGACAATGCTGTTGTGTCATTGATTTGTTATTACAGTTATCTGGTACTATAAAGAGCTGTATTTAAGGTGGAATGGTTCTAAAAATTGCCGTTGCTTACATGGTTCTAAAAAATCTGGCATGGTTGGTGTTCTGATACTGTGCCTAAACCTTCCTGGCGGTTACATCTAGTCCAGGGGTGGGCAAACTTTCTGACTTGGCCTCAATGGGTTTTTAAAGTTGACAAACTGTACGCAGAACCTGTAAAGGTGGCCACCCAGTCCCAAGTCCTCCCAGCCTAGGTTGGAAATTTAAACCGATTACATTAAGGGCTTGTCCCCACTTTAGCGATCTCCTCCTAATATAATCGCGGCACGGAGATCGTGGCCATGTAGTTCATGGGGCTCATCCCCGCAGCTGCGTCTCACTGTGGTTTTGATCCCGGGCGGTTGCGGCCCATTGCGCCTATAGACATGAATGGACAGGTGCCATCAGGCGCAGTTCCTGTTTGCCACAATATTGTCCACAAAAATGATCGCGGCCAAGAAAAATCACTAGCAATCATTGCGCTGCGATTAGAATCACGGGAGATCGCTAAATTGGTAATTCATACATTTTCCGTACTGCTTAAAATTTTTTTTATCGCATTGCCAGGCAGTTTAAAAAGATAAAAACCTACAGATACATATGAGCGAACAATGGCCTCTAAATGGAGACCATAACAATCATCCTCCACTTACAGGGGGCACCCAAGACATCTTGACCCCAAGAAGACAGAGGGCCAGATTAAAAGGCTTAATGGGCCACGGGCCCTAGTTTGCCCACGTCTGGTCTAGGCCCTGCCGCTTGATGGCCTAGGGGATGTGAGGACTTGGAACACCTATGAGCCGCCATAACTGGCGAACGCCACGCCAGCTGCACATCCCCACTATCATTACTGACATCGGGGACATGCATCCAGGGAGAAGCAGCCGGACAGACATTGCTTGTGGATACCGCCAGCTCGTCTGGATCCAGTTAGGGTCCCCACACATGTAACGAGCTGTGGCCGATTTTGCTGCCCCAAAGCTCGGTCGGCCAGTGAACGGACATGTCCTTAAATCTCTGGCCGATGCCATTAGATTGAATGGGGACCGGCGTCCCCGTCCAAATAAATGGCTGGCACACAAAGGGTGGCCACCAATACTGTGATCAATGGAAGGCAGCGTGATAACGTCATCACGCTGCTCTCCAGCTCATCTGTCGGTACCCACTCGATACGTGTGTGGGGACCTTAAGTCACATGTGTCTGTCGTCTTCTTTCCTGACATTAATAAGCTTTTTGTAATGATTATGTTGAGAGGTCATCAAGCCTTGGTGACATTTTTGTGGGAGCAGGTACATGGTGACCAACACCCACAGTATAACTTTAGGGTGGAATGACATTGCTAGGCCTTAAACCCAAAAGATTGAGGACATCAAGTAGTGAATGACAGAACAAATGCAGAAGGTTCCACTAGCTTTTATTGGAAACCCCAGTTGGACAATTTGTACAAATTGACTGAGTAAAGGCCCCCATACACCTTACAATCTTTCCATACAATTTCTGTACAATCAACTTTTGTTCTCCCAAAACCATGTAATATGAGGACCTTTCTAAACCTTCCAATCACTATGTATTCTATCAGGGAGGACCCGGCACTACATAGCAGTGATATATACTTTCCAATCACTATGTATTTTATCAGGGTGGCCACTATACTACAGAATTGATGGTAGATCTTATGGAAATTGTATGGAACGATCTTAAGGTGTAGCTGGCTTAACATAGCGAATATGAAATGTTTTGTTAAATCATCATTGTTACTTAAAAAAAGTTTTATACAGTATCAGATCTTTGGCAAAAATAATCTATACATGGACTAGTCCCTATCACCTTGTGTGTTGCTATAAACAAATCTTCCGGTTTTACCAGATCAGACCCCTATGCGGATGTCTGTTTAGCGTACTATAGCAAAACCAGTACCCACCAGTCTTCTGAAGTCCAACACTGGTCATGACTAAGCTGGTAGTGTGTATGTATAATAAGTCTTTGCGTTTGCCATACTTGGTACCATAGAGATGAAAGCATTACAATGCTGCAAAACAGGAAATATGTAAATGTTTTTAAAAAATTGTTTTTTACATATGATAGTTTCTGCCATTTCTGTATATAGCAGATCATTGGCTCAGGTGGTTAGTCCTCTGACCATGCAGCGCTAGTGTCCTAGGTTTGAATCTTGGTCTGGGCACTATCTGCAAGGTGTTTGCATGTTCTCCCAGTGCGTGCGTGGGTTTCCTCTGGGGTACTCTGGTTTCCTCCCACATTCCAAAGACATGCTGATAGGTTAATGTCCCAAAAATATGTCCCATGTTAGTTAAGGTGGCAACGTGGTGACACAAGAATTGCCGAATGATCACCAATCAATTGTTTGGGGAATCTATGCACACTACCTTGAGGAATCAATCCCATCCAAAGTAATGTCGATCGAACAGGGATTTACCTACATGTGGGATGCCTGTTTAATCGACATTTCGTTCAAGCGGGATCTAATGCTCAAGGTGGGCAACTTTCAATTGCCACACAATCGATTGCCAAATTGGCCCGTTTATGGGTACCTTAACACATGACTAAAGCTGGACCTAGACATTTAGATTTGCGTCCGTTTTTGGCAGCGATTGACGTTGGTCGATCTGCCGCAAAATCGTCCTCAAATCTAATGCTTGAAAGCTACATTCGGCTGTATATCGCCCAGGAAATTGATCTAAGAAATTATGCACATGTTTGTAATTTCTTAAGGCCCCCATACACTGGTCCGTTTCCCATCGGATTCCGGGACGATCGATTCCGGGCGCGTGCACGCGAAACGATCGTCCCGGAATCGCGTGAAGCCCACCTTGTCCGTCCGATCATGTCCGATCGTTTGGGGGCCCAGAATTGGATCCGACAGAGAACCAACATGTTGGTCTTTCTGATCCGATTCTGCACACATCAGGGGGAGTTGCCATTTGTGGAGTAAGCGATCGGGTACGGAATCGTCCAGGAATCCGTGGGACAAGGTGGTATATAGCGATCGGACACACTTAATTGGCCGATCGATCGGACCTCCGATTCCCGCTGACATCGCCGAAATCGATCGGATAGGTGATCGATTGGCCATGGAATCCGACAATGTATGGCTAGCTTTAGGCCCATCCCATTGCTTAGACCCTAGGTGCCCAACCTGTGGCCCGGGGGCCGCATGCGATGTCTTTGGTCCTCCACATACGGCCCCCTGATAGAAAAACCTTTCTGAATGCTAAGCAAATGGCACACAATCTCTGTAGTGTGGCTTCACACAGCTCTCGAACAAACTTTATTTCAACAGAACAAAGCAAACACAGGCAACTTGCATGTCACATGACTGTGCCTCACGACACTGCCATCTATTGACATACAGTAAAACAGATATTACATTGGTATAGTTGTTGCTAATACAATACAAACCTGTATTCCAACACCCCCAAACCGAACTGTTAATGCATAGGGCATAGCAACTCACCTGTGTAGTGGTCACACACTGACCCAGCTTTCCTAATCCACTTTGGTGGCCCTACAACAGTTAAATTGGCATAGTTGATCAGGGAAACCAGGTCTACATATGAGCGCTGCACCCAGGGGCAGGAGGGGGGTGGGTGGTGTCAGGTTTTGACTGCCTGACTGGGATCTGGTCCACCACCTGCCAAGATATGTCGACAGGGAGAGGGTCTGGATCGTTGTTATGTGCGGCCCTTTACTGATCCTTCTGCACGATGTACATGTTGACGTCATCACCCACAGTCCATCTCACGAGAAATCGGACAGAAAACGAGAAGTCTATGGCCGGCATAAGACTTTGACAGATGAATGTGTTAGTTACATATACACAACTGTGGTATTGATTGCCATTGATTGTGAGCTCCTCTGAGAGACAGGTAGTGATATGACTATATATAATATGTAAAGCGCTGCGTTCTATGTCAGTGCTATATGAACCCGACATAATTGATTTTGTCGATTGCTCACACATATACACAATGATTTAATGTTAATACCTTATGCATGTTTACACACTATGGCTATAGTTCACGCATCGGCATGTACTTCACCTGAGCTCTCCGAGTGCCGATCGTTTCTACTAATTTTCCTGTCAAATTCAGATTTTTGTCAGTTGCAATGACTTCTGGGTAGTCAGAGATGGGAACTGTCCATTAGGCATATTCACATAGCATGCCAGATAAGAGTTCTCAATGATACTTGTCAATGGAAGATGGACTTTGCTTGCCCAACAAGTAGAACCAGCATCAATGAAGATGCCAATCGTAACCTCACGGTGACCTAAGTTGTTCTACAATGACAAGACAATGCCTTTAGGTTCTTTTCTTACTAATTTTGTGGCTTTCCCCAAACAATGATGTGGTATCCTTTACAGTGACAGTTGATGCTTACAATCTCTCTGGCTTCCGTAGTTTGAGAGAGAGACCAGGAACAAGCCTACGGGTTAAGCTGGCCATACACCTTTAGATCTCTCTGTCAGATATCCTTTAGATTTACTAACCACTAGGTAGTGCCAGGTCCTCTGCGATTGATCACAGGAAGACTTGATGGTTTAGAAAGTCCCTTATATTACATGGTTTAGGTAAAACAAAAGGAAATCTGACAGAAATTTAAAGGTGTATGGGGACCCTTTTGAGAGAAAAGTCCTGCCCATACTGCCAATGTATTTCAAGCACGTAGTTAGAAACATCTCAATGCCAGTGGATTAAGGCCCATACACTAAAGCTGGGTACACACATGTAGATATGTGACAGTTTGATGGGCCCTTCGAGCGCCGTGCATGCTCATGGCCATCTATCTGGCCCATATCAAATGCAGCCATCCCAGTTTTTGAAAACTGGGATAGCCTACTCGAAAACAGGGATATTAGACATGACCGTAAATCACGAGCAATGTCCGTTGCTTTGCATGGAGACCACATGTCTCTCCAGCTCCTCCGATGTCAGGCAGCAGCGTGATGACGTCCTCATGCTGCTGCAGGGAACATCGGACGGCTCTAATATCAAGACATGTGTTCCCTGCTTTAGCGAGTCGGGCCAACAGATGAGCGGTGGAGTGCAACGTGATGACATCGCTCAGAGTATAGGCGGGCACCCTTTGTGTGCCGGCCGTAAGTTTCAGCAGGGACGCTGGTCCACATTGAAACGAATAGCATCAGAGATTTACGGACATGTCTGTTATCTGGTTGACTGAGTTTTGGGGCAACAGGGATCTCCGCGAGCGCACACTCACATCAGCCACCGCTCGTTACGTGTATGAGGACCCTTAACCTGACCAAGAGCATAACAAGTGATTCCCATCATCCACACAGAGTGGTATTGCTGTTGGAAAGCATCTTCTGTTGACACAGTAGCGCCTCTCTATAGACGGATCTGAGGGAAGACAAAGGTCTTTTGTCCATCAAAGTCTAAATTTTCCGCAGAAGCTTCATCAGTATTTGCTGAGCGGAGTGCAAAGAATTGTGTCCTCGTTACTGAATATCTGGGCAAGACTTCTAAAGCCGGTTAGAGGCAAATGAGACCTGATTAATTTAGCAATTAAAGTCCAATAAGAGGAAGGAAATCTATTTTGGTATTTGGGACGTTTGCGGTTGTTTAGAGCAGATAACGCGATGTAAACACAAAGCCGGGCGCTAAGCATCCATCAAGTAAATGAATGAGCTCTGTATCGGCTACTCCCCGGCCTTCAATTAACTTCCATCAACAAGTCGGACCAAAGGCTTTGGATATGTTTACGTTGGAGATGGGAGTTCTACATTTAAATACAATATCTCTTTTAAGTCATTGTTTCTGCGTATTGTGTGTAACTGGTTGGTAATGGAATGATAGGGGTTAATGGTTCAGGAAATGGTCTCACCTAATAGCCAAAGCTGGCCATAGTCGCTTAGTTTTTCTGCTAATTTCTCGACAGATCGTCCGCGTGTGATGATGTAATCACGCATGCATGGCCGGTCGTGCAGAAAATCTGCCACACACACTTTGGCTATGGGCTATTGGGCCCGTTGGGTCGGCACCTTCTGCACTAACTGCCTTCTTTGCCAGGGATGCCGACAAACCCATTCCACATTTCCGGCATTCTGCCGATCCGCCAGCAGTAAAGTCAGCGTAGTACAGCATGTCAACTTGTGGTCGGCGAATCGGCAGGACGCCGTGGGAACAGCAGGTGCTGTGAGCAGCTAATGTGGAATGGGTTTGTTGGCATCCCAGGCAAGGAAGGCATTTAGCGCAGGGGGCGCCAACAGAGACATCACCTTAGTGTGGCTGCTTAATGTCCCCATCCAAAGTAATGAGATTGACATAAAAATTACAGACCTGTCCACAATCTGTTTGAACCCTGGGGGGATTTACAGCCCATTTTAAGATGGGCGTGTTAGGTTGATCACCACAAGCGTGCATGGGAGTCAATCTGCAGTGCAAATCTAAAGGTGGCCATACACTGGCAGATTCTCCCTCGATGGACTGACTGTAGCGTGATGAGAGCCCTCTATGTACCAGCCTTGACTTTGGATGGGGATGCCAGGTTTTTAATCAAAAGCCTCTATTAACCTACCTGGCATTTGAAGTCCTCACCGATTCTACATTTGGGTTCGCTGACTGTTTCCGGCCCGAGTCTTCAGTGACCCGGGGGGGGGGGGGGGGGGGGGGGGGGGGTTGGGGTATAGTCGCCATAGATCTGCCGCTTTTTTATTTTTTCCTGTCTGGGCCCATACAGGCTCCGACACATCTGTCAAATTTTGAAAACCATTATGGCCCACAAGGTTTACCCACCCCTGTCCTAGCCCATAGGTAAGTATTACCAGTGTTATCCATGTGCGCCGAACAGGTGCAGTGAAGCCAAACCCGAATACCTAAAATCAGCAGATGATTAATATTCCAACTAAAGACAATAAAGATCCGTGAGATCATTGTTTCTGGAGATACCATCAGTAAGTATTCATCCACACAGCGATACCTGAGATGTTCTATAGCTCTTTGTAATGTATTGGGAGGGAGAGTCCCTGAGAGAAGGTGAATGGTATTCATCTGTCTATTGTTCCCCAACGTTACTTCACTCGGGTGTCTCGCCAGGACCCATAGATGGAAACTGGTTCTCTTTATGTTGCCGATAAGGTTAAAGAAGCCGGTCCTTTGTATTGATGTTTCTATACATTTGTAGCCATTCATTCAGGCACGGTCTTACATTTAAAGAGCTGTACTATACTTTTAAATCACCCCACACCTCCTGTACCACATTTCTACCCTGGTACATAGATATACCCCTAACTGTCTTCCCCCCCCCCCCCCCCCCCCCCCCCCCCCCCCCCCCACACACACCGTATCACACTGTTACATTTGACACAAAGCCAGCTGGTGACCTGTGGATGGAGACAGCTAATCGGAGGATCAATCAGGAACAGGGAGGTCCATCTGCAGCAGAATCTACCATGCAGGAGGCTGATGCGGGGGACAGTGAGAAAGACCACCCTACATATGGGGTGAGTGCCAAACACCATCTCCTGGTACACATCTGAGGAGCTCGCTAAAAAGGTTATGTGCACCCCTGGTTATAGGACCATTCCCCTATTACTTAACCTTCCTGTTCTTTTGGTGATGGTTTACTAGACCTGAAGTAAGAAAAAATGCAAACTGACACAAAACCCCCTTTTTTTCTAGCTCAGAGGATGGCTGGGCTTACGTACGACTTGAAGTTTCACCTTCACCCAAGCAGTTTCGTATCATCCATTGTACTGGTAATGCACTAATAAAAGGAGACCGGCATTCAGCCCTGTTTACACAACTAGTGGGCACCCAACGTGTCATTAACTAGAAAAGGTTGACTTATTTTATGAGGCTTTTACAATACATTTACCTTGAAAATAACTGTCATCTTGTATATGTGCTCAAGGTCCTCTGTAGGCCTCAAATGGCTTTAAATAGAATATTACATATTTGTTTTTTGGATGGATTCCGATGCAGCTGGATGGTGAATTAATGCTAGACATACACGGCTTGATGTGCATACGATCGATTGTCCACTTTCTCGATATCGAGCCGCATCACTTCACAGCCCGTAATGCAGTGGAAACATAGCCTTAAACCCCCCATACAACTTAGGGCTTGTTTCCATTGATGCGATTCAGGGCGTCTGCAGCCGCGCGGCCGCCGCATCCATTGGAAACTTCAATATAGTTTCCACTGGTGCGGTTGTGCGCGTTCGGATGCGGTTTAGGGCGCGTTTCTGAACGCTAGCTGCAGCGTTTTGATCGCGTCGCAAAAACGCGCGACAACTGTGGCATGCGCGGCTACAACCGCGCGGCTGCAATCGCACGGGAATGCATCAATGGAAACAAAGCCTTACAATCTTGCCATAGAATTTCTGTACAATCCACTTTTCTTCTACCAAAACCATGTAATATGAGGAGCTTTCTAAACCTTCTAATCACTGTGTTCCATCAGGGAGGACCCAGCACTACATAGCAGTGATATATACCTTCCAATCACTATGTATTCTATCATGGAGGACCTGGCACTACATAGCAGTGATATATACCTTCCAATCACTATGTATTCTATCATGGAGGACCCGGCACTACATAGCAGTGATATATATCTTCCAATCACTATGTATTCTATCAGGGAGGACCCAGCACTACATAGCAGTGATATATACCTTCCAATCACTATCTATTCCCTGGGTGCCCAACCTGCGGCCCGGGGGCCGCATGCGACCCTTTGGGTGTTGTTTGGCGGCCCCCCTTGGTCCTCCACATGCGGCTCCCAAAACCTAACTGTAGCAACTCGCCTGTGAAGTGGTCACGCTGACCTGGCTTTCCTAATCAACTTTGGCGGTCCTACATCTGTACAATTGTTAATATTAATCGGGGAAACCAGGTCTACACATGAGCGCTGCATCAAGGGCCAGGAGGGGGGGGGGGG
>CM070041.1:43243690-43256552 GCA_036250615.1 Ptychadena robeensis | reverse complement strand
CCCCAACTACCCTGTTTCCCTGAAAATAAGACACTGTCTTATATGAACCGGGCTTATTTCAGGTTTTAGAAGAGGTGGCAAAACGCCTCCTGTGACATGGTAGGTCTTATTCTTGGGAAGGGCTTAGATTAGAAGCACAGGGGGGGGGGATACCAGTTGGTCTTACTTTTTGGGTAGGTCTTACTTTCGGAGGAACAGGGTAACAGGTATTTTTGAAGCCCAATGATGGTGGATGAAGCATCAGTCTTGATTGTACATTTCATTAGAACTGCATTGAAATGCAATTATTATTTCTATACATGTCAGTAAGACATTTTTTGTTCTCCACAGATCAAATCTGAAGAACTCGAGGATCTCAACAAGGACCTCAGACAGTGTAATCTCCAGCAATTCATTCAGCAGACGGGATCCACCATCACTAACGGGCCGTCCAGACCAAATGAAGAATTTCTGAATGAACAAGCGTTCTCCCAGTGGGAAGCACAGCACAGAAGTCTAGGTATAAAAGGGGAACTTGTGACCTAAATTTACCAGCTATGAGGGTATTACAAATGTTGGGGAGTGCTTCTGATTTTATTACATATCCAATATGGTCAGATCAGGGGTTGTGGAAGATTCCAGCATGATCATGTACATTAGTTGAGTCAGGGTTTCCCCAAAGGGTATCTTTTTTTTATACACCATATTATTCAGACCATAAGACGCACCCAGTTTTTACAGCAGGAGCAAGTATTTAAGTGTTTGAGCTTTAATCTCAATTTGGGAAAAAAATTCCCCTGCAATACCAACTTCAGCCACAAGATGCCCCCAGTGAACACTTGCCTTCACTGTACAGGTCACATCACTGGCTTCTTTCTGACCCATCCAGAAAAAGTGGGGCAGAGGGGGGCGCTGCGTGCTGCAGATCTCTTCCCTCTCTGGCTGCCAACGATTCTGCAGTGCATAGGTGCTGATCATGACTTTATTCTGTTTTGTGGGTGCTGCTGGTTAGTGCTCTGATCCCGCCAGTCAGTGCCACACACACAGGGGAGGCGCCTGTCTGTACTACAGCGACAGTAAGTGAATGCAGCACCGGTTGACAGTTCATGGGACCCCAAACACATATCCATTTACCACACTTTTGGGGGGGATGCTGCTTCTTATGGTCTGAAAAATACAGTATGCATCTTTGTTCACAAGAAGTTTCAGGTTACACCGATATCTACGTGTTTCGCCACTCCTAGCTCACTTCCTCAGGATAAAATCGTAAGGGTGGTCTGGTGTCAAATGTGGAGCGGTCCATTTGGAAACGGTTCTAGAGCCCTTAGCCGTAAATTGTCTGAATATATTAAGATACAGGAATCAAAAGCACCAATCCGCAGTGGTTATAGTCCAGTCCATGGTTTAATGAGTAAATATAAAGGAAGGAATAGCCGACTAGTTTCGGGGGCTCAGCACTCCTTCCTCAGAGCCTCATATATAAGAGTATGGCTGGATGGTGGTGATGGTGAAGGTTCCATCATTGATTTCTGGATTGTTTTGTAGAAATCTGAGGATTTCAGGATGATATTCGGCTTTGATACTGATGGTGGCATAGGATGAGGCAGAGACTAGAGCAGGAGCCACACTGGAGATCACAGCTGCTCTCCTCCCTTCCAGCCTGTTGGGGGGGTTGTAAGGATCAGAACAAAGCAGCAAGGATCCGCCAACCAGGTGGAGTAGTGTAGAATGAGGCAGAGACTAGTGCAAGGAGCCATGGAGGAGATCTTGGCTGCTCTCCTCTCTTTCTAGTGTTTGGGCTGGGGGGGAGGGTGTAAGGACCAGAACAAAGCAGTGGGGATCCACCAACCAGCTGGGGTGGCATAGGGTGAGGCAGAGACTAGAGCAAGGAGTGACACTGGAGATCTCAGCTGCTCTCCTCTCTTTCTAGTGTTTGGGCTGGGGTGGAGGGTGTAAAGACTAGAACAAAGCAGTGGGAATCCACCAACCAGCTGGGGTGGGCCTAGTGTGAGGCAGAGACTAGGTCAAGGAGCGACACTGGAGATCTCAGCTGCTCTCTTACCTTCGAAGGTGGGAGCCAGGGGCATATGAGCCCCAGAACAAAGCAGCGAGGATACACCAACCAGGTGCGTAACATGAGGCAGAGACTAGAGCAAGGAGCCACCAGGGCTGGATGCTGTAAGGTAGAAGAGCATCCAGGATCTCCAGTGTGGCTCCTCGCTCTACCACGTGCAACCCCACCCACCCACACACACACAGCCCGTCAGCGACAAAAGGTTGCCAACCATGTGATTTTAATTCTGAACTCTTCTTTTTGGACAGGGCCCTCTGACTCTCTGCCACGAAGCACTCCCAATCACCTGATGGGTCATCCTCGGAGTTTACAGAACTCGCTGCTGTCTGGTCGGAACCCCGAGGGTGTGTATGTGTGACTCCTCACTCAGCGCACTTCTTGCTCTCCTTGGTGGTGGGTGCTTTATGCATGTACAATCAACCTGCTTTCTCGCGTACTTGTGCGACTTGTGGTGAACGCAACGTGTCCCTGGGCCTTCGATTGGTTACAAAACATCTTCAGGCTTTCCTGATCAGGCTCAGTCATGGCGCAGCTACAACTAAAGGTAGCCATAGACGGGTCAATTTTTTTTGCAATTGGATCATTTTGCGCAAAAACAATTTGACCACCATTCAAACAATGATCGATCGTACCGCCACACAGTGTTATAGATTCACAGGCGATCAATTCTATATTTTAAAATGTAATTCCCTCTTTCTGCCACAAGAGGGCGTTTAGAAACCAATTGGTCAATTGATTTAATGGTCGATTTTTATCACTTGTTGATTGAACTAGGAGGGCAGGAATCGATTTCTGTACAATCAACTTCAAAATATCGAATTTGTGGCCAATCGAAATATCGACCAGGGCAGTTTCTCCTGCTATGTGGAATATGCATGTGCATAGGGCCCCGTGAGTCAGGGTTTAAGTTTTATGATGGTGAGGGGGGGGGGTGGTGATACCGGAGGAAAACGCTAAACTGAGGATGCGCAGAGAGTTTACATTATGGAGTGGGAGAGGACTTTGGCGGTTACACCATCGTGTGTAGTGGTTACTGCAAAGGGTATATATCTCAAGCTGTCTTCTGCGTTACCAGGAGGGGAAACTGGACACTTGCTGAAAGTGACGTTCCCCTCTGAAGTGTCTCAATAATGGAGAGTTGTCATCGAATATGGAAAGCCGTTCCTCTACGTGGTCTTCAGAAGACGATCAGACGAGGTGCAGCCATGATAACGCACATTGACGCTGCTCTTTGAATGCCACTGTGCGTGTGACAGCGGCTAACCAGCTTCTTGGATGACGCCAAGAATCAGAGTTAGGAGCCAATTATACAGGACAAGGATTTCCTACAAGAACAGACATCACTGAGTATGCCAAGATACAACCATGATGTTTGATGGGTTTCCACTCTGTTTAAAAAGTTTATCACGTCCACCCACAGGCAAGACTCTCTTGTTATTCAAGTTCAAACACAGGGCGTGCACATATGAGGAGGAGCTCACAACAAAAAGTTGATACCAGGAGAGGAGTGTCTCTGATCAGCTTCCTGCTTCTGCTGCAAGAGGGACCCCCCCCCCCTCCCTGTCCTGATTGAGCTCGATTAGCGTCTCCATCCACAGTCCCAGCTGGCTTTGGGTCACATGTAACCCGCACAGTACAACACGTTTGTACCCCCAGATCTTCATACCTCCAGTAGACAACCATGAATGTGTAAATAAGAGTTTCGAGACCGAAATTCCCTGTATAAGAGTTATAGCCAGGGGTGCACATAAATTTTTAGCGAGCTCATACATTGCGTACCAGAAGGTGGGTTGGTACTCACCCCATATGTAGGGTGGTCTTCTCACTGTCCCCCGCATCAGCTCCTGCATGGTAGATTATGCTGCAATGGCCTCCCTGTTCCTGATTGAGCCTCCGATTAGCTGTCCCATCTACAGGTCACCAGCTACACACATTGAAACCCCAGATCTCATACTGCAAGTAGTACAGCCCGACATTTTATGGCTTAGTTAACCCTGATACACCTGCCAGTCAAAAATTGTCATACTTTCATAATCATTTCCAGCTGTCACACAGGCTTTCTCTTGTCAGGTTTTACCCTTACATATCCTTACTTGGACTTTATCCCCAAGATCTAACAACTTAGAAAAGGGGGGGGGTCCCCAATCTTTTTTTTTTTGGAATAATAATTTATTATTATGTAGAGTCACGTTCACACCCCTAACTGAACTTTTCATATTTTTTAATGGCTTCGTAGGTTATTCAAGTGACATTAAATTGGTACAGTTTAACCTCCCTAGCATTTGTAAAGCTCTGGATTTCTGTACCAAAAGGGGCACTATAGAGTCAATGGAATTTTATGTTGTAGCCTGTAACTTCCCAAAATCTGTCAGTAAAGGGTCTTATTGACATCCTGAATATATAATGTTGAACACACAATTATGTAAAAAAAAAAAATTATTTACCAAAATAAATAAAAGGTATCATTGAATAAAATGCTAAAAGAATACTTTGTTATGATAGATTTAAAAATAGTTAATGAAATTGAAAAGTTGTTTGTTTGTGAAATGGTATTGGATGTGGTTATCACGGTATCCACTGTTGTCCTGCAGCAGCCTCCTCGTCAGCTCGGAGCCACCACAGACAGCACAGAATGGTTAAGTTTGCGCTGCGGGGCCCTCCAATCTCGGCCCCATCTTGTTCAGTGTGCGTTACAACAGGATAGAGCCGGGACAAGTGGTGCCGCTTAGGACACCAGGGGGGTTAAAAACTTAAGCTAAAGCATGCTGGTAATCTAAAAAAATGTACTTTACAGTTTATGTAACATGATAAAGGGAAGTTTGCTCACGCCTGTGCTAGAGGAAGGGATTCATGGACTCTCCCCCCTTAGCAGACTTTATCTAGGGTCCGCTCTGCCCCTACAGTGATGCGGTGCGACTGCCAACAAGCAGCCTCGGGTAGGTGACCTCTACCTACCCCAGTCCTTGCCACTGAATGCATCCCCCCACCGCCAATCAAGCATCCCCAGATTGCTTTCACCTGTGAGTTAAGTGTTGTTTTTTTTTTTTAAACCGCTGCTCTGCCCTATTTATCCGCACTTCAAGATTGATAATAAAGGGACAGGCAAGTGATGGGACCACTTTGAAGGTTAAAGCATCGAATGATGCCACAATAAATACTGTATTTTTTGGTCTTAAGACGCACCCCAAAAATCGGGAAAGTTATGGTCGAATGTGCAGCCCCCTGCGGCCAGCCTTGGCTTCCCGCCAGCTCTCCCAGCAAGAGATTTATCAGGGAGATGTTCAGATGAGAGAAGCCGGCCGGTTGTGGGATCTACTTATCTGAATACATCTAAAAGAATTCTGCTGAAAACTACAGAATGAGATACACGGCTGAAAAAAATAACGGGACACATAAATCGAGCTGATCCTAGACCGACATGTAAGAAATATTCTTATGAAATACGTTCTGACATGTAGGTGAATGTGTGATGGAAACACATGTATTGCCCCATGGAGGTCTGGGTAGAGTTTACACTCCAACGTCCAATTAAAGATGGAAAAAACACTCCAGGTTGATCCAACTTTGATGTAATGTCCTTACACAAGTCACAATGAGGCTCAGTAGGGTGTGTGTGTGGCTTCCTATTGCTTGTATGACCTATCTACAGCAGCCTCTGGGGCATGCTCCTTATGAGTGGCGGATGGTTCCTGAGGGATCTCCCACAACTGGACTAAGCAAATCCGCCAACTACCCAGACAGTCTGTGGTGCACGTGGCCCAGTGATGGATGGAGGAGATGTGACAGTTATTGAGGGTTTTGGGAAGGGAAGGCCAGTCCCATCGCATCAATAGCTTCGTTCTTGCAGGAACTCACACCCTCCAGGCCAAATGTGGGCTAGCATTGCCTTGTATTAGGGAGGAATCCAGGGTCAATATCTACAGTGTATGGGCACCTGACCCAAAAGGCCAGCTGGTGACCCCTGTGGTTTTGGGAGACAGATAATATGAGGCTCAATAGGAACAGGGAGGTCTATCTGCAGAGAAGAATCTACAATGCTGGAGGATGACGCAGAGGAACAGTGAGGGAAAAACCGTGAGATTGAAACCATACAAATTGAGTACTACACACCATTCTCCTGGAAGTACTCATAGGAGGAGTCTCAATAACAAAGTTATGTGCACCCCTGCCTCTGTGTCTTCATAGGCCAACTGTCCATTCATAGATATTGACACTATGAGGCGATTCTTCTCCAATTGTTTTGCATTAGTTTGTGGGTAGATGGAAATAACGTCAGATCTATATCGATCTGTCACCAGGTCCAAATGTATATTCAAATTGGACACACGGGTTTTTAAAACCCATGATATAGTTCTACAGCTCTGTTTACATTAAGTTGGGGGACCCTGTGGCGCCATTTTGTTTTTAAATGTTAAACTCCGTTAAGACTCCCCACGTTAAGCGTAGGGGTCCTGATGAAGCAGTAAATACCTGCCCGAGTATCGCTGTCACATGGAGTCCGCAAATGCAGGGGCTACGTAGTGCAGACAATTAACCCTGCATCGGCGGATGTTGTAACCGAGGAAGCGCCATGCGGTAATGGTATCTGCTCTTCGGGACCCCTATCTTATTAAGCAATGTGCTTTAATTCTAGGGGGTCTCGGACGGAGACACCAACGCAATGGAGGACAATAGCCTTAAGGCTCCATATGTGTTCTCAAGCCTTGTTGTGTTTCATATGGACCGGGGGTATAAACTGTTATTTTCCCCAGGGGCTGTGCCGCATCAAACATGACTGATGGATCGTTTATTATTGGGAGCTCTGACAGGCTGTGGCGACCGCCCTTGTCATGGCCCCATGCGGTCACTGCGGCGGCTCGTGCAATGTGCCTTAATGCGGTGTTGCAGCTAAGCCGAAAGCTAGCCATTTACCACAGGTAAAATTCCCGAGCAACGACCCTTGATCATAACGTGTGACGTCGCGGGTAACAAACAGAAATCAATGTGCGCATTCAATTCACATTCAATGGGGACCCATTCTCCCAGCTTGTAGAGGGTGAATCAGAACAACGGATACAGCGGGGAAGAAATCCATACTCTCATCACAGCAGCAGCTTCGGAGTGAGAAGTGCTGGCTTCCGCCCCCCTCGCCTGCCAGTTGAGCAGGAAGGAGGCTGGAGCAGGCTGTTGTATACTTCAGTTGAAGACTCACGTATCCATGCAAAAGTAAGATAATGGAGATTGAATAGGGTGTTCCAACATGTTAGAAACCTGTTCAGTCAAGTTCATGAGTGGGCTTATGGATCCCGTTCAAAAGGAAAAGCACACACAGGTAGGACGCAAGCAGCATTAGAGTCATGACGCACCATGAGCGTGCATGGTGCTCGATTGTACTCAAATCCCCCAGTTCTTTCTCTTTTACAGATCAACCGTTGGTACCTAGCCACCAGATTGATTGCATGACCCTTTATTTATAGTAAGTAGCAGAAAAGAAACAAAATGACCATCCTCTAATACTTAGGGCACAAGCTGAAAACTAACACCTCTCTGCTGCTGAGGTAGTAGTGTCCTCTCCCACAATTCGAGATTATTAGCCCTTTGTAAAGGAGGACGCAATAAGACCCACCATAGACGTAAGCTGCCCATACATGGGGCAGATTTCTCCCTCGATAGACGAGGGACAGACATCATCACGCTGCAGCCGGCCCCCCAGATAAGGCAGGCACAAATTTGTGTTATGCCCCGGACATCTAATTTGGATGGGGCAGCGGAAAATAGGGAACATGTCCATCTCTTTTTCGACCTTTTGCAGACTGGATCGGCAGCTAATGGCCTGTTTTGTGGGAAACTGCCAATCGGTTTGAGGTCAAGGTCGATAGAGTGGACCGGCATGCATGCTTGCTGCCACCAGTCAGAGGGTATGGAGACCCCATTAAAACATGGATGGGGGTGTTGTGGGGGTTGGAGGTTTCAGGTGTGATGAGGTGTCAGACAAGCACAGCTCTGTAAAGGAATGGGCCACCCTTGCTGGGGGTTAGGTGAGCAGCAAGGCTATTATTAACCCCTGGACTGGAACCATAATAAACAGTTACAAAGGCTTTTACTTAATAGGTTTATTTGGAGATCTGTGGAGTTGAAAGCTGCGCAGAATCCCGAGTCGGAAGTCATTTAGTCATAGAATACGGGTATTCACATATAAAAACCGCTACCGTCATTGGTTTGACAAGAACATTGCCCCCAGCCCGCGTCTTGCGCACCAGACGTATATATAAACAGTCGTTTTATGAGACAAAATAGGATAATTAGAAGGAAAACTCCGTCGGAGACAAAGGAGAGAGAGCAGGAGGCGGGACAGGACAGGTCCCGACGGGCAGGGGGGAAAGCAGGGCAGATAAAAAAGTTTGGGTTGTATGGGTAGCGGTTGAGTCATGGTTTTTATGTCCACGGACGTTTATGCGACGACGGCAGACAGGAGAAATGCAACGAAAAGAGACAAACGGCAGAGATAGCTGAGAACGACTTACAATGTTGTATTTACATATACATGGCTACAGGTGTAGCTCCTTGAGGACCAGAGTCCAGTCATTTGTATGACTATAGGTTGGGAAATTAGATTGTCAGCTCCTCTGAGAGGGACAAGTCAGTGGGTTAGACTATGGTGGTGGTGGGGACATTGATGTAGATCCTCGAGGGACAGGGACAGTCCAGTCGTGGTATTGAATATGGTTTTGAGGACATTAATTGTCAGCATCCTCTGAGGACAGTCAGTGATATGACTACTATGTAGGGAATTAGATTGTCAGCTACTCTGAGGGACAGTCACAGTGACAGTAAGTAGTAGGATGACTATGGTGGGGACAATTAAGGATTGTTCAGCTCCCTCTTGAAGGAAAGTTAGTTGATATGACTTATTGTAGGGACAGTGTCAGTCCTCGAGGACGTTAGTGATTATGACATGGTAGGGAATAGTGTCGTTTCATATCACTAATGTCCTCAGAGGAGAGCTGGACACTGTCCATACCATAGTCATATCACTGACTTGTCCTCAAAGTGAAGCTGAACAATCTAATTGTTACCCAAATAGTCATATAAAAACTGTCATCAGAGGCGCTGACACTTTTTGTCCCCAACCCATTGTCATATATGACCTGTCCTCAGAGGACGCTGACCAATCTATTGTCCCCACCATTAGTCATACCAGCTGACTTGTACTCAGAGGAGCTGACACTGTCCCTACCATAGTCATACAATGACTGTAATCAAAAGAGTGACAATCTTCTAAGGTCCCACCATAGTCATCTAACCAACTGTCCTAAGAGGAAGCTGCAACTGTCCCCACCATGGTCAGTACACTGACTGTCATCAGAGGAGCTGACAATTCTAATGTCCCCACCATATCATAACCAATGACTGTCCATCAGAGGAAGCCGACACTGTCCCTACCATAGTCATGTCACTGAATGTCATCAGAGGAGCTGACAATCAATGTCCCCCACCAATAGTCATATTCACTGACGTCTAAGAGGAGATACACTGTCCCACACCATAGTCCATATCACTGAAGGTACTCAGAGGAGGCTGACCAATGTTCCTTTCACCATATCCTATCACTGACTGTCCTAGAGGAGCTGCACTGTACCCACATAGTCATATCACCAATCTGTCCTCAGAGGACTGACACTGTCCCCACCATTAGTCATATCACTGACTGTCTCGAGGAGCTGACACTGTCCCCACCATAGTCATAATCACGGACTGTCCTCAGAGGAGCTGACACTGTTCCTCACCATGTCATATCACTGACTGTCCTCATAGGAGTGACAATCTAATGTCCAGACCATAGTCATATCATGTCCTCAGAGGAGCTATTGGTAGGGACATTAGATTGTCCAAAGGCTCCCTCTGAGGACAGTCAGTGATATGACTATGGTAGACAGTGCAGATCTCTGGGACAGTTAGTGATATGACTATGGTGGGGACAGGTTGTAAGCTACATCGAGGACCGTCAGTGGTATGACCTATGGTGGGGGACAGTGTTCAGCCCTTGAGGACAGTCAAGTTGATATGATATGGTGGGGACAGTGTCAGCTCCTCTGAGGACAGTTGGTGATAGTTTTTGGGACTATGGTGGGGACAGTGTCAGCTCCTCTGAGGACAGTGGTGAATGACTATGGTGGGGACAGTTGTCAGCTCCTCTGTTAGGACATTGGTGATAGGGACTATGGTGGGGACAGTGTCCGCTCCTTGAGGCACAGTCAGTGATATGACATGGTGGGGGACAGTGGTCAGCGCCTCTGAGGACGTTTGGTGATATGACTATGGTGGGGACAGGTCCGCTCCTCTTTCAGGACAGTTCAGTGATAGGACTATGGTGAGGACAGTGTCAGCTCTCTGAGGCCAGTCAGTGATAATGATATGGTGGGGACGTTGTCAGTCCTCTCAGGACAGTCAGTGATAGGACTATGGTGAGGACAGTGTCAGCTCCTCTGAGACAGGCAGTGATTCTGACTATGGTTGGGGGAACAGTGTCAGCTTCCTCTGAGGACAGTCCCAGTGAGATGACTATGGTGGGGACAGCTGTCAGCTACTCTGAGGACAGTTGGTGATATGGGACTATGGTGGGGGGACAGTTTTCAGCTCCTATCAGGACAGTCAGTGTGATAGTGATAGGACTATGGGAGCGACAGTGTCAGCTCCGCTCAGGACACAAAAAAGGAAGGTTCCACAAAAAGAGCTGACAAGTGCATGTCTTCACCTAGTCATTTTTGACCCGACAATACACGGGGTACTTGATACCTATTTTCAGGTACCGTAGGGTCTATTATCTTTCCTAGAATTATGTCTGTAGTAAAGGGGTGCAGTGTTCACAATAAGTTTATTACAATATAAGAATGGCCACAAGTGTCCACTGCTGCCTAAGCTTTCTCCAAAGCTCAGCTGGGGCTTCAGGACTTTTTTACGTTGTTACTTATTATGGGATGGGGGGCGCATTCACCCGCGCTGAACACGTGTGTTCCTAATACAGGACTGCGCGCACTTTCTAAAAAGCGGAAATACAGAAGCTTTTGTCTGGGTAGGTCTTATTTCATGGGAAGGGCTTATATTAAGAAGCACAGGGGGAATGCAGCTAGGTCTTAACTCCTGGCCGGTTCACTGAGGTGCAGATTTCTGTACCACAAAAGTGAGTAACAAGTGTTTTGCCTTCGCCCCCTCGAGCGTCACCGGTGAAGCACGATGGAGGCGGGAAGGCTTGTGTGCCTGCAGCTTTGTAGAAAATGCTGGCAGGCACACAGGAGCCAGCGGTTGACGTGATTCCGGCAGGCGCGCAGTTGATTTTACGATAAGGACTGAGCAAGTATTGCGTCAGGTGGCGCGTCTTTTGCAACTTGATCACCAAGCGATTACCCCGAAGCGGCATGGTGATCATTCGCAAAATCAGAATTTAAAGCGCTATGGCGGGCTTAGAGGTACAGAAAAAAAAAAAAAAATTGTGGGAAAAAATTTATTTATTTTTTTTTAAGTTTACACTTGTTTCTTTGATTGGATTGGATAAAACATTTATCCAATCCAATCAAAAAATAAAAATAAAAAAAAAAAATGAAAAAAAAAAAATGACAAAAAAAAAATCTAAGAAAAAAAAAAATAGTGCTGTACATTTAAATCTCCCGCCGCCGGATATGGACGTCACCGGCAGAGGAGACTGTTCACGGAGGATAGCCGGAGACCGGCATTTCCGGACCGGCTGTGTGCAGCCGGACACAGATCCCACTATACAGGGAACGCTCAGCCGAGCGTTTCTGACTAGAGGGAATCAACTTGGCTGATTATAGAAAGGACATTTCTATAATCCCGCTCAAAAGGTAAAAAAAAAAAGATTTAAAAAAAAAAGACCGGCGACCGGGTCCCGCCCTCCGTGACGTCACCGTCACTCCGGACCCGAAGAAGCGGAGAAGATGAGACGAAAGAGAGAAAAGAAGAAGCAAGATGGCGGCGGCGGCGGAGAAGGTGAGCTCCACGATGTGCCCGAACCCATTCGGGCGTATCGATAGTTGCAGTTCAGTTTGCCGAACTGGTTCGGGGCATATCGCTAGGGAGGTACTTACGGGGCCGGCCGTATTTTTCGGGAAACACGGCCCTGGCTGAAGTGTTTTTTTACAGCTTACAAAACAACAGTTCTTATTAAGGTTTGACATGGATGGTGACATTAAGAAATATCCCAATAAATCATTTGACTGAATTTGCAGAGCAAAAGCAATTATTTGAAAGATGCAAGTAATGGTAAATGAAATCTAGAAAAGGAAGAGCGAAATCGCAGCAGCCAGGATCGTGATGAAAAGACAAACCATGTCATGATCCACTGTCTTTGCCAAGAATCCCCATTATGCATTGGGACCACTGGTCTGTGATGGGAAAAAAAAAACAATCCTTGATCACTCATGGTTTTTCTGGAGTTGCTGTGACATATCAAAGAAGATTAGAGAGTAGGGTAGCCATACACAGGTCGATATACAGGCAATGTCTGAGCCTGGGTGGGGGCGCGCAAGAACGTTTTTGCCTAGGGCCCCTGTCGAGCGGGAGGGATCCCAACTAACTCACTTTGGTGGGGTGTGGTGGGTGGCGGATGCTAGTGGTGAAATGGTCAACCGGGGGAGTAAGTGTGCTACTTGAGAACCCCAACACACGCATCTCCACCCTCCACACCACCCAAGGCAGCTGCCACAGTCGTGCCGGGGAGAGGGAGCGAGGGAGCCGTGATAGTGAAGACTAGGTCAACAGGGGGGGGGGGGGGGGTGATGGAGGTGGTGATTGCAGTGGGAGGGTTGCTTATTG
>CM070041.1:43223405-43235234 GCA_036250615.1 Ptychadena robeensis | reverse complement strand
GGGGGGGGGGGGGGGGGGCGGGGTGGGTGTGTGTGTGTGTGTAAACCAATTACATATAAAATGTCACTTACCTGACAGCATAGCACTCCACTATCCTAAACAGACTTACTTACCTGCCGTTTCCTGGAATCGAGAGAGAGATTCCATGTTTATTAGATTGTAAGCCCGTCCGGGCAGGGTCCTCTACTCCTCCTGTGTCATTACCTGTACCTGTGTGTTATACTGTGTTGTATCTCCACTCTAATGTATTGTACAGCGCTGCGTAATATAAAATAATAAATAAATGATAAAAATTATGTTTATCTGCCAGGCTTCATTCACTGCAATACAGTGAGTGGCCACCTGGGGGAGTTTATACTGGTTTAGTACATAGAAAACGTCTGTGTGTATTCTTCCATAGAGAGGGTGATCAGCCAGGCTTTCTGGGATTTAAAGCAGACCTACCACTGCCCCAAAACAAAAATTCTGACAGCAGGGGGCGATATTTCTGAGATCACCCCTCCCACTGTGTGCAGTAGCGCCGAGGCGCTACATCATACAGCTGAAAGAGCACATGAGACATCTATCCCAAGTGCCCCTGGGCTGTACGATATTCGGTTCGCCAGTACTTAAGATGCTGCCTCTAGGAAGTGAGGTTTTTTCTTTCTGTAGTAGTTTTCACTAAAGTTAACTGCTGACAGGTGAGTGATATGTCTAATAATGTATGTGGGTTTTTTTCAGTTAACAACCGCTTTAATTCAGTGCAATATCGTAAGTGGCCACTGGGGGCGTTTATAATGGTTTTCAATGGAGAGCTGGGATCCGGTACTTTCCCGTATGTCACTGCTCTCTCAGATGTCGGCTTTTCCACCCTGCTGCTGTGTCAGAGACACGGAGAGTGGAGGGGCTGTGAGGGACATTCTTAATTTACACATTACAGGTCATTTTATTTATTAGGGGGGGGGGGGGGGGGGTTGCATTCTGCTCTATGCTTGGCATTCGTGTTAATCCTGCACACTTTAATTTGCAGTTTCCATAACTTTCCTTTTGCTTTACCAAAACCATGTAATATGAGCGACTTTCTAAACCAACAAGTCTACCTGTGTTCAATCGCAGAGGACCCGGCACTACATAGTTGTTGGTAGATCTAAAGGTGTATGGCCAGCTTTAGGCTATGTCCCCACGTCACTGATCTCCCATGAATCTTACCGCACTGTGGTGATCGTTAGCGATTTTTCTGGCAAGTGCTTGGGAGTGATCGCCGCATTTACAGCCACGATTATGATCGCGCCCATAGAGAATGAATGGGGGTGCGCTCAAGAATCGTGTCTCAATTTTTTTTAACACGTACTATCATGTCTATAGCTAGCCATACATGTGCCGATTCCATGGACGATCGATCACCCATCCGATCGATTCCGGCGATGCCGCAGGGAATCGGATGTCCGATCGATCGCCCAATTAAGCCTGTCCCTACCACCTTGGGCCACCGATTCCTGGACGATTCCGTGCCTGATCGATCACTTCACAAATGGAAACTCCCCCTGATGTGTGCTGAATCGTATCAGAAAGACCAACATGTTGGTTCTCTGTCCGATCCGATTCAGGGGGCCATGTCGATCGGGCAGGGTTGATCGGGCAAGGTGGGCTGCACTCAATTCTTAGCCGATCGATCGGCGTGCACGCGCCCGGTAATCGATCGGCCAGGAATCGTGTGGGAATCGAACTCGTGTATGGCCACCTTATGGGCATGATCAGCGCAATGGGCCACATTTCAGAACGCGGGCGATTGCAGCTGTGGGGGAAGAGCCCATTCAAACGCATGGGCGCGATCACCAAAGTGGGGATAAGCCCATAGTCGTACTTTTGCGGAGTAAGGGCTTGTCCCCACTTTGGCGATCTCCCACGATTTTAATCCCGGCGTGGTGATCACACGCATGCATTTAAAATGAGCTCCTCCCCATAGGACTCTGCTCATGGGCTGTGGCTGTCGAAGTAAGGCTATGTCCCCACTAGCGATCTCCCGTGATTGTAATCGTGGGTCGGTGATCGCTAGTGATTTTTATGGCGAGCGATTATGATCGCACCTGATCGCCCCCATAGAGAATGAATTCAAAACGCATTCAAAAATCGATTTTTAAATGTGTCCATTTATGTCTATGGACGCAATCAGGGGCGATCGGCCATTACCGTCCATGATCAAGAACGCAGTGAGCTGCATTTTAGATCGCGGGCCGCTCCCGTTCAAGGCCCAACACTGCTGTGGGGAAGAGCCCATTGAAATGCATGGGCACGATGGTCGCACCGTGAATAAAATCGCAGACGATCGCCAAAGTGGGGACAAGCCGTTAGGGGTTTAGGCCCCACCATTATAAAAATGTATAAATCGCCTCCTTAGAGGATGAATGGACGTGATTTTAGATCGCCTCCATGCGGGATCGCAAATCGCCTCCAATCATGTCTATGGGCTCGATCAGAAGAAAACTTCATTTGCTGGCAGCCCTAATCGCAACCGCAAGCGATCCTATAAAATGGGGACAAGCCCATTGAAACGAGTGTAGGTGATTGGCTGGAGATTCTGCTAGCAATTGAAAATCGCGAGCGCAGAAGTGATAACATAGCCTTAGACATAAACAGCAGCTATTTCCACATCAGGTTTACCAAAACCTCACAGCTGCGGTTTGTCAGGGGTGCCTTGGCTTATAGCTGATGGCACTTCCAAATCATGGTATCTACAGACTGTAGACCACTCTTCCTTGAAAGGAAGAGCTACCCTAAAGACCTAGCTACATTTCCAAGATTTTGGCGAGTTTACTCGGGCTAAACGCCAAGGAAGCGAAAGCATCCTGCGTCTACTGTGCTGCGTTTAGCCAACGTAAAAACAATGGGTGTGAAAACAAAACGCTGGCGTGTATTGCACAACTAAGACACGCCCATTCATTTTCAACAGACACATCCCACGCCATACATGCGTGGCGTGGGCTAGCACTTGTGGGCTCCTTACCTCATAGGAGAGTACTAACAGTGTCTTCTAAGCGTGGAACGCCAGAAAAAAAGACGCAGTGGTGAAATGCTGTTAGCGCTGCGGATCTCCATCCACTTCCTGTCTCCATGTGCTCAATCAATTGGGTGTAATTGGACGCATCACTGGGACGCAACTTTAGATTTTCAATAGACAAATCGCACACTATACATGCAATGCGGTGGGTCACAGGAATAGCAGTATGGTTAAAGCTAGAGGGTGCCATTCTCCACAGGTAAGTATTTACAGCGCCTTAGGCAGGAAAAAAAGGCGCAATAGTGACAGCCCTTAGTGCTTCTGATCTCCATCCAGAAAAACAATGACACGCCGGACAAAATTTGTGTTTTCATGGGGTAATGGCGACAATATTAGCGCATACCAGGGGGGTGGTGTCCTGTCGAAAAAAGGGCTTGTTCCCACTTACATGATCAGCCATGGCGAGGACACAATTTTAATCGCGCGGGTGATGGCTTCCATTTAGTTGAATGGGCCTGTCCCTACTTTAATTAAAGGCCGCGATCGGGCGCGGACATTGCCCGAAACACCGGTCAGTGCGTTTTTGATTGCAGGCCGCTCGTGGCCATAAACATGAATGGCCGTGGTTAAAAATCATGTGTCATTTTAACCCGGCCCATTCACTCTTTACGGGCACGATCATGCTGGGTGGGGCAAGATGTCCTGTCCCATGTCCCCACTTCCTGCGTGCAAGTGCCAGTGATCTCTGTGCCGCTATTTGCTGGAACCCTGTGACCTCCCGCGGTCTCCACGCCGCAATTAGAATGGTGGCTCATCACATAAGTGGCAACAAGCCCTTCGCCTCCCCTGGCCGCCGGATCTAATTCATACAATGACTTTTCTCGGCAAGGGGGAGCAGTTCCCTCCTCTACATAGCAGGGGACTTGTTAAGATGAGACCACCCCCTCCCAGTGTCACTGACAGTTCATTATATCCGGTTTCCCCAAAAGTAAGACCTAGCTGCTATCCCCCGCCCCGTGCTTCTAATATAAGCCCTTCCCCGAAAATAAGTCCTACCATGTCCCAGAGACAGCTTCCATATTTATGGAAGACATGACAGTGATCTCGACAGGTCCATAACAGCATGAACTGTCAGTGCAGTTCATTCTGCTATGGACGGGTTGACAACAGCTTCTATTTACCGCAAGGGAGTAAACAAGAAAGAAAAGGAACACTGGGCAGGGTGATCTCGACATGTCCCCTGTCCATAGCAAAAGGAACTGCATTGATCGTTATTTACATTATGGACGGGGGGGGGGGGGTTATTTTGACATGTCCCGTGTCCATAGTATAATTGACCATCAATGCAATTCCTTCTGCTATGGACAGGGGACATGTCAAAATCACCCCCCTCCCCATGTCACTTCTCTTTCTCGTCTGCTCTCTTGCAGTAAATACAAGCTGGGGGAGGGGGTTATCTGGACGGGTACCTCCCTACTCAGGACTCCACCGCCTAGATCACTGCATCTGCACATGCGCAGTACCAGGGAGGCCTCAGCTCGATGGGGAGGCACATCTCCCTAGAACACCGGCTGTCATTCCCTGACCAGGTGATCTCAGAGCTGCAGCTTTAAAGAAAAGTTTGAGAGGAACTTTAATATAAACTTTTAAAATCTCTGATCGTTCGTGATCGGCTGTAATTTGAAGTCGCCCTTTGAATCTTTGCTGTCGTAGAAGTCTGTCAGAGGCGATGTCGTAGATGTCCAGCATTCCTCTGCAGAGAGCTTGACGCACAGCCAGGCATCCTATAGATTCATTATAGACATGTCAGGAATCCGTTCCAGCCCCTGCCTATGTTTAACCCCCTGAAGCCTCCCGCTCAACGGAGACGGCGTGCAGGAGCTTCTCGGGATTCCTAGAAGGCAAAAAATCTACAGATTCCAGGAAACCGCCGACAGCTCCCAACCGTGGACACTGGGATACAAAGACTTTACCTAGAGGACATCATTTTGCACGTGTCACATGACCATGACACCTTCACCTTGTGTTATCGCTTTGTGAATTGATCGATCAAGACCACATTTTAATAGTCAGCCTATAGAAGTCCTTCAAAATCGCACGATATCAACAATTTACTGGTGGCGAACGGGCACGGGGGCAGAGATTTCGTAATTAGAGAATGTGAATATTATATGAGCGCATAAATTAAGATACATTTAAATAAATTACAGAAATTAATATATATATATTTTTTTATGAACACACATGGAGATTAAAGATATATAATGCATGGGCACATTTAACCGATAGATAGATAGAATATATATATTACAGCACTATTCTGACATGACAACTTGTCACCGTGCAATCACTGACCTGCCTCTCCCATCATCTCCCCCTGTCCACCGCTGCGATCCTCATCACACACAAGTACAGCAAAATTGAAGCTGAAAGTTTCCTCTGCTGTGGCTGCATCAAGGAGCCTGTAACTTGCCGCTGGAGCAGCCCTGCCCACACCACCTGCCACCCGCATCAGCTTCATCCGCCCTTCTCAGTCTCGAGAGGCTCAGCCTATCGGGCATCAGCATTCCAACTCTGCAGCCCGCCTTCTCTCAAATGGTAACCAATCCTTGTCGCCGGGGGCGTACCGCATCCATCGAAGCTACGCCCAATGCTATGGGCGGGGTGCGGCGCGTTCATTTCTGCACGTCTTACTTTGAGGAGTGTACCATTCGTCACCCCACCCACAGGTGGAACCTGATTAATCTCGGTGGGCGCCAAAAGAATCCTTGGCCCCCCCGAAATATAGTCGCTCGGCGGCGGTCCATGAAGAGTTTATGAATAAATACGCCCAGTGATTTTTATTCTATGGCTTTCCCGTGTGACATGTCGGTGATATTGGTGTCAGACCCCCTCCATGGCCCGAGTGGGAGTTTCCAAGAATGTTTTGCCATGAGGACTGTGTCAGTGTGCACGTACCCCGGGAGCTGGCTGATGTTGGTGGGCGTGGCCGTGTCGGGAGGGGTGTGGCTTGTGACCGCGGGAAACTGGAAAGGAATGAATGGGATGACAGGTGGGGTGTTCATCGTCAAAACTTTAATGACATAAGTCCATCCAGCTGAGATGGAGACCTACTGCTACCTACCTACCTACGCCTTGATAAAAAAAATTGTCAGAACATTGTCCCTCCATTATAATACATTTTTTTAAAATATTGAGCTGAACCCATTTGCAGATGCTTAAGAGGCTTTGCACAGCTAAAATCCATAATGTATTTTTAATATATTCAATGGGATAAAAAAAATAGATGATGCATAACTCCCCCTTAAATTCACAATCAGACCCCTTTTAGGCATATGGTCTGGCATATACCTGGGGGCGACAAACTACCCCCTCCCCCCATACACACACATACATACCATGCTTCTTTTAGGTATAGAGTCTAGCCCTCCAGGCAATTCCAGTCCCTGGAAGCAGACCTGCCCCTAAAGGGAAGGGGGACAACAGGCATGCGCCCCTATAAGCCAAGCCATGGGGGCCTTTTACACACTAGGTGATCTTGTGCTGTGGGGGGTATGTGTGTGAGGGTCCCCTCAATGAGCCCTCCATCATATGGGATGAGTACAGAGGTCCTCAGGAACCCTTACCTATTCCTGAAAAAACATAAAGAAAAAAGCCGACCTGTATGTAAACATGCCCTCAGGTAACCTTAATGGGCATGTGCAGCTACTGCTACCTACCTACGGCTTGATGAAAAAAATTGTCAGAACATTTTCCCTCAATTATAATATATTTTTTTAAAAAGTATTGAGCTGAACCCATTGGCAGATGTATTAGGAAGCTGCGTGTACAAAATTAATTTGAATATATTCAATGGGATGAAAAAATACAAGATGATCCTAACCCCCCTCAAATTCACAACCAGACCTCTTTCAGGCATAGGGTCTGCCAGACCTGGTATGGGGGGCCGACAAACCATCTTTCCCCTCCCCCCTGTCATATCATGCTTCTTTTAGGCATAGGTCCAAGGCAATTCCATTCCCCAGAAGTAGACCTGGTCAACCAGGGAAGGGAGACAGGCTTGCACCCCCATAAGCCAAACCATGGGGGCCTCTTACCCACTAGGTGACCTTATGTGCGTGGGGGTCCCTTCAATGAGCCCTCCACCATATGCATACAGAAAAAAGACGGCCTGTATGTAAACATGCCCTCAGGTAACCTTACCTGACATGCGCAGTGAGCATGGCAACCAGAGCCCACATCCTCATGCTCACTGTGCTTTAAGGCTACCTGAGGCCATGTTTTCATACAGATACCAGGGCTTAGCAAAATAAAAGCCCTTTTGTTAACCCTAGGGTTATATGCGTCTACACCATGTTTTTTTAAACTTCACCATCCAAAGTAATGATGATCCAACAGGGACCGACATTCCGGATCCCTGTTCAATCGTCACTTCTTCTAATGGGATCAGTTGAACATGGTGGGCCGTTTTTGATTCCCGAACCATCACCGCAGACGCACACGACGATCGATCATTCAGCTGGATAATTGTTTTCAATGCTGAAAACGAACATCTTAAGGTGCCCATACACAGGCAGATTCTCTCTCCGTAGATGAGGGACCAACCAGCCCCTCAGACCCTTTGTGTGCCAGACATTACTTTGGATGAGGGCAGCAGCAATGGGATCAGTCTGGAATTTACCGGCATCTGCATACACACCAATACGAGGAATCGCTGGCTGAATCCAGGGAACAGGTAAGTTTCCCCTCGGTTAACTCGGGTCAAACGCCCAGGAGGTTAAAGGAACGTGATAAAGCCATTGGTGTGTCCGGTCTTCATTGAAGCTAATGCCATCGGCTTCAATCGGCCAGAGATTAGCGGACATGTCCGTTCTCTGGCCGGCCGAGCAGCATCAGCCCATCGGTCAGGTGAAAAATCAGCCACTTATCGGCATGTGTATGGCTAGCATTAGACTTTGTAAGGGAATGTGATTAACCCAGTGCTGAGGATGAGTACCCTTGGCAGCTGCCACGTTTTATCCTGTCAATCTTGCGGGGGTTAATAACTGAAGTAACATAAATGGTAGGATACTTTACATAGTAACACACAGATTCTTAAAGTGAACCTGTACTAAAAAAACATTGATAACAATTTTAATTTCGCTGAACCAGCACAATGGTGGAAAAGAGAACCCCAACCTTTATAAAATATACCTACCTGCACTTCCCATCTCCAGTACTGGGAAGAAACATTCCTTACAGTCTTGCAGGGGTTATTTTCCTGCAGTAACCTGAACGGCCACTAGATGGTGCTAGATTAATGTTTTCAGTGTATTTCTATACACTTTAGAGTGATCAGCCACAGGTGGAGAGTGCAGGGGTGATTGGGAGCTTTTTTTTTTACCTGTACGTACCTTGTACGTGTTCGCAGTGATCGTTTGGGAATTGAACGCGGCCACTCTTTCTTTGAGCGGGATCAATTAATCAAAATGCTGATCGAACAGGGAACCAACATGTTGGTAAACCCCTGTTCAATCACCATTAGTTCGACCAGGGTCCCCATCCAAAGTATGAAACTGGATCAACTGCGCAAAGTGGGGCGCATCAATGCGCAGATCTCCAGAGTATCGGCTGTGAAATGACCTATGAGGTGGTAGGTCAGCTTTCATGGCTGTGTTTTCACTAGCAATCAGACAAAGGAAAACACAAGGTTTTCCCTAGAGTGGGCCGAGGGGACTTTAACGGCAAACAGGTAATACATTTGATTCAAAGTTTATTGATAAATACATGAAAAAACATACATAGGAAGATTTTTTCACCGCATATGTTATAGTGCACATTTCCAATAGCATAGCTGATATTACACACATAAAAAAAACAAAGTCGTAAAACATTGCAAGGTCCCGACGCGTTTCACGGAAAACCGCTTCTTCAGGGGATGTGTGCAAAGTATAATCTCTATGAAAAATAGAAGTAAAAGCCTAAATCTTGGAAGAAAAACCTTGTTGAAGTCTGCAAAAAGACTTGAGATTGGGACAGAGGGTAAAATTAAAGAAGGAAAAAGAAACGTAAAACATAAATCAGAGGCAACAATGGAATGGTGTCAAAACAAAAAGAATCCATGTGTTAGAGATGGACCAAGGTCACAGTCAAGATCTAAACCAAATCGGAGAATCTGTGGGCAAGAGATCTGAAAAATGCGTGTTCACAATAATGACTGGTCCAATCTAATCTGACTGAGCTGGAGCTGTTGTGCAAAGAAGAAAGGAGAAGGGCGAGGGGAAGAGATGGGGCGAGAAGAAGCTCAGAGGAAAGGAGGAGAATTCAAAAGAAAGAAATGGAAGCATGGAATTGCAAGAAAAGTTGCTTCTACAAAGTATTGACTACAGGAGGTGAACTGATTACGCACACCCCACTTTGCAGTGATGTATTTGTAAAAAATGTTTGGAATCATGGAGTCTTTACGTGGAATTCAATAAAATTGATTCAGTTTGTAGCTGTAAGTGACCAAAATGTGGGAGAAAAGTTCAAACTTTGTCAGGCACTGTAATGGTCATGTACAAGCCCCTGCTGGTTAAATCACAGGGGAGAGGAGAGATAATAGCATACTTGTGTATGATGTTACTGCCGGTGTGTTGTAAATAAAAGTTAAAAAAATCTGCATTTACGGACAACCCTGAATGTTACAAGCCTGTAATGATACACGAGGAATGTGAGAAATGCGACCTTCTTCCCGGAAGGACTGGATATGTGATGACAGTTCAGCTTTTGTACGTGCGCTCAGTCACTGACTGCCGGAAAACGAGGAGGAGAGGAGATCACCTAAAAAGAGATTGAAAGACTCAGCGCACATCACTACAGCGGTAATACAACCCAGGTGATATACACCGCAAAAAGGGAGAACACAGGAACATAAGACGATCCTAGATCGGAATATTCTAGGGAAAATTTGGTCTTTAACATAGGGACAGTGGTTCCCAAACTGGGGGGGTGAGCGAAGGTATTCTCGGGGGCAGCGGACCATCATTCTGAACTGTGATTGAATAGGAGAAGGGGGGGGGGGGGGCTCGATAATGTTCTCAAATAGAAAAGGAGGGCTGCAAGGAAAGTTTGGAGAACACTGAAATAGATAAATGTAATGACACCAAAATCACACAGATCAAGGAAACAATGACCAGCCGCTGACGACCGAAACGTCTTGAAGTAGAGATGAGTCTATTATTAAATTTTTTTTGAGACCGGGATTTTGAGGTTAATTGCAAAGCCCCTGGAACATGGTATCATCACCCAAACGGCTGGTAGATATAGGAGAAGGGTTGGGGGTACACGACAAACATAAAAGGATGTCTTAACACAAAGAGTTTCTGCAACAAAATTGCATACATTAAGTCAAAAGTCAAAAGGTAGGAAAGTAAAAGTCCGACTTTGATTTGGAAACTTAATTTATGCAAACACTCCATGTGGCTAGAGCCATAATTTTTCCCAAATGTGTACCACAACCCTTCTCTACATCTCCAGCAGTTTTGGTGATGAATACCATGTTCATAAGGCTTTGCAAAAGAAGTCACAAGAGTACAAGGAAAAATCGAAGGGGAAATAGAAAGGGGAAGGAGAAAAAAAAGGATCACGACAGACAGGGAGGGAGATCAAGAGAATCATAGAGATGACGCCATCAGTGGGCGACGATATAGGGCGGGCCTAGGAGCGGGTAGGGGGTCAGTCGAGGGTAAGGGTATCACAGAGCTCATCGATTGATTAGCGCATTGAAGTTCCAAATGGTGTTCCCAGATCTAGTGGGTGTGTATCCAATAACCATGAAGAAAGTGAAGTCAATTACAGTCAAAACCTCCGAGATTTAAAATAGTAAAAGAGTAACGCTAGCCATACAAGTGTGGGATTCAATGTCGATCGATTAATCATCCGATGATTCCGGCGATTCTGCCGGAGGGAATCGCAGAGTGGTGATCAAGTGGCAAAATTAAGAAGAGATATCCATAACAGCAGTAACACCGTGTACGAGTGGATTACGGCACGATCCGGGGAATGTGCAATTCAACCTCACAAATGGCAACTCCCCCTGAGTGTGGCGACAGAGAATCGGATGAGAAAGGACCAACATGTTGGTTCTCCGTCGCGATGCCGATTCTGAGCCCCTGAACAAGCGGGAAAGGAGGGGAATGATGAGGTAGGCACAAGGTGGGCTGCATGCGATTCAGGCAACGAGAGTTACGTGTGGGCGAGTGCGAGCGCCCGGAAAGATCGATGCAGGAAGGTCCGGGCGAAGTCAAGACACGGTAGGTATGGGGGCCTAGAAGATGAGTGGGAAGGACTAACGTAGAAATGAAGTTAGAGGGGGTAATAACAAGGGAAGGAAAGTAGTGTTAGTTAGAAGGTGTGTAATTGTAATGTAGGGGGAGTGGGGTTGGGTGCCACAAAGAGGGGTATCTTCTACGCGGAGGGAATTTATATATACACAAAAACAGAGAATAACAATCAAACTAAGGTAGTAGTCTAGATTTGCCAACATCCCTAAGATAATTTAGAACCAAAAGAGAAAGGGAAAACACAAGGGTTTTCTCCTAGAGTGGGCCGAGGGAGACTTTAACGGCCAAACAGGTAATACATTTGATTCAAAGTTTATTGATAAAGACATGAAAAAACATACATAGGAAGATTTTTCACCGCATATGTTATAGTGCACATTTCCAATAGCATAGCTTGCCCTTGCGCGTGGTTGGATGCAGATACACATTACTGACCATGGAAATGAACCATGGGGTACTAGTCACCTCGATGAGGGTGAGTGGGTCCATGGGTGCTATCGATTTGTGTCATAAATTGTTTGACAACTATTACATAGTAAAAAACTGTAA